>JAJJWW010000933.1:0-96962 GCA_023531295.1 Papaver armeniacum
TGTTTAATTAACTCTTAAAAAATTGATTAGGTTAATTATTGAGTTAGATTAAAATTTTGAAAATGAAAATCCAGTAGGTTAAACCTTTAATCCGTCTTATGAGTTAGATTTGATCAAAAAATTTGGTTTTTCAAAAATGTATAAGATTAAAGATATCGTTTGAATAAGGTCTTAGGCTATAATAATATAATAGGCATGGTATTTGTTTGAATAAAATGCCGACCAATTTCAACCGGCATGGTCCTTGGATGGAATAAAACGCCTACTAGTTTTGTGGCGGAAGGGTTTTGAATGACGATTATGCGGAGCTTTCTTACGGCGGCATGTAAATATCTCATAACACCGGCTATAATTTAGTCGGCATGCCTATAATTTATGACAGCACCGGCGTATGTGTACCAGCATGTTAAGGATTTATAACCACTGCCGACATTTACATATACCAAACTGAGAAAACAAAATATCAGGAAGATCTAATTCGCTTTATTCATGCAATTTTTGTTACTACATTGATTAAACGGAGGTTTATAGGTCTACCCACAAAACCTATACAAAAACTTCTAAAACCATCAATCTTCCTCATCAGAACGATACGGCATCCAAGTATTCCGGGTTATCCTTGGGACTCTTTCTTCCAGAAGTGATGGCTTGCATCAGAAAGTGAATCTTCCCCTTTTCCTCCAAGTAGCGCGCTTTGGAAGCTTCATGCTACAAAAACACACAAAAAAACTTACATGTTAGTGGTGTTTCATTGGAAGATAAAACAACATGGGTTGCGTAAAAAAACCCACAAAATTGCTTACAAATTACTTGCAATGGACAAGGTGAAGGGCGAGTGTTAAAATACGAGGTTGGAGAACCAAAAAAAAGCAAGTATACGCATTTGATGACTAGGTGCCTTTCATGGACTTGTTGAATACTTCCATTAGGATTTCCAAATTCTTGGCTAAATTTGTTGTGTACCCTAGCCCAAAAGGTTGTGGAATCCTCCCTTTCGGAGGATTGCGTCAGTCGGATTTCACGTACCATGCTGGTGATTGCCAAATCTTCGTTTGAATCAAATGATTCCATTGTTGTTTAGCTATTGGGTGAGTTTGATGGATTGTATGATGATATGAGCTTTGGATAGTATATGGAACTATTTGTATGTTCTTTTGTAGAGAGAAAGTAGTGTATTTATAGGATTGTACCCAAAATTTGGTAGTTATAGTGCCCAAGTACAAGTCAATCAATGAAATTGTCTTCGCAAAAATTGAATTTTAGTTCGCCGGCGAGATTTGTTATCCCTAATAATACCGACTACGTATGGCCGGCGGGTGAGAAGTGTATAACTATCCAGGGCGTATGATGGTTTTGGGCATCGGTAATCATTTTCTTGTCAATACGCGGCATGTATTTTGAAATTTTTGTAGGCTATGATATATTCGGCGGTATAAATTTAAAACCATGCGACGTTACATGGTTTAGGCATCGGGAGAAGGTATTTTATGTAACAAATTGCCGGCGTGTTCGAAAACATAATACAGCTTGCCAGTTTGTATCTTTGATGACTTAGTAATGATATGACTCCCTTTAGATCTGGTATGCAAGCATTTTTAGCATCGGGCCGGAGTGCGACACTTCAAAAACCTTACCGGGCGTGATTCGGCAATGTAACTAAAAAAAACATGCGGCTATTTGTCTTGAAACTTTACATTAGCTAAACAAACCTTTTCATTCCATGATTAGAAACCAAACACTTGTTATCCAAAATAAGAAAACATGTCCCATAAACCTTAAAAAACCATTAACCTTAACATTTGTCCAACCCAAAATAAAGAAATAAACTAGGAAACGATTCATTCACCACAAGCACGACCACGACCCGGCCCCCGTTTAGGAACACGAGAACTACTACTACCTTCACCACCACGACCACTCTGAGCCCTCTTTTGTCGGCATTCATCTTGGCTTGTGCTTCCTCACAGCCTTTCTTCCCTCTTTAATTCATCATCGACTTGCTTGAACATTTCATATGCATCCTCATTGTCAAGATTGCTAGCATAGTGAATGTGCCTTGGTTTGCTCTTCAATCGACAGCTCTCCTCTTCTCTCGCGCAACACAACGACCCAAAGGTCTTCAAATTCCCTTCATTTGATTTAAACAAGCAAACAATTAATAGAATGATTCGATAATGTAATCTTAAAAAGTAAGAGCTACTCAAAATACTTACAAGGAAGTTAGGAATTGTTTGAGTCATTCGATGCCATCTTCCTCTTACGATCAATTGTTCTGAGTCATTTCCCTAATCACGATGGAATGACCCAACCAGTACACGACATGTGTATGTCTCTCGTGAGCTTCATGATATTGGTCGCCTCGTCCAAAGACTCGTATCGACTTTACGGTCAAGTCTTTCGTTCCAATGTCTAGAGGCGGGGGTGGAGCGTAAGCGACGATAGTTTTAGGATGTGCTGCAGTCCTCCCTTAACACTTTAAAAAACGGCTCAGATCGAAATGGGGTTCTTCTTGGACGTAACTTGATTGTAAATCAGAGATATGGATCGTACATTGAAAATCCATGGAAGAACAACAAGAGTTGGTATAATGCAACATCATCTCTCCTTTGGATTAAACCTTGATTTCTAGCATCTAGGTGCACTGATCAAATATTACCTCATCATGATCTCAATTTGTCGAGAGGCGATTAGCACGTTAATAAGCGGTGATGACATATCCTTTTTCTGAGCACCCTTAAACTGTATCTTTGCGCTCTTGGTTATCAATCGCAAGCTTTTCATTCACTTTGACGTGGGAGTTGGTTTTCACCAAAGTAGGGAAGTGCTCATATATCAAACCTATGCAAACACAAAAGTTTAGTAAGAATCAAACATTACAAGAATTTTGCAAATATAAATGATTTAGACAATACAATTACCTGGGAAGAGACATATGTTTCCGTTAACTTGCGCAGTGAGTGCCCTTGAAGCCTTTGTAAACTCATTGTTCAAGGCGACCACCCGATACCCCAAAAATACTCATGCATCTTATCTAAGGGATCCCAATAATTCTGAAATAATGGCGTCGACCAAGCTTCAGGTGTCGGGGGAAGATACATTTGCCCAGGCGATATAGCAAATAAGCTTGTGGCGGTAGCATTGATTCGCAGGGTTCACCCTTCCTTCCTCATCAAAGATTTTCTTGGTCCCAGAGATAATGTATTCCTGGCTTCTTGATTAAACCTCTTGCTTAGATTACCATCCCTTCGCCATGACTTATACACTCCGTCTCAACCTTTGATTCCAACCGAACAAAGTTTTGGTCAATTTGAAGATTTCCTCCCAAGAAATGTTATTATAAAACCCTCTGCGATTGCTTTTCCATCAACCTCGAGGCCTGGGAATTTGATGAGCATCATCGGGAGTTATCGCCATCTCACCCAAGATAGGGAATAACGTTATCGGTCTCTCCGTAGAACCTCTCACGAGAATGCGGAATATGGTAACTCTATCATACTCAACATTTGAACTCTCCACATGAGGCCACAACCCCGAATTTTTGACAATCGCTTGCACCTCGTCACATTCCTTGTCAAAGGTCCATTTTTAGTCCTTTGACATGAACCTTGGCGCCTCAACGGACGGATGGCATGCTTGTGATCCTAAATACCAAAACACAAAATGAAAGAAATACAAACACTTGACGCAAATTTAAGATAGTTATACACATTTAAATGAAAAACAAAAGACGGTTGAGATTACTTACGATAGTATTTTGGATTCACATGCCCATGAGTCTTTGTATCCAAAGAACATGTCCACCATCTTACGGATCCCCGGAAGCTCGTTTGGTTTCATTTAACCTTGATTCGAGGGGAGGCATGTGGGAATTAGCTGGTTTAGTGATAACCCTTTTCTTCTTCCGGTTGCACTAGTACTTGCGGCTTAGGTTTGTTCCCCAACTTATTCTTCTTCTTCTTGTTCCCATGCCTCTTCAACAATTTCATCCCTGAATATCCTTACCTCGATCTCCATTACCATTACCATCATCATCATCATCGTCATCATCACCTCCTCCAACATTAGGCATGTCTTGATCACCATCATCATTGTTACCTCCTCCAGCAGCCGGATTTCTTTCGTATCGCCATCATCGCCGTCACCTATTCTACCAGATGGAATTGATTGGTCTTCATCTGGAGTCTCGTGAATCAGGTTAGATGGTGGTTGATAATCATCATTCGGTACACGGATATTTTGTCGTTCCATACACAGCCTATGCCTCGATGTCTTGAAGTCAAGAGTTTGTCCAACACGAGGAGGTCTTGAAGGAGGACTAAGAGCTTTGGAGCTATCTTGTTTGCCTTTTGCAACCTGAACAAGAACAATTAAGAAAAAAACTATAAGTCAGGCTAACATATATAACCATTAGGCGGAATAATGTCGGAAGGGTCGATATCTAAACACCAAGCCGGCTAAACAAGGGTCGGGAGGGTTTTATTCTAACAACCTGCCGGTTTTTAACAACTATGACTGGGTTTTCAACTACAAAAGTCGGCAACATCTATAATAAAAACAACTTAGAGCTAACATAACGACGGCGTGGTATTATTTACATACCATTCACGACCTTTATAATTTAATGCATCGGGAGACGCTAAGGCGAAATCCGGCAAGTTAAAAGTTTATAACCCGGCTTAAAAAAGCGCCGGCAAGATTATACGTTGAATAACTTCGACCTTGTGAAAGCGATTACAAAAAAACTAAGCCATGACAAGATATTCAACCAACGAGCATCCGTGGAACACTAAATATGAAATCCCAGCGAGTCGTGAAACAAAACATTGCTACCGTAGAAATAAGCTGCAAATTCAAAGATTCGATTTTCGACCTAATTTGACATGCAAACATGAAATCGAAGTACTAGAGTGAGTTTAAGTAGGCCTTACTTTCTTAATCGCACCATTTCTTCGTTTTGAGCGGGTTCAATCTCTTCTTCTTGACGGTTTTTACTCACTTTCTTTTAGACAAACATGCAATTCCAGGGTTATACTCATTGGGTTTTCTATTAGCGCCTTTCATACGGGTTCCCTTCCCGCGCGGTGGTTCCATTGATGAAGATTACTCGGAGTTTCGAATCGTGATGTTGTGAGGTAATCGACGAGTTTTGGTGGTGGTGGTGGGAGGGCGGTGTGGTTATGGAAAAGAAGAAGAAAAGAAGGAAGATGAAATGAAAAAAAAAAAGCTGTTAAGGGTAATAGAATTATAAAGGGCAAGGGTAGTATTGTAACTTCAACCATATTTGACTTCCCCTTAGTAAGGTCACATGTTCACTTAAAATTGGGTATACCCCAATTAGTTTGGGTATACCCCAATCTCGCCAGGTTTTATATGAACTGGTTTGGTGTTTAGAGTGGTAGACAAACTAAGAGACAAAATATAAAGGAGACAAAACATGAAAGAGATGAAGAGAAATCAGATGTGTTTTCTCATTAGTATTTACTCTTTAAATACAATACAAGGAGATCTTGTGTTAGTACACTTGTTGGTAAGGAGAAGAGAAAGAGTTACATGTGTGAATTGAGTTAAAGGAAGTGCTACATGTGTCCAACAAAAAGACATGTGCCATGCACTTAGCCACAAGGGGTGGTCATCCATACCATGGACCACTTTACTACAACACTCCCCCTTGGATGACCATCATTATAGACTCGTTGCTTTGTCAAAACCTTTCAGAAAACATCCGTTGATGAAAAACGGTCAAAGGAGAAAAATACTTGAGCTTACGAAATGGCATCGCTTGTCGGGACTCTTCCTTTGTAGAACCGTGTCGGGGAAAAATATTTTGCACAAAAACCTTAACACTTGAAGGAGAAGAATAGCCTCAACCAAGTTGTATCTTTAGTGTTTTTGTTGTCTCATTAAAAACCTTTTCGAGTAACAAAACCCGGTGGAAAAAGTAACCTCGATGAAGGAAAAGAGTACAACACACTTTGATGTCATCAGTGCATCTTTGGATGCTCCCCGATGTCGACATCTCTCCATGATTTGCATTTATGGTATTATTGTTGTCTCATTAAAAACCTTTTGAGTAACAAAACCCGGTGGGAAAAAGTAACCTCGGTGAAGGAAAAGAGTTCAACATACCATTTGATGCTCCCCCTGAGTGCATGACAATTTCTTTAGTCTAATACAATCATGGGAGTGGACAATTCCTTTAGTCCCATGGAGTCACGGAAGTTCGGACAATTTCTTTAGTCCTATACTTCTCACATGTTTTTCAAATGTGGACTTAGGTAATGACTTAGTAAATAAGTCTTACATTTTCGTCAGATTTTACTTTACTTGACTTGAATGTTTAGAAGACATTGTTGTTCTTTGATTGTAAAAGAACTTTGGTGATATATGTTTCGTATTATCACCCTTGATATACCCTTGCTTCATCACATTGATGCAAGCTGCATTATCTTCGTAAATGCAAGTTGGCTCTTGGTGGTAGAACTCAAACCACATGTCCCTCGAATGTGTGTAATGATAGACCTTAACCATATACACTCACATGCAACCGCCTCATGAGGCAGCGATCTGAGTGGTTCGTGGAGGTAGCCTGAGGGTTTGCTTGGTCGATCTCAGGATATATTTGTATTCTTCGATAGTGAACACGTATCCAGTTTGTGATCGACCTTTGTGTGGGTCTCGAGAGGTACCCTATCATCGACAAAACCAACCAAAACATTATTTGGGGTTCCGTGATAAGGAGTCGCAATCACATTAGCATTTCTCTCCTTTCGTGTACAAGTAGGGATAAAACAAACCCAAGTCAATGGTTCCCTTTAGGTATCTAAAGATATTCTTTATACCATTCCAATGACGCTGCGTTGGTATTCGAGCTATATCAAGCTAACAAATTCACTTGAGAATGAGATATCTGGTCGAGTACATTGTGCCAAGTACAATAATGCGCCTATTGCACTTAGATAGGGATATTCAGCTCCCAATACATCTTCCCGCCATCTTCCTTTGGGCCGAAATGGATCTTTATGTACATCTAAAGTTCGACCAACCATGGGAGTGCTAGCGAGTGCACTTTGTCCATATTAAATTGCCGAGTATCTTATGGACATATGCGGTGGTGGATTAATATTCCACAAGCTCGATGTTCTAGTTCAAGTCCTAGAACATTGAGTTTTCCCAAGATCTTTCATCTCAAATTCGGATTTCAAATAGCTTGCGGTTTCTCTTAGTTCATCAAGAGTACCTATTATGTTCATGTGTCGACATAGGCGACTATAATAGCAAATCCGGAACTTGTTTTCTTTATAAACACGCAGGGGCACAATTCATTATTTGTATATCCCTTCCCAATCAAATAATCACTTAGACGGGTATACCACATCCGTCTGGGATTGCTTTAAGTAAGTGGCGTTTAATTGAATTGCAAGCACTCCGTGGTTTAGAGTTACTTGATTTGGGCAATGGAAGTCCATCTGGAACTTTCATGAATATCTCGTATCAAGATCCCCATAGAGATGTCGGTAACACATCCATAAGTTGCATTTCAAGTCTTACGAAACAACTAAGGCGACTAAGTAACGAAACGTTATGGCGTCCATTACGAGGAGAGTACGTTCTTGCAATCAATCCAGGGCGTTGTGAGAAACCTTGCGCCACAAGGCGAGCCTTATATCTCAAGACTTCGTTCTTCTCATTACGCTTTCACGACAAATACCCATTTATGTCCTACCCTGACTTTACACCTAGTGGGGTTAGCACTACCGCACCAAATACCTGTCTTTTTGCCGGTGAATTTAATTCGCACGGATTGCATCTCTCCATTGAGGCCAATCTGCTCTCTTTTGGCATTACGCAATAGAGCGTGGTTCGATATCATCGTGCTCTATAATCTCTCGATAATTGTATATGCGAATATATCATCAATATGCGTGGAGGATCTTTCCATCAACACGTATGAACTTTCACAATCCATAGAGATTTCTTTGTTCTCTGGAATCAATTCAAACTTGGGCGTCCCCGGTAATGATTCATGGACATAAGCGTAATGAGACAATCTCATGAGATGGATTATCTTTGTATTGATGATATATGGATCGGTTTGTGCCTTACTCGCCCTTTTCTTCCTTGGTGAGTATCGATCGAACCAAGTGGTCTCCCCTCTTCCTTTTTGGGGGCCACGGCCTCAGCTACACTTCCACCAAGTGCAGCCTTGGTACCTATGTTTATGATACCTTTTCCCTTGTCGGGAATTTCCAACCTTGCAGGCATATTCGCAGCTGGTATATGTGATCTCGTCACTTTAGCGATATCGGTAAATGCATCGAGGCATTGAATTTGCCACATTACGAAGATCGATAATTCTTTTCACTTCACTTTCGCATTGTGGAGTGCGGGGATCAAGATGAGACAACGTGGGAACACACCACGACAATTCTGTCGTTCCCTTTGGAAGTCCTTTTCCATACCTCCCCTAACGACGGAAGGTTGTCTCATCAAAGTGACAATCCGCAAATCTAGCGGTAAAAAGAGATCGCTTGTCAAAGGTTCTAAGTAGCGGATAATTGTTGGGGATTCGTATCCAACATAAATACCTACTCGTCTTTATGGACCCATCTTAGTACGATGTGGGGCGTAATAAAGCATGATACGGCACAACCAAATATGCGTAAATGTGAAATATCAGGCTCATATCCGATTACCAAAGAGTACGTGAGAAAATGGTTGGCTAGAAGTGGGTCTAAAGCGAATAAGTAATGTTGCATGCAATATGGCGTACCCCCAGTGGGTAATAGGCGAAGGTTGGAAGCATAACCAATGCCCTAGCTATCATATGTAACCTTTTGATGGTAGCACTGTGAGACCATTTTGAGTGTGTACATGAGGGTACAGGATGCTCTATGTCAATTCCATTAGACATCTGAAATCATCAAATCCTTTAGATGTAAATTCTCCGACATTATCAAGTCGATAGACTTGATTGGATGATCAGTGGTGGTGAGCCCTTAGTCGTATAATTTGTGCTAGGAGCTTTGCAAATGCAAAGCATTTCTTGTGGACAACAATGCAACATGTGACCAACGGTCGAAGCATCGGCAGAACCATAAAATACCCGAATGGTCCGCATTACGGATGTAT
The DNA here is from genome assembly GCA_023531295.1 of Papaver armeniacum. NCBI lineage: Eukaryota > Viridiplantae > Streptophyta > Magnoliopsida > Ranunculales > Papaveraceae > Papaver > Papaver armeniacum. The sequence goes on from JAJJWW010000933.1 coordinate 9,130, forward strand.
AGGTCCCACAAATATCACCTTGTATTCTTTGTAAAATGGAATATTTTATTTGGTATCTTTAGCATAGGATGGTCTCAATCTGTCTTTGCTAGAGAACAAGCTTTGCGAGAATGAGCGATGTGCCTTCGATAAGGACAACGAAGAAGAATGGGACAGTGGGTGTGCTTCTAATTAATTTGGAAGACGAAGGTTGCACTTCTCTTGCTTTAGAAGGCATGAAATGTGCATCATTTACTTTAGAATGCACATTGTTACTTTGCATTGTAACAATCTTTTGTCCCATTTTCTTTTTCATTCGAAAAACGGATGTCCGTGTGAGTTCTTCAAAACACGGATCATCATATCATGACACAGGTGCCTAGTCGATCGTGCAAAGCTATATAAGTCAACGGCCAGCAGGTTCATCGTTGGCAACCACATGGGATTCGATAATCCTAATAGTGGTGATATACAATCCACTAGAGTGACTTATTAGTTTCTCTAAGACGCGCTTCCTTCCGCATTCACTAGAGGTCACATATATGTACTCAATTCCATTTTCACGGTGAGTTTCTAGTGATAACCGTTTGCACGGATATCCTTGAAACTTAACAAAGTGCGGTGAGCTCTTGGTGCATAGAAGCTTACGTGACTTTAATCATTGTCCGTTTGGCAACAAGAATTGAGCGATACCTCGCCCAATTATTACTTGCGATGATCCAATCATCGTAGTCACGGAATGTATTATAAGGAGTAAAATCGACAAATAATTGTCTGTTTCTTAGGATAGTGTGGGTGGTTGCACTATCAACTAGACATTCAATTTCTCTGGAGACATTCCTACAAGTACATTAGGTAGGAATGTTACAAACAAAGAAAAAGCAGAACAATTTATCTCACTTCCTTTAGAGAATTTTTTCTACTAGAATGGCTTCCTTTACATTCTAATTTACATGCAAACAACAAGATTATCATGAACAAAGTAAAATTCTATAAAACATAATAGAAAATAAGTACTTATAGATAATCCATACACATAACATAAACATAATAGACTATCATCTCTTTACCGAAGCCGTCAACAGACGCAACCTTAGATATGCAGCATCTGGAATCGCATCATTCTGCACTTTATGCTCACGTAGCCGCTGTCCCAGTGCTTTGCGAGGGGCACAACTAGATTCACCATCTTTGGTCACTATCTCTAAAGACTGCCAAAACCTGGTCCCCTTTAGTCACTGATGCAAACAGTAAATCCAGTCAACCCGCGCCGTCTCACCAGACACTAGTCCAACTTGAGTCGAAGGCCTTATAATTCAAATGTGAAAAATACTATAATCCCCTTCTATATGGGTTCAAATTTCTCCACGGAATTGTCAGATAGTGACGCATGCCGACATGTGATTCATAAACTTGGTCAACGTTATTCACCTTTTGCTACCATAGAAAAAGGTCAACACTCTCTGTACTACAGGAATTCGATAATCTTTCTACGCGAATCAGATGTCCCTGGGACCAAAATTTCCAATTCCACCACAGTTAGTTATCCTGATTCCTGATCCAACGACCAAGTAAATCTATCGGCACTCTTAAGTAACAAAGAAATGGAATAGCAGGAGACTCAAATTTTCGAAATCACCTAAAGCAAATCAATAATTTTGTATGGGCTTTTTGTTAAACTCAGATCTGCATATACGTATTGAGTTTAATAAAGAATTATTTTATTTCTTTGGAAATTGTGTTTTTTTAGTAAATATACATTGAAATTGGTTTTTCTTTGTCTAAAAAGCAACAAATTTTGTTCCCAATCTGTGTTAATTGTTGTTTGATGCGATAAAGCAAACAAATCTTGTTTCAATGCAAAAATTTGTTGTTTTAGTAGCTTAACATGTATCTACGAGTATCTGAGTTAGCAAAACAAGATTTGCATTTTGGTGTAGCTTTATCATAATCTATCTATAGAGATGATATCGAGACAATAAGTCAATTATCCGACAATGACCGAACTAAAATTTGGATTGACTTGAGATTTTCAGTTATCCTAGTGGCTTTTTAACTTTCTAAAAGAATCCTTTTTTGGTTTTCCTGCTTCTTGAAACTTGAAAGGCCATTAAGTTGCCTGTTTAAGTGTTTTGTTTTGTTTGACCAGTAAAGTGGTTTGTTTAGGTGCAGCATTATTATGAGAGTTGAGTTGCCAACTCTCCATGAAGATGCTTGTGCTTGTTTCTTTCTTATTACGCTAATTTATTAAGTATTATGTTCTGTCACATAAATATATACAGACAAGAATTTGATTGTTAATCTCACAACATACAAAGTCAAACTCCACAATGAATTTTCACAGGGCTGCTAATGGGGTTTGGTGGGGTGTACCAAGCCAAGACAAAATCTATTTTGTCCTATATGAAAATTTGTTTTGCCTTATCTTAGATTTGGTACACCCCACCTAATCTGGTACCCCTGTTAGTAATCTTGAATTTTTTCTTGGTTTATTTGGATTTGAATACTTCTTTTAAACATGTTAAAATCTTCGGGGTTCAATGATTTTGAGAACTCTTTAACGCGTCAATATAACCAAAGGACCACATCTATACCGCACGCCAGCCAGGTCAAGGAAGAGGCGAAAAGTTCAGCGTAACTGTCGAGTTCAGATGGAATAGCTCTTTGGTTTGTGAGCTGTTGCATCGTAAGTAAGGTGTCTCGAACGCGGATTTACAGAAAAACATGATGATGTCGCGTCAGGTTGAGAGGTCAATGCAGCGGCCACCTAATTTACCTTGCAACTAACTGCATTAAAATTTATTAAATTAAGAAATTACGGAAATCTTTACGCCAAATTAACAAATCTTCGGTGATTGTTTGCTTCTGTGGCGTATGCTTGTGTTTCCTGCTTCGTCTATGCGGCTTCTAAAATTAACTAAACCAAGAAAGACATGATGTTAGTGAGTTAAGATAGCCATCAGTTAACGAGTTTGTTAGCATTTTCTGTCAGTTAACAGATTCCTGATTATCTGTTTACTGTAAAGAATTCTTTTGATCATGTCTTCTTAATCAAGAATCATTTTCATTGCCTTTCTCTGTGATTGTCGATAAACTTGTAAGCTAGTTTAACTACTAAATGTGAACGAAAAGTTACCAACCCATTTAATTGTGAAAATCTTCTTGAGGATCTAAGCATGAATTAACTAGTATCTTATTCCCCACATTTATTAAAAGATATTGCCTAGAAATGGCACTTGATGTGGCCTAGAAATTAAGTCTAGTAGTACATGCTCTGAATGTGAAATTTATAAGTGCCACAGTCTAATTATTGTGAGCCACCATTGGTACAGCCGTGGTGGGTCTTGTCACATTTAAATGCGTTTCGTAGGAACTTCAGATATCACCTTGACTGGTGTATATTCTCATGAAAAAGCTTATTCCACTAGCAATTCTCTCAATGGACAGCATACCTCCCCGCTACCGCTGTTATGAGATGCATCATCTTTTTTTTTTTCTTTCTTTTTGCTTTTCGTCTCTGTTTTAAACTCTCCTAATTGTCTTCTCCATTCTTACCTTCACTGACCGGCGGATCTTTGATATTCAATTCCAACATGTAGAAAGCTATCACATCACCATGAAATTTTTAGAGAATGCTTGTTGGAATTATTAATGTTAAAAAACAAGGATTATTAAAGTGATTTCGAATTTAGGTTATGAGTGTCATTTATTTGTTCAGACTGTTTATGATATTCACAACACCATAAAACTTCCCACGGAGTATTTGGATATAATACCTGTTAAAATCGTAAATTTATTACAAGTTTTTGATATTTTTGGGTCCGGATCATGGGACTCATGAATTTAACACATGGTTTAGACAAAATTTTCTAACCGTCCATTACCTATAATCCAACGCCAACCAAGATTGATGAGTTGGCATTTACTTTCCACTCAAAATTCATATACGGCTTCTACGAAGCCGAGCCAACAACGAATAATAACTTAACAAAGGAAACAAATATGTAACTTCTTCTGGGTATAGCTTCCACGTTTCTAGGATCGTATCTTAGTCTTCGTCCCTGCTTTCGTTTTGATAAACAAAGCATTCTTCTTTTTAAGATTCTTGTTCGGAATTTTATCATCTACAGGTTTGTTAACAAGTAAAACATGTCATTGTACTGTTGGGACACAGGACTCATATGGGATCCCAAATAATCTATAATTTGCTCTGTTAATATCTTATCAGTTCTCATTTTCAATGTTTTGGTTCAGTTGTTGTCAATTCTGCCTTGTCCTTTTCTTAAACTATTCTCGTTTAAATAAAATAAAAACTTGGACGAAGACTATGCCATGCTAGTAATATGGTGAAGAGGATACGTGGGTTATATACATATTTCTTTTTTGATCACTAATCTTTTTTGATCACTCATCAATTATTATATAAATTTAATTTTGATTAAGTATCTTTCATTTGTGGGGTTGTTATACATGTCAACTTTAATTTATACGTTTGGGTGTAGGACTAATCAACCGTGAATGAGTTGGCAAATGAAAAGAAATTATGATAATCAGGACGAACCGATGATATCAATCAATACAGAAATCCCAAAACTGCAATCGATTGTGGCCTTGCATTTGCAAATCGAGAATTTTCAAACTTGAGATTTTCTTAGGTTTATATGTTCGGTCGATATGGCGCGGAACATGTTACAAACTTGAAGAAGATGAACAATTGTTTTTCATAATCGAAGATCAAAATATGGCAGAGATTATGATTTTAATGTTTTAATGATTAGTATCCTTTAAAAATCGATCAAAAAAAGTATCCTTTAAAAACTTATTTTATGTTATTGGATCGGCTTGGCTGAAGCCGCATAGCTTATTTAGGCAAATATAGCTGCCACCTCATCACATATGGCAGCCGTTAGATAGACCGTGATAGATGGTTAGAAAATTTTGTCTAAACCATGCGTTAGATTCATGAGTCCCATGATCCGGACCCTTTTTACCGGCACCATCAGAAATTAACTTTCAACTGTCATTGGTACCGGTTTCTTGACAGATATCAAATCTATATAAGACCCTTTTTATTTTTTAAATGTCGCATATGAATTTTGGTACAACAAAACGTAATGAAAGATCCTCAGTTAGAAACAGACTAATTTTGATACAAGAATCCTCCGATGGCATATGGTTTCAAGGAAAAGAAGTATAAAACCTTGGAGCTACGAAACCAAGTGCTCTTGATAAACAAAAATCTCAAGTTGGTAGGGGACCTTAAACTACAAATCAAGCACTATAATATTTCAAGTGGGTCTAGATGTTTATGAGAAAAGTGGCTTTATACAGGTGACCTTTTCTTTTTACAAACTGTAGATGTAGAAAATCCTACTACTACATCCAGGTAGTCTCAAACATACACAATGAAGCAAACAAGCAAGAGAAATAGAGAAACACAAGATATCGTGGTTGGGTATGATTACCCTACGTCCACGGGGTAAGGGATGATCTTATTACTTGGTTCAAGATTACAAGATGAATGCTTCTCTCTCAATACTAGCAAGGTGTGCTCTCTTTCCTCACTTTTTACTTGGGTTTTACTCTCTACATAGTCTTTATTTATAGTCACGAGATGATGATACATCCAATACTACGATGTTGGGCTGGCGTAGCTTCCTTGATGTTCTTCTCGGGCGACCCGGTGATCGCTTGATGAGCATTCTTATTTGCTCAAGTCGAGATATCTAGCAGGGCGGGAGTGATGTCCTCTATCGATATCCCACTACCGATGTCGCTTGTTTGGTGGAGATGACGGATGTCGCCCTTTAGGTCCACTGGCGGAGTCTCACTTTGAGCCTGAAGCTCTTCTTATCTCTTGCTGACTACGCCGGTGCATTTATTATCCTCGTGCCGATGAGCATCACATCAGAACTTTTCTCTTCCTTTATGTCGACCTCACGGGTGCTTGAGTTCCTCTTTTCTCGTGCCGGATACGGTGAGATGATTCAGTACTTCTAGTGCTTGTTTCTCTTGGTACGCCATCGTCTAAGATTGTTCCACCTGTCCCTGTGGATTATTTACACCTAAATTTATGCCCCTTCTTCCGCTCGTGTGGTCGACACGAGGGGAAGAAGCGCCTCGTCTTCCCCGTCCTTGACCATGCGGGTTTCGCGCCATCTTGTTCCCGGCTCCCTTTAGTTATTGCGCTTTGTTTACCTTCTCAGCGCCGATTCTACAGTAGATGGGGTTTATAAGTCCGACCCTTAGACCTTTCGTGTTTCTTTCACTCTTGTCTCAGCAGTTTCTTTTCCTTCCTTCTTTGTTTTCTCCGCTTCTTCTTCATCGTTTCTGGTCATACTTTAAACGAGTTTCTTCTTCCTTTTCGATATCTCAAGTCTTATCTAGCTTATTCTTGCCGTTTTAGTTTTAGTTGCAGCTGTAACTTTCGTTTCTTCGCTTTCTGTTGTTTCTTCGACTAACTTTCGGCGTCTTCAACCCCTTCCATGACGGAAAAGAGGTGCGTGAGTTATATCTTTTAAAGCGAAGATGGTGTCTTTACGCTTGATTCCCTGTTTTTAGTTGAGAGCCCTTCTAAGCATGATCATCGTGCTTTGGATTCCATCTTTTACGATAATCCTTCTTCCTTTTCATGTAGAGGGTGACAAAGAGAATTACTAAAAACTTGTCGGATGAAGCGGTTTATCCAACAGGTGAAAGATGAGTTCAACCTCCATGGCTATGACGTCAGGCTCTTGTCGTGCCAAAAGGCATTTGAAAGGATGACGTTATGAAGTTTCCGCGCTCGGCGAGGCGACCATCATCACAGAGGTCGATTAGAGCTCGGGTTACGTTTTCCTTTGTATGATCCTAGCCGTCCATTTTGGTATGAAGATTTCTCTAGATCCAGTCTGTCCGTGCTTTGGCTCAATGGAATGGCAACACCTTTCAAATCCTATCCAGGAGTGGGAGAAGCCTTGGTCGAGGTGAATGTACTCCTACTCCTTGGTCACCTATAATTCTTCTCGGGCGGGCGTATACTCCTGCTAGTTTTTATGATAATTATAAGCGGGACTGCTTCCAATAGTGATCTCGCGGTTTGTTTGCTAGCCCTCATCGCCATAAGACTCTTCTGAAGATGTCGAGAAGCTTTTATTGGACGAGGATCCAGGTGATGGAAGGTTCCAACAAACATACCGTCATACTAGTGACGCGGCTTGGGACGAAGTTCCTTTAGCTATTTCTGGTCCTCTTACGGCGGCGGGTTTCCTTCTCCGGCCGAGTCTTATCCCTTGCAGGTAGTCAACGTGGATCGGGTAAGCATGTTTCCGGTTTTGATTTAGTTGATCGGCTCGGGTGACTAGTAGGGTGATGTTTTAATTTTTGTTTTCTGACCTAAGTCCCAGAGCGTTCCTTACGGGTCTCTCATTCTTGAAAAGGAGGGATAGGGGTTCTAGCACGGGAGTAGGGAGGAGACGGGGAAGGTAAAAATATGCTCTCTCATTGCGGTACATGTGCCCTATTTGTTGCCTTGAATGGTTACGACATCGGCTCATGTACGAAGGCGAGTTGTGGAGAAATTTGGAGGTGCCCCGGCGAGGGATGGTGAGGATCTCGAGGATCGATTTGCCTTTATCGCATTTCTGAGGAAGTCGCCTCGGCTTCGATGTTTCGTCTACCCTTGTAGGTGGGAAGCCTAGTGGGAAGGGCAAGGAGACTAAGGCGACATATGCGCCCGGGGAAAAGCGTGCCCTGACGACCCGGTGGTAAAGGGATTGTTCTTGCGCGGTGTTGTGTATCTTGAATCGATGGTGAGGATCTTTTTGATGGAAGGACGAGGTTGATGGTGGTGAAGAGGAGCGAGAATCAAATGGAGAACTCTGGTAGTGGTGGAAATGATGTGGTTACTCCAAGACGGAGAGAATGTCACTTACGGAAATGAGTTCTTTGGAGCTATTTCTCTGTGGTTCCTAACTCGGGGCGGTACCACCTCTTTACTATCTCGGGCCCTATGTACAACTCTAGGAGCTCTCATTTCTCTGAATTTGCCTCTCTTTCGGATGAAGACAAGATCAAGGCCGCCTCGTTGTATGATCTTTGGTCTAAGAAACTTTTGATCTGTTTTGGTGAGTTGTGTTAATCGGGTTATGCGTTTACGCCATGTGGTAGATGCTAATGTTGTTGATGCTTGTAGGATATCAATCGCTCGTTGTTAAACGCCGCCATTCGGGCGAGGAGATCGAGAAAGAGGCCTTCGTCTCTTATTACGACAAGAGCGCGAGCGATCAGGAAATTTGGAGAAACAGGCGAGACTCAAGGTATTTAATTAGCTTAAAGTGTTTATGATTGATTACGTAGTGCCAATATCCGAGTTTGGTGCTACCTTCCTAAGCCGAAACTTCTAGTGTGGAGCCGATCTTTCCACGAGGTATCGCTTGTTGAAGAGGAGATTGATATAGAACGGGGTCATGTTTCGAATTTACAACAAAGGATTGTCAATAAGGATGACAAAATTGATCGTACGGAAACGAGATTGAAGGTCTTCAAAACCGGCTGCATCGTTATGTGACTTTTGAGTATGTCCCCGAAGAGATCGATAATATTAGGGCAAGCTTGTCTCGATTCCAAGGTATCGCTGCCGACAAGACGCTGTTGGTCGATAACTTAGAAAGTCAGTGTGGGCGGTTAAGGCTTCAGATTCGGGATTTGCACGCAGATCGCCTTCGGATTCTGGAGGAGAAGAGTGCTTCCGAAAAGTGTAGCCAAGAATCCCTTGAGAAGCTTAGAGAGTCTAAGAAAGTCTACGAGGAGTTAGAGTGGGTTCGAGCTCGGTTATCGGGTTTGCGAGATAGCACACTCTCGGCGGAGAGAGCCAAATGAAATGATCCAAAAACAATGTCCCTCCAATGAATTTAACAAACAACGCTATTTAGAACTGTCCTCTAAGATATCTTCCTTGAGTGTAGCTTGTACGAGTCAGGAGACCGTTAGAGTAGTCACCCCTTTACTTGAAGGTGGTGTCCCTTGTATTGTGTTTTCATTGTTGTTGTCCGATGTTGTTGTTGTCTGATGTTGTTGTTGTGTTGCGATTATTCCCGTGGCTTGAGCGGGCAGAGCAAAGGAAAGGTGGCGTCGTTGTAAGAGGAGAATGCCGATTGAAGGAAAGGAGAGCAGTGCTTTTGTGGAAGCTCGGTGCTCGGGCAGGTGGCTTCTTTTGGCGGCGTCGATGCGGTGACACTCGACCTTTCTTGCTGAAAAGCGAAGTTTAATGATTAGCTCGTTACCGGGTCAAAGCTGGTGTGAAGGCGGTTCTCTATAAAAGCGAAAATTGCCGGCCAAGAAGGCGATTCCGGGATCGGCTCCTCCCAAAGAGTAGGCTCTATTTTGTGTCATTTGTGTCGCTATTTCACCCTTTGCATTGGGTTGTAATCCAGCTCGAACACCTTTATTTTCTCGTACATTTTCTTTTAATGGGGTCTTTGCGTCGCCAAGTCGGTTGTTTTTCTTGCTTTCGACATTGTTGTTCACGTTAACGTTTTACTTGTGTTGTGCCGACGATATGTGGTTTATTTTACGACTAATTTGTGTGTATACGCATAAAAATGAGTAGATCGGTTAGCGTAAATGCGTTTCTCGAACACACTCACGAGAGAGGGTCATCGGGCCCCGATGCCATGTCCGATTGAGGTATCTCATCGTCTTTCAAGATCTAGTGGTAGGGTATTTGGTCGCCTAATTTTTATGGGATCGATATCCCAAGAATTTATCAATTAACTTTCTTGGGCAAGTGATTTCGGGCAGTTGCGGGGAGCAATGTTGCACCTTTGTCGAGTACTCATGCCTCGACAATCGGCCATTTGGTTTCCAACCACCAGGGCCCCAGGGCTACCTCGACACTTGCACTGCTTTGCCGTCAGAGTTCGAATAGCCCGTCTTAATGTAAATCGCTTGGAAATCTTGCACAATGCCATCGCCGGGTTAAGTTGAAACGACCCCATTCGAGTGTAAGCCGCCCGAGACACTTTCACAATGCCATCGCCTCGGGTTCGAAATGGCCATTTAGACACAATTGTCACATTTCCAACCCCACGTGGCCTTTCAAGGAAATAGATGACAATATATCATACCTGCTCTCATGGGTGATATAGCTTTAGTCGACTAGCATTCCCACGATCGTGGCTCGGGTGTTCCATTAGGGTTTAGTATCTTGTATGCTCCTTCGCCGACCTTCGACAATTGTATAGGGTCCTCCCCATCGTCTTTGCCTAGTTTTCGCCTTTTTTATCACGTTCATAATGGGTAGATCCTTCAACACCAAGCGGCATCTGTTTGGAACTCTCTTGGTCGGACCCGTTTGTTATACTCTCGTTGTAATTTTCGTTGGTAATTTTCCATCTTTTGTAGGGCCATTTCTCTTGTTTCTTCTAGGTCGTCGAGCTTGGCCAGGATAAGATATGCCGACATGTTTCGTCTCCACGCCTCGGTCCTTGTTGTAGGTATCATCGCCTCCGTCGGAAGGATAGCTTCGATCCCATATGTTAACATGAAAGGTGATAACCCGGTTTCCTCTCGACGAGTTTTCATGTAGGCCCACAAAACGTTGTAAAGCTCTTCACACCACTCCCCGTATTCTCCATCTAGTTTCTTCTTTAGGTTGTCGTCGATGGTTTTGTTTGTGATTTCAGCTTGTCCGTTACTCTGAGGGTAAAGGGGTGTGGACTTACTCTTTCGAATGTTGTAAGTATTGAATAGCAAGTCGATATTCTTGCCCTGTAGTTGTTTTCCATTGTCCGAGACGATTCTTTGTACTCAAAGCGAGATGATGTGCTCCCAAATGAATCGAAAAATATCTTTATCCCGAATATACTTTAATGGAGCGGCCTCTACCCATTTTGTAAAGTAGTCGGTAGCCACAATTAAGTATTTTCATTGCACCGATCCGACATGCAATGGTCCCACGATGTCGATTCCCCATTTGGCGAAAGGCCAAGGGCGATTACAGAGTTCTTGTCCTTTGCGTGCATGTATCTTCTTTCAAATTTTTGACATTAAATCGAGATGAGTGCCATATGCTTTGCATCCTCATTCATGTAAGGACATAAATATCCCATAGTCTTAGCTCGTTTGCTAGGCTACGGCCTGAGAAATTTGTGGTTTCTTTGGCCCCATAATGTAATTCGTTCGGAATTGTGTGCTCCCTCTTCCTTGCTTTGGCATCTTGATAACGGTCTTAAGTATGATTTCCTGTACAGAATGCCCTCTCGGAGCTCATATGCTGCTACTTTGCTTTTGATTTTGTTTATCTCGGGTCGCCCTTGGGTAGTTCTCTCTGTCTCTAGATACTCGTGGATAGGTTTCGCAATCATCGGCTTTATCTTGATCGGTCGTAGTTGCTGCCACATGCGCGGCTGATGTCCATTGTCTAAGTGCCGATGGCATTAAGATTCTCATAATTCTGATGCCTTGACACTTGCATCCGTTAGCATGGAAGCGATGTATGCTAGAGCGTCCGAGTGGCGGTTATCTTTCCTGAATATGCCGAAACTTGATGTTTGGTATCGGCCGATGTAAAATTGGTCGAGTTCCCAATATTTACGTAACAAGGGGTCATGTATAGCATCCGCTGATATGTCTGACGACTAGTGGGAGTCACTTGTTAGTCTTACTTCTTGAATCCTCATCTCCCCTTTGGCGCGAGCATGTATCACGGCCGTATTAGGTGACATTATTGGTTGCCTTAAATTCAAGTCTAAACGAGTGGACCATCTTTTTTCCCTTTGGCGTTGTGAAGACCAATCCAAGGCCTGACCCGTCTTTATTGGATGATCCATCCACAAAAACTTCCCATCGTGTCGGGCTGCAGGTCTCGAGTAAGTCGGACGGATCCTCTTGGTCTTCCTCCATTCCAGGGATGTATTTTACTTCGTCTTCGTCGCTCGGGGAAAGTCTTCCGAAAGTCGGCCATTGCACAGTGCTTTTCTGCTATTCTCATTTCGTAGAAAATATCAACCGTTTGATACGTGCGCTCCACTTGGAGATCCGCCCAGGCACTGGCTGCATTGTCGAGTACGATTCTATGGAGGATTTTGTGAGTACCCGAATTTTGTGAGTTTGGAAATACGTCAGGAGTTTTTGTGTTGCAAATACCAATGCTAATATCAATTTGCTCGATTCGGGTGTAGTTCTTCTCCATTGGGTTCATGGTTTTGCTTATGAAATACACCGGTTTTCTTCTCCTCCTACGTTCTTGACTAAGACGGCACTAATGGCATAGCCCGGTCGCCCCAAGATATAGGTCGATACTTCCCTCGGGCTCGGGCCTTTGTAATCTTTGGCGAGGCTTGAATCTTTGCTTAATCTTACGAAAGCTTCTTCGCATTCCTCGGTCCATTTGAACTTCTCTCCCTTTTCTTAATGTCCGAAGAAGTCTTTGCACTTGTCGGATGATCGAGAGATGAATCGCCCCAAGGCTGCCAAGTTCCGTTTAGCCGTTGTACGTCTTTAATCGTCACGAGGTGATGGCATTTCTCGACTTTTCGATCTTATCCGGGTCGCCGATACCTTTGTCGGTAATTATGTACCCTAGAAACTTGCTCGAGGTAACCCGAGAAAGTGCACTTAGCAGGATTCACCCTCATCTTGTATCTTCTCATGGTTTTGAAATATGTGTCGAGGAGGTCGTCGATGTGGTTGGTGGCCACCTTGCTCTTGACCAGCATGTCGTCCACATATACCTCAATGGTGTTGTGTATTTTGTCTTCAAACATGTCTTCTACTAACCTTTGGTAGGTGGCGCATGCGTTTCTCAGCCCAAACGGCATTTTGGTGTAACAATATAACCCTCTGGGTGTAAAGAAAGATGTGTGATCTTAGTCCTCAGGGGCCAGAGGAATCTGGTTGTACCCCGATGTTTATGGGTGAAAACTATTCCTGCTGAATTTGGTAATTTGGGGTGTGTGGATGAGGAATGAATCTAAACCCTAAACAAATGCTTTGCAGCGGTGAGTGCTTGTATATTCGGAAATCAATACGTGCAAGTCGGCCTAAACCAAGAAATGGCCGTTCCAGGACTTGTTTCGGTCACAAAGTGAAGGAGATGGGGTTGATCTTAGGGAGGGAGGCGAAGAAGGTGTTGAGATTGTGAAGGTGTTGGCTTGCTTATGACTTATATGAGAAAGGTGAGCGGGCTTACGATTGATGCAAGCCGACTCTGGGTGTTTGAATACGTTTTGTATTAACACTTGGTTTCTGTCTCGTCTAGACTTGTGCTGTTTTCTCCTATTTTTTTCCTTGTTTGGAAAATAAGGAGGAGAACCTATTTATACAAGTCATTTGAGCCTTATTCACGTCTCTCGTGGGAAGTGGAGGAAATGGAGTGATGGAGTAGTGGAAGTGTGTGTTGGTATTACACGACCAGTCTTGCCCACTTCTCCTGTCATCTCTAACCGTCCATGACTTCCTAACACGTTCTTGTTATGGCGCGTTGCCTGTGGCCTGCACTTTGTAAACCCGGACCAATACCCCGTATGTATCCCCAGTTTGTGACATGATTGATGTCTCGAGTGTGTGGATCTTGGGATCCACAAAAGGTAACACGTAATGCTAAATTGAATAACTGCGTTATTCAGGAAGTTGATACTTGTGAAGTATCATGTGTATTTTATGCAGGTACTGCATTATGGTGTGGTAAAGTGACGGGTGGTGATCACCATGACGCTTCACTGACCAATTAACTCCGAACCAGGGTTGTATAACCAAGCCGGTGAAGTTGGACGGACGAGATGATCTTTGAGACACTCATCTGCGACCGTTGATGGAATTAGGGTTTTGAAGAGGTGCGCAGGCATCATTCTTCAGCTTGGTCGAATCCAAGCTTGGGAGATGTTTTGGAAAAGACCGACCGGGCATGTGTCTAGACAACATGCCGGTGTACACGTCCAGTACCTCCTTTGTCCCATGAAGTGCGATCTAGGCCACTCAATTTGACCAGGTAAAGTTGAGTGGTTGAGATCAATTTTGCGGCAATCCATTGCGCAAAAGGAATTGGAAACCACGTGACATGCCTAGTTTGGACGCCCGTTCCAAGACGACCAATCTTGGTCGGTCTTGGTCGATCGATCCGGCGTGTAGGTGGTAGGCTGGTGTTCACGCCTATACGACTATCCCATGAAACGTGATCTAATCCACTCAAATCGTCGGTGAAGTTGAGTGGTCGAGATCGGTTGCGATTTGGGAAGTGTGACCACGCTTGGTTTGGATGCGCGTTTGGGATAGCCGGGCATGATATGCCTTGGCCGATCGGGTGAGGAGAGACGGTCCCACGGTGGTCATGTTGGTATGAATGGACTGCTTAATCTGTCCCTGGGACCCTCCGTTCGTGCGGAGAAGATGGACGCTCGTGATGCTTGAAACCCTAATTTTGGCTTTCACGGCCGTGTAACCATGCTCTGTTTGGGCGCACGGGTGGGATGACCAACCATGGTTGGTCTGACCGATTGGTCGGGCATGTAGGCGGAGCCCACGGTGATTGTTTTGACATGCTCTGGGCCCTTTGAATCTACATCTACACCCTCCATCTATACTGCGAAGATGGATGGTTGAGATTGTTTAGCGACACATGTAATGTGCGCAAACCCTAATTAGGGTTTTCCGCCCATCTTGCTCTAGTTTGGACGTTTTGCAAGCTAGGCCAATTTTGGAGGGAGGCCGGCCATGCGGGGTCCGTGTTGGTTGGCGGTGAATATTCCATACACCTTGGGGGTTATGGAATTGATGCGGAGCCATTCAATCATCTTTGGTGAAGTTGGATGAACGAGATCATATCGGTGATACGGTCGGTCCAGGATGCTCAATCGGGCTAGTATAACACACATGAGAGTTCTCAATCGGGCTAGTATAACACAGAGAGTTGCGGCACATGCGGGTATTTCGTACATGCTTTCATTATAATGCTTGGAGGTTCGTGTTTCTCTTTGAGAGCAACACTCGGTCGTCATACCACCTTTGATAATGAGTACGGAAATATAAAGGCTGCTTACGCATTAATTAATAATGCTATAAATTCACGGGGTATATGGGATTGTTGCTACATGCTATCTGGATGAATTTCGTGTATTCACTGAGAATGGGATTGTTGCCACATGCTCCATTGTAGGTGAATAAGTGAGGAGTATCCAACACTTATTAATGGCTTTATCTTTTACAAGATGTCGGCGCATAGTTTTACGGGGTTTTTTTATTACAATTTTAACCTTAAATGAAAATCCACCATCAACATTAAGTCCCTGCCCTAGCACATAATGGTTTACTATTGTGGGGTAGGCATGAGATGGTGACATATACAAACGTAAGAAGACAAGACAAAGGAAGTCTACTGGAGGGATTCGACCAATCGTGGGCAATCCTCCATACGCGTGACTAGGGGTCTTGATGGACAGGCTTCCTCCCTTAGGTGCTCGAGTTAGGGATAAGGTTCTTCTTCTATTGGGATTCGGGCGTGGGTGCTTACACTTCTGCTGGTTGAATCGCTCGTGTATCCGGATGCTCTTCGATTCTTGATTAGGGCTCAAAAGAAAGCGACTTGGTCGGTGTCGTATCCCCATATACGGGCGTCGTAATCGTTTTAGGGTTTCGTCGAGCATATATACGGGTGTAGAGATTCGAAGCATTTTCATGATTTTACAATAGGGCTTTCTGAATGAAACTCGTTTCCTTATCATGTCGAACACCGGTGGATCTTCTTCTTCATCAATCAAGTATCTTCCATTAAACGTACACGACACGTGCGAGCTTCATGATGGATCCCCTGCTCGTGTTCTCGAGTCAAGAAGATAATCTTGGTTCGTCTCTTTTTCTTTTTTACGAACAATTGATTGTTCTTCATAATGATCGGGTGAATAATCTTCTCATTCTTGCGGAGATACCCTACAGGAACATGTGTGACGGTTATCGATGATGATGACTTAAAAAGTCCTCTTCCTTCAAAATTAAACACGCCTACCCACATCGACCTCGAAGATCTGATCTGGGTATCTCATCTTATGAATACCCCAATGCGGGTCTTTCATTCGATGTTCGCATGAAATGTTTATCCTCCGGCTACTGAGACGTCGGTGGATTCTTAGTACGGAAGGAGTTCGTGCCTACGTACACGAAGTTATGGAGAAAGTACGGCCATATCGCAACCGGGGAATGTGGTCAAGCCTTTGTTCATCTGCTTTGGTCACCACGGTAAACTGTCTTCTTCCCATGATTCTTTGAGATGGGGAACATTTCTATCCGCAACGTTGCGAATAAAGCCTTGAAAAGTGGGAGAATATGGTATCTACTGCGAATCCATGGAGTTCAACGTGGGGCGGCTGCTTGGCGGCGTCTTGATATCATCAAGGTTGATCGAATTGGTATCCTCGTAAACGTTGTTCTGTTGCGAAAGCTATCTTGGAAGAGGAAAAGGCTGGGCTGCGGAATCACGAGAAGGTAGAGCGGGCGATCACGGGACTTGAGAAAGGACGAGAGAGATATCGAGGCTAGGCTGGAGATGATGCTCTCAAGGAACTATAATCTACTAGATGGCCTCTCTAAGTCGTATTCAGCTGCATTTGTTTATGCCAAAAGTTTTTGAACATCTTTGTGGAATAAATTGTATTGGTTTTTGATTGGTGAAACGTGTTTTTTCATTGATGCATCTCTGAATATAATTGGTGATTCAAACATGTAATGAAAATAAATGCATGTATTGTTGTGGAAGCGGATAGTGGTCGGGCATGATATGCCTTTAGCCACTTTCCATTGATATTTGCTTCCAATTTGCCTCCGTCCACCTTAATGATCTTGTAGTAGCTAGTATTGTAAGCCTTGGTATTTGTGTAAGGACCTTCCCATTTCGGTGAGAACTTTGGTGCGGACATGTCTTGTTGGATGTGTTTGGCCGTTTTCAAAACCAAATCTCCTTTGAAAACATGTGATTTCACAGTTTTGTTGTATGCCACTGAAATTCTATTCGTGTACACACAGTGCGTTCTTACGCTTTGCTTCTTGAAATCCAGTGTCTAACTCAGCTACTCTAGAGTTAGAGGTTTGACTTCGTTCCGGTAGATCCGGTTCTGTGCAATCTGGTGATGGGATTTTGATCTCTATTTGGCAGAATTGCATCCGCTCCGTAAACAAGTGAGTATAGGGAAACATTAATGGAACTTCTGGGTGATGTCCGGTATGCCCATAGCGCCATTGGTAACTGGTCATGCCATTCCCTAGGGTTATCGTATACTGTTCGAATGATGATCCGGATCAATGTCTTGTTGGTACTTTCGACTTATCCGTTCCCTTGAGGGTAGTAGATGGTGGGAAGACTGTTTAATGCCATACTCTTCAAGTAACTCTCGTACATGTTTATTGGCGAAGGAGTGCCATTATCGGTGATGATATGCTTAGGCACACCAAAACGACAAATGATATGTTCTTTAATAAAATCCATGATCGTTTCCTGTAGTCCCTCGCGGGGAATGGCTTCTACCCATTTGGTGAAGTACTACCTTCGCGATTATGATGTACTCGTGTTGCTTTGATGACGGAGGGTTGATTTTCCCAATAATGTCCGGTCCCAGTGTAAAATGGCCATGGGCCTTATCGAGTGAAGAGGGTGGAAGGAGCATGAACAAGGTTCCCATGAATTTGGCATTTGTGAGAGCTTTGAACAAGCGGCTGCGTCATCCTCCATGGTCGGCCAATAGTATTTCTTGTGTATTTGGAGCTTGATTTTTCCTCTTCCCTTGATGTTCTCCTTCGTGTGTCTTCTTGACATGTTAGGACTTCTTCCCCGACCCGAGCATCGTAGTAGATCACCTCGAAGCTCTTGCGATACAAGATCCCTTCATGCTGTCGAACGCTTGGCCTTGTTTTATCTTGATAGCATCCTTTTGATTGGCATGAGTTGTTCCGTCATGGAGATAACTAATGTATGGCTCTCTCCAGTCCCCAGTGTGATTCACGTTAAAAATTTCCAATTGATATGGCGGTGCTTGGCAATTTGTGCAGGATTTGTGAACTAGTCTGGATTGAGTCTCCATCATGGACGAGTAATAGCCCGAGGCGTTGGAGTCGCCGGTAAGCGTTACCACCAGTGATTGTCCATAAATTTCGTTGTGAGCATGATTCAGCTGTAGTTGTGCTTTCGTCGTCCCCAAGACATCTTGACGGGGAACCATCAGGGTTAGATAATACAATATACCATGAAGCATGAAGAAGTTCTTGGGGTTTTAAAAGTGACCTTTCCTTGGGAGAGTAATTTCATTGAGCTCTTGAATGATCGGAGTTCGCCGATCATCGGTCTTGGTGTCTTTGTATTGTGATAACCATGTCGATTCTATTGTTCTCCTCTTTCTTTGTCGGGGTTTCTTCCAAACCTTGAACTTCAATTTGGAAGCGAGTGTTGCTAGACAATCGGCGTGTTTGTTATTCTTTGCTGGTTGACATGGGTTATGGTTGCATCGTAAAATAATTCGATAACCTACGTAGCTTATGATCGATATGGAGCTAGCGTTACTTCCTTTAGTGCGTATATCCCATTCATCTAATTCACCGGTAACTTGGAGTCACCTATTATCTCTAGGCGCGTGACTCAGCTTGCTTGGCTATTGACAGCCCATGAGGAAGGCTTCATACTCTGCTTTGAGTTGTTGGTGCATTCGAAGTCCATCTTGAAGGAGTGTGAGAATACTTCCCGGTTGGAGATACTAATACCACGCCCGCTCCTTCGGTATTGCTTGCTAGGGGTAGTAGAGCCATCAAAGTACAAGAGCCACTTTTTCTTCCAAAGCGAGAGCGTGCAGGAATTCTCCGGGGAGATCTTCGTGTAGCCACTGTAGTGCCTTCTCCGGGAAATGCTGCGATAAGTGCTGCTTGACCCTTGATAGCTCTAGGTAGCGCTGCGTTATGTCCGACTTCGACATTTGGAGAAGCCACACTGTCCTTCCGATTAGGGACCAGGCTTTGAAAGTAAAAACTTTGCGGGATCGATTTAGACACAGTATCACCCTGTTAGGCAGTAGGTAATGCTGAACTTTTGAATGGAATGGATCAAGGCTAAACATGCTTTTTCGCTCCCAGGGTATCCCGAGTTCACTGGCATCTCTCAATATTGGTGAAGTAGTATATGGGATGTTCGATTCCCTCGTCGTCTTCTGAGCGAGTAGAGCTCCTCTTGCGGTGTCGCGAAGAGCGGTGTAGAGATGTAACGCGGCTTTCCTTGTGCGGGAGACTTTATAATGGCTAGAGATGATAGTATTCGTTGAATCTTTCGAAAAGCCTCTTGCTGGGTTGTGGTCCAAATGAAGCTATCTCCTTTATTTAGCAAGGGAGTGAATGAGGCGGCAAGTTGGGCTAGACCCGGTATAAAACGTCGGATGTAGTTTACCTTGCCCATGAAACTTTGGAGTTCCTTCACGGTTTGTGGAGGTGGCATTGTGAGGATAGCTTGAGTCTTGGACGGGTCTACCTTGATCCCTTCACGCGGTTACTTGGAATCCTAGAAATTTGCGGAAGAAGAGACAGAAAGCGCATTTCAAAGGATTCATCTTGACTTGTATTCTCGACACCTCTCGAACACTTAGTAAGACGTTGGTGTGATCTGCTCGAGCCCTTGACTTGACCACAATATCATCTACGTAGTCTTCTACTTGTTTATGCATCATGTCATGGAAGATTGCCGTCATAGCACGTTGATACGTTGCTTGTGGCGTTCTTTAAGCCGAATGGCATACAGGTATAGTAAAAATTGCCAAGAGGGGTTCGGAAGAGTTTGTCTTACTTGCATCGTGCTCATACATCCTTATCGATTGTAGCGGGTGTAACCATCCATGAAGGAAAACATGCCATGTCCTCTAGTGGCATCTACTAACATCGATGTTAGGCGGGGAAAGTCTTCCTTGGGCGACACTTGTTCGAGTCTCTGAAATCCACGCAGCAGATCATGCATTTTTCTTCTTTCTTTGGGACCACATTAGTTAACCAGGTCGGATGATGAATAGGTCGATGAAGCCGGCGACTAGTAACTTCTGAATTTCGTTCTTGATTTGTTCTTACACCTCATGTCAGAATTGCCTTGGAGATTGCTTGATTGGCTTGGATCCGGGTATGACATGTAAGTGATGGGTGACCAATTTTTCATCCGGACCGGGCATTTCCTCGTATGTCCGGGCGAACACATCTTGGTACTCCTTGAGTAGTTGAACAAGACTCGTACGTTCGTCGTGGGCTGATCGGCCCAGATAGAGACTTCGGCACAGGAGATTCTTCATTCCAGATGTTACTTGAGTCTCGAGCTCGTCGGTCGTGGAATTGGTTCCATCTTGTAGTTATCGCGGGGCGTCAATACCTCCTCTTGTATTAAATGTCGTTCTTGCGACATTCAATTGGGCGGAGAGGCGGGTGCCCAGTCTCTCCCGCTGTGCTAACTGACACCCAGGTATATTGTCTTCCCTTACAGTCACGTTTCGCTTCAAAAGTGTGTTCCCTTTTGGTGTGAACGTGGGTTGAAGCTTCCTTTGGATAAAGATGGACACCTCGTCGGAGAAGGCGTGTCGTGGTGCTTGGCCCTCGGTGATGCAAGTCGGTCTTCTTCACTGGTTGAAGCCCACGTGGGTAGTGGGGTGCACGGGACTTTGTACGATCTTCTCATGCGAGGTACCTTTTGGCTCGAACAGCTCCACTCCATATTGGTGCGTACGGAGACAATGATGCGGAATGCGGATAACTTTCTCATTTAGCATGGTCTTGAGCCTTGGTGATACGTTGAGGAATGACCTTGTTGTCGTGAAGCCATGGTCTCCCAGGTATCATATGGTAGTCCGGCTCCTTTTCTATGACTTCAAACTTTGCTCTTGGTTGAGCGGGTCCCTACGATAAATTGATTGACATACCGTATGTCTTTGGTCGATTTCCTTCGAAGTCCTTCATCGTGGTGGGCTGTCGTACAATCTTGCATAGGCTAACCTTGTTTGTCTTGAGAGTCTTAAGAGTAATCACATTCGAAGATGCTCTGTGTCGATGAGGGCCCTCCTGAACTCGAACCCTTGATGTGAGCGGTAACATGTAGGGCCGGTTGTGACCTTCCTCTGCCATCATGTCGTCTTACGTGAATGTAACATTATTTCTGAGATGTTTAGATGTAGTTAAGACACGGGACGAGAAGGAGTCGGGTGTACGTCCGAGCTATTTTATTAAGCTGCAGCAAGCGTCTCTGCCGTTGATTCTTCGAGAGGTGCGAGAGTTCACACAAGCTTTCCACTAGAGATCGCTTCTTGATCCATGGCCTCGATTCATAGTAAAGCTTGTTGATCGGAGGACTAGTCCGGTGTAAAGGTCTCGGACGCTCATCTCGATGTCATCTTGATGAGGAGGTCAAGTATGTCGTTTAGCTTCTTTGATTAGCTCCATGTTCTTGTGTGAATCTCTTGTACCGTGCTAGTTAAGCTTAATGTTGGGAATCTCTGATCATGTCGTCGGATCGCCGTTAGGAGGAGGGTATCTCGTTGGAGGAACCATCGGGATTTGAGGCCGTCGGTGGTCCTAAGACCAACCATCTCGAAATTGAATGAATAGTATTGAAGAAATTGACTTTGGCAGAGATTAACCTCCCGTGGTCGCCAATTGTTTATGGGTCAAAACTATTCTGCTGAATTTGGTAATTTGGGGTGTGTGGATGAGGAATGAATCTAAACCCTAAACAAATGTCTTCTTGCGTGGTGAGTCTTGTAGATTCGGAAATCAATACGTGCAAGTCGGCCTAAACCGAGAAATGGTAGTTCCGGACTTGTTTCGGTCAAAGTGAAGGAGATGGGGTTGATCTTAGGGAGGAAGCGAAGAAGGTGTTGAGATTGTGAAGGTGTTGGCTTGCTTATGACTTGTGAAGGTGGAGGAGGCTTACGATTGATGCAAGTAGGCTCTGGGTGTTTGAATACGTTTTGTATTAACACTTGGTTTACTGTCTAAATCCGGACTTGTGTTGTTTTCTCTGTTTTTTCCTTTTTTGGAAAATAGGGAGGAGAACCTATTTATACAAGTCATTTAAGCCTTATTCACGTCTCTCGTGGGAAGTGGAGGAAGTGGAGTGATGGAGTAGTGGAGGTGTGTGTTGGTGTTACGACCAGCCGTCCATGACTTCTAACACGTTCTTGTGATGGCGCGTTGCACCTTTTGTAAACCGCCGGACCAATACCCCGGTTGTATCCCCGATTTGTGACATGATTGATTTTACGGAATGTGTGGATCATGGGACCCACAAAAGGTAGCATGTAATGCTAAATTGAATAAGCTGCGTTATTCGGGGAAGTTGTCTGTGAAGTATCATGTGTATTTTTATCGACAGTGCTTTGCATTATGGTGTGTGGTAAAGTGACGGGTGGTGATCACCATGATGCTTCACTGACCAATTAACTCGACCGGGGTTGTATAACCAAGCCAGGTGAAGTTGGACGGACGAGATGATCTTTGAGACACTCTGCGGCCGTTGATGGAATTAGGGTTTTGAAGAGGTGCGCGAGGCATCATTCTTGACTTGGTCGAATCAAGCTTGGGAGATGTTTTGGAAAAGACCGAGCCCAGGGCATGTGTGTAGACGGCATGACGGTGTACGGCGTCCGTACCTCATTGTCCCTTGAAGATGCGATCCTAGGCCACTCAATTTGGTCGGTAAAGTTGAGTGGTTGAGATCGATTTTCTGAAAATCCATTGCGCAAAGGAATTGGAAGCCGCGTGACATGCCTAGTTTGGGCGCGCGTTCAAGACGACCAATCTTGGTCGGTCTTGGTCGATCGATCTGGCGTGTAGGTGGTAAGGTTTGGGTGTTCACACCTATGCTGACTATCCCATGAAAACGTGATCTAAGCCACTCAAATCGTCGGTGAAGTTGAGTGGTCGAGATCGGTTGCGTTGGGAAGTGTGACCCTGTTAGTTTGGATGCGCCGTTGGTTGGATCGCCACGCTGGTTTAGGATAACCCGGCATGATATGCCTTGGCCGTCAGTGAGGAGAGAGGCGGGCCCACGGTGGTCATGTTGGTATGGCCAGGACTGCTTAATCTAATGCAGGACCCTTCATTCGTGCCGGAGAAGATGGACGCTCGTGATGCTTGAAACCCTAATTTTGGCTTTCACGGCCCGTGTAACCATGCTATGTTTGGGCGCACGGGTGGGATGACCAACCATGGTTAGTCTGGCCAAATTGGTCGAGGCATGTAGGCGGAGCCACGGTGATTGTTTGGACATGCTCTGGGCCCTTTGAATCTACATCTACACCCTCCATCTATACTGCGAAGATGGATGGTTGAGATTGTTTAGCGACACATGTAATGTGCCGCAAGCCCTAATTTAGGGTTTTCCGCCCCATCTTGCTCTAGTTTGGACGTTTTGGCAAGCTAGGCCAGTGCGGAGGAGGCGAGCCATGCGGGGTCCGCGTTGGTTCAGCGATGAATATTCCATACACCTTGGGGGTTATGGAATTGATCGGGCCATCGATCATCTTTGGTGAAGTTGGATGAGCGAGATCATATCGGTTGTCTGATCGATCAGGATGCTCAATCGGGGCTAGTATAACAGCGAAAGTTGTAACCTATATGGGTATTTTCGTACATGCTTTCATTATAATGCTTGGAGGTTCGTGTTGCTCTGAGATCAACACTCGTCGTCATGCACTGATAATGAGTATGAAATACAAGGCTGCTTCACGCATTAATTAATAATCTTATAAATTCACGGGGGTATATGGGATTGTTGCTACATGCTCCAACCTGGATGAATTTCGTGTATTCACTGGAGAATGGGATTGTTGCCACATGCTCCATTCTAGGTGAATAAGTGAAGGAGTATCCAACACTTATTAATGGCTTTATCTTTTACAAGATGTCGGTGCATAGTTTTAGGTTTTTTTACAATTTTAACCTTAAATGAAAATCCACCATCGACACTAGAGTGCAGTCCATGAGTGTTATTGCCTTATATCAACTATGGATTCTACTAGGTGATCGATCTTTGAGGGAGGGAAGTTATCTTTCGGGCAAGCTTTGTTCAAGTCGCTAAAGTCGATCTGGGACAGGAACACCTCCATTCCTTTTAGGGACTATCACCATGTTAGATATCCATTGTGGATATTGAGACTTTGAATAATTCCTGCTACTTGCAACTTCTTTAGTTCGGCCTCCACACGCTACTTGTAGCTCGGGTGCAATTCTCCTCATCTTTTGTCGGATCGGTTTGAACTTGGGATCTATTAGCAAGTGATGTGAAACGAACTTAAGGTCCATTCCCTCCATATCGTGCATTTGCCAAACAGAATACGTCCATATGTTCTTTTAAAAGATTTATCCTGTTGTTGTGTTTGTTAGTCAGTCAATAGAGTCCCTATTCTCACCATTTTGGCTCTTCCTCGATTGCCTAAATTAATTTAATCGTGTAGATTCTAAGTAGATAAATTGAGCTTGGTTCATCGATTATTGTCAGCTCCTTTGATTGTTATAAGATCTCCTTCTACTTCATGGCGATGATGGCTTGTGATATCACCTTTTCTAGTTCTTCTCCGCCCTTATCTCCTTAGCTTTGTTCTTTTCTTGGCGCTTCCTCGTCCTTTCTTCCATTCTGCGGGTATATCTATACGTACGCATTGTCTCTCCGCTGAGGATCGCCAATACCTCCACTTCCTCCTCGGTAGGATGGAAACCGTAGTCTTTGATGGTACGCGTGCTACTCCTTTGATTCCTACGAGCCGAGGGTCTACAAGGATTGCTTCGTATGGCGACACACGTCGACCACGCAGAAGGTGGTGAGTGTGTCTAGGAACTCCTCCCCGTCCGAGACTCTGAGGCTGACTTCTCCCTTTGGTAATGTCACTGTACCGTTGAAGCCGTAGATTCTATAGGTCGACGGGATTAAGATGTCATCAGATAATTCCATTCTTTTGAAGGTATCGTAAAAAAGGACCTCGACTGAACTCCCGCTGTCCATTAGTATCCTTCGGACACCCCATTATTCGATAAGTAAGGTTATCACCAGGGGATCCCCATGGGCTTGACCATTTGACGGGACATCTTTTGCTAAGAAAGTAATTGGCTGCATCATCCAAGGTTCCATGGGCAGCGTTTTAGCCACGCTGAATATTTCCTTTCCCGCTCGATCTCTTTTATGAATCCTTGAAGTGATACTCGTACCCAAGTCGAACCCTTGAGTTGCCGAGTGCGAGATAGTGTTGAGCGAGAAGCTGGGTACCACGATTGATCCTTATTTGATGCCTTTGGTGCGTCGGGCGACCTGGTATCGGCGATGTCTTAACGAAGTGTCGCAAGTATCCATCTCGGATCGGATCTTGGACCGATATCTTTTACCTCCCAATCATTGGTCGAATGGCCACGAAAGCGTAGTAATGACAAAACCTCGGGATGGTTCCTTGTTTCATCGAAACTAAATTCCCCTCATTTCGGGTATCGATGTCGTTCCTCTTTTCTACTTCCTTGAATATTTCCTCCAATGGTGCATTTAGTGAGGTGTAAGTCCTAGGTTCGTGGCGAGGCTTCTTTCCTTTCTCGACCCAACTTTTCTTGTTCGACTCGTGATGTTGTGTGCTCGGCCTTTTCTCTGATCGCTTCGGATCTTCTCGTGGGATCGCTCTACTGTAGTGCTTGCTTCTTGTATTCCCTATCCGTGCTGTCCTTCCCCGTATTTCTTCGGGCGATGTAGCGTTCTTGCATCTTCTGATTTCCCTTAACATTTTGGGTATCTCGGTGTACATTGCTATCCAAATAGGGTCTGAGTTCCCAATGAATTTTCGAACCCAAAAATGCGGTGATCGGCCAGTGCCTTCTGGATGTCAGTTACCGGCTTTCTCCATCTGTCTGTTAGAGACCGCAATGGTTCCCTAAATCTTCGTGCAAGCGAAAAGAGCTTGTTGACTCTGGGCCGAGCTATACTTGTAACACCCCGAGTTCCGGACCAGGGTCAAACCCATATGGAGATCCGAACTCGAAGCGTTACGGGTCGGAAAGAGACTTATGCATATTTTTTTTTCTTCTAATTTACTTTTACACAAAACATAGTTGAAACTTTACACAACATGAATTGAAGCATATAAATCCACTAATTATCTTTAACAACATTTTCAATAAAACAATACAATCACTAAGCTACTCATTCCTAGATTTCCCATTTGCGCCACTCGATAAATCTGCCGAGGATGTCAATTGGGGTGAGATGACTCAATAGAATGCATTCCCAATTCTCTAAAGGTGCTCAAACATAATCATTTTATCAAGCAAAAACATATAACAAGCATTACAACTTAAATGAATCAATGATATATTCAAGAATCCAATACCTCAAATATTTCGATAACTTATCCAATCTATAATTGATTTATGGATTCACAACATTAATGTTATTATCAACAAATCATCCATTTAGTGTCAACTCAACAATTCACATCAACAATATTGTTTTCAACAACTCATCCATTTAAGTTTCCACACGCCGTTCCCATATTAATATTGTCGACGAAGCCATCAGGTTTTCAATACCAAAATAATTATCAATAAGTCATTCATCAATGATTCAAAACATATATTCACGTATTAATATAGTCACGAAGAAAACATGAGTTCACGACATTATTCATGTTCCCACAAATACTTCCACCCGGGGATACTTGAGTTCATAAACCCAATAAGGTTTCCAATAGAGATTTCAACACACGATTCACAAATTAATATTATCATCACAACAAGTAACCATGAGGTCATATTACTATCAATAATACTTTCGACAAATCTACCAATTTAGGTTTTAACAATTGAGTTCTGATGCGAATGTCCTGGTTCGTACAATTCCACTATCGTTTATCGTTTTGGACGACCTCCATCGTTGGTCGGGAACAAAAGTTCCTATGGGGATCATACCCATTTGCTCTTGGGGATCATTACCCGTTTCATTAACTTGATCCGAAAACCTTGGTTCGTACACCACCTATCGTTTATCGGCACGGACAGCCGCCATCGATGGTCGGAAACACAAGTTCCCATGGGGATCATTACCCATTTAACTCTACGGGGATCATTACCCGCCATTAACATGAAACATGTTTCATATAATGGTAAAACATGAACTCATTTACTTTTATAAATCATTTTCACAAACAACACAAGCAACCATGGCTTAACAACATGAATTTCATTCAAGCATTTAATCAAACACACTAACTGCAACCACATTACATTATATGTTTCATAGTGATAACTTTATCTGATCATCCTCAAATTTTATAGGAACATTCCTGACAAATTATTATACAACATATCCAAAATTCACACCAAACCAACGGTTCAAACAAAAGATGTTGAATTTATAATGACAACATAAAAACTGGGCAGATTACATGTTGTTACCAAACAATTCATGATAAATTCATAACAATCTGAAATTGACCCAATCCAAAGCACAATGAAAGATAAGATGTTTATCTACAACTTTTATTAAGACCTCAAATCCTTTTAATAACATTAAGACTTCCTAAGAACATCAAAATCACAGCAAGGCGAAACTGTCCAGAAATTCAGAAATTATCACCCAATTTCAAACAAACATTCAATGGTGAATTTACATTGGAAAATTCTCAAAATTTAACCATGGGTACCTAATCATGTTATCTAACAATTTAAGCCTGATCATCAAAAAAAGGCATATATTTATTCGAATAAATCACTGAATCATTACAATACAAAATCATATAAAGTAAACACCAAAGGAAAACACCTAAAGAGAAAGGGTTTCACATTCTACCTCAATTTCATTGATTCTCACCGATTTTCCTAGCTCCAAATCATCTTCTTCATCTCCATAGCTTTCTCCTCTAAAAATCTCTAGCCTTTTGGTTTTCTAATCTCTAAATTCTCTATCCAAAAATCTAATATAAACTTATACTATACTCATAATAGTTTTAATAATAAATAATTAACATTTTATTATTTTCTTTATCTTTTCATTTTCCTTAAATTCATTTATTATTAATTAATCTATTTCCACCCCTAACTTGTAGTTTCTATTTCAATGCACCCACCTAGGCTAAGGAAAAGAAACAATATTCTGAACCACATGGTCGGCTAAGTTGGGTATAAATCTTGGGCCCGAAATGTTAGACTAAATCTGAGGTGGCATTACATTCTACCACCCTTAAAAAAATTTCGTCCAAATTTAAAGTATATAATCTCAAAGTTCACTTAATATATATAATATAATAACAATACAAAAAGTTCAATACAACTACATTAGCAATTCACATGAATTCTACCAAAAGCCATTATCAACTTTAAAAAGAAACAAGCAATAAAACACTGAAGATCGGATAAGCAATCATATCCAACATATGAAACAATTCATTTACGCTCCCATTCAAGATCTAAAGCCTAGAGCTCGAGAGCCAACTTGTAACACTCAGGAGTTAGGACGAGGGTCAAACCCATATGGAGATCGAACTTCGAGCGTTCGGCCTGGAAAGAGACTTATGCATATTTTTTTTTCTTCTAATTTACTTTTACACAAAACATAGTTGAAACTTTACACAACATGAATTGAAGCATATAAATCCACTAATTATCTTTAACAACATTTTCAATAAAACAATACAATCACTAAGCTACTCATTCCTACCAATTTCATTGCGCCCACTCGATAAATCTGCCAAAGGATGTCAATTGGGGTGAGATGATGACTCAATAGAATGCATTCCCAATTCTCTAAAGGTGCTCAAACATAATCATTTTATCAAGCAAAAACATATAATAAGAGCATTACAACCGGCGAATCAATGATATATTAAAGAATCACAATACCTCAATATTTTGATAACTTATCCAATCTATAATTAGGTCTATGGATTCACAACATTAATGTTATTATCAACAAATCATCCATTTAGTGTCAACTCAACAATTCACATCAACAATATTGTTTTCAACAACTCATCCATTTAAGTTTCGCCATTCCCATATTAATATTGTCACGTGCAACCATCAGTTTTCAATACCAAAATAATTATCAATAAGTCATTCATCAATGATTCAAAACATATATTCACGTATTAATATAGTCGAAGAAAACATGAGTTCACGACATTATTCATGTTCCTACAAATACTTCAATTCGTATTTCGATGCTTGGGTTCATAAACCCAATAAGGTTTCCAATAGAGATTTCAACACACGATTCACAATTAATATTATCATCACAACAAGTAACCATGGGGTCATATTACTATCAATAATACTTTAGACAAATCTACCAATTTAGGTTTTAACAATTGAGTTCAACGATACGAATGTCCTTGGTTCGTACACCCTATACGTTTATCGGCACGAGACTGACCTCCATCGATGATGGGAACAAAAGTTCCTATGGGGATCATACCCATTTGCTCTTGGGGATCATTACCCGTTTCATTACTTGATCTGAAAACCTTGGTTCGTACACCACCTATCGTTTATCGGCACGGACAGGCGCCATCGATGGTCGGAAACACAAGTTCCCATGGGGATCATTACCCATTTAACTCTCGGGGATCATTACCCGCCATTAACATGAAACATGTTTCATATAATGGTAAAACATGAACTCATTTACTTTTATAAATCATTTTCACAAACAACACAAGCAACCATGGCTTAACAACATGAATTTCATTCAAGCATTTAATCAAACACACTAACTGCAAACCACATTACATTATATGTTTCATAGTGATAACTTTATCTGATCATCCTCAAATTTTATAGGAACATTCCTGACAAATTATTATACAACATATCCAAAATTCACACCAAACCAACGGTTCAAACAAAAGATATTGAATTTATAATGACAACATAAAAACTGGGCAGATTACATGTTGTTACCAAACAATTCATGATAAATTCATAACAATCTGAAATTGACCCAATCCAAAGCACAATGAAAGATAAGATGTTTATCTACAACTTTTATTAAGACCTCAAATCCTTTTAATAACATTAAGACTTCCTAAGAACATCAAAATCACAGCAAGGCGAAACTGTCCAGAAATTCAGAAATTATCACCCAATTTCAAACAAACATTCAATGGTGAATTTACATTGGAAAATTCTCAAAATTTAACCATGGGTACCTAATCATGTTATCTAACAATTTAGAAGCCTGATCATCAAAAAGGCATATATTTATTCGAATAAATCACTGAATCATTACAATACAAAATCATATAAAGTAAACACCAAAGGAAAACACCTAAGAGAAAGGGTTTCACATTCTACCTCAATTCTTGATTCTCCTTTGATTTTCCTAAGCTCCAAATCATCTTCTTCATCTCCATAGCTTTCTCCTCTAAAAATCTCTAGCCTTTTGGTTTTCTAATCTCTAAATTCTCTATCCAAAAATCTAATATAAACTTATACTATGTCATAATAATTTTAATAATAAATAATTAACATTTTATTATTTTCTTTATCTTTTCATTTTCCTTAAATTCATTTATTATTAATTAATCTATTTCCACCCTAACTTGTAGTTTCTATTTCCAATGCACCCCACCTAGGCTAAGGAAAAGAAACAATATTCTGAGACCACATGAAGTCAGCTAAGTTGGGTATAACCCACCCGAAATGTTAACTAAAATGCAAGGTATTACACATTCTACCACTTAAAAGAAATTTCGTCCCGAAATTTAAAGTATATATAATCTCAAAAGTTCACTTAATATATATAATATAATAACAATACAAAAGTTCAATACAACGCGAGTAGCAAATTCCATGAATTCTACAAAAGCCATTATGCAACTTTAAAAAGAAACAAGCAATAAAACACTCGAATCGAGACAACAAATCCCATATCAACATATGAAACAATTCATTTACGCTCCCATTCAAGATCTAAAGCCAGAGCTACGATGCCAACTTGTAACACCCAGGAGTTAGGACGAGGGTCAAACCCGTATGGAGATTCGAACTCGAGGCGTTACCAGGTCGGAAAGAGACTTATGCATATTTTTTTTTCTTCTAATTTACTTTTACACAAAACATAGTTGAAACTTTACACAACATGAATTGAAGCATATAAATCCACTAATTATCTTTAACAACATTTTCAATAAAACAATACAATCACTAAGCTACTCATTCCTAGATTTATTTTGCGCCACTCGATAAATCTGCAAGGATGTCAATTGGGGTGAGATGACAGCTCAATAGAATGCATTCCAATTCTCTAAAGGTGCTCAAACATAATCATTTTATCAAGCAAAAACATATAACAAGAAGCATTACAACTCCAGCTAATCAATGATATATTCAAGAATCACAATACCTCAATATTTTCGATAACTTATCAATCTATAATTCAGTCTATGGATTCACAACATTAATGTTATTATCAACAAATCATCCATTTAGTGTCAACTCAACAATTCACATCAACAATATTGTTTTCAATAACTCATCCATTTAAGTTTCCACACGCCATTCCCATATTAATATTGTCACTATGACCATCAGTTTTCAATACCAAAATAATTATCAATAAGTCATTCATCAATGATTCAAAACATATATTCACGTATTAATATAGTCACGAAGAAAACATGAGTTCACGACATTATTCATGTTCCCTACAAATACTTCGATTCGTATTTGATACTTGAGTTCATAAACCCAATAAGGTTTCGATAGAGATTTCAACACACGATTACAAATTAATATTGTCATCACAACAAGTAACCATGAGGTCATATTAATATCAATAATACTTTCGACAAATATACCAATTTAGGTTTTAACAATTGAGTTCACGGTACGAATGTCCTTGGTTCGTACACCCACCTATCGTTTATCGGCACGGACAGCCTCCATCGATGGTCAGGAACAAAAGTTCCTATGGGGATCATACCCATTTGCTCTTGGGGATCATTACCCGTTTCATTCACAGTACTGAAAACCTTGGTTCATACACCACCTATCGTTTATCGCGGCACGGACGCCGCCATCGATGAGTCGGAAACACAAGTTCCCATGGGGATCATTACCCATTTAACTCTCGGGGATCATTACCCGCCATTAACATGAAACATGTTTTCATATAATGGTAAAACATGAACTCATTTACTTTTATAAATCATTTTCACAAACAACACAAGCAACCATGGCTTAACAACATGAATTTCATTCGAGCATTTAATCAAACACACTAACTGCAACCACATTACATTATATGTTTCATAGTGATAACTTTATCTGATCATCCTCAAATTTTATAGGAACATTCCTGACAAATTATTATACAACATATCCAAAATTCACACCAAACCAACGGTTCAAAAAAAAGATGTTGAATTTATAATGACAACATAAAAACTGGGCAGATTACATGTTGTTACCAAACAATTCATGATAAATTCATAACAATCTGAAATTGACCCAATCCAAAGCACAATGAAAGATAAGATGTTTATCTACAACTTTTATTAAGACCTCAAATCCTTTTAATAACATTAAGACTTCCTAAGAACATCAAAATCACAGCAAGGCGAAACTGTCCAGAAATTCAGAAATTATCACCCAATTTCAAACAAACATTCAATGGTGAATTTACATTGGAAAATTCTCAAAAATTTAACCATGGGTACCTAATCATGTTATCTAACAATTTAAGAAGCCTGATCATCAAAAAAGGCATATATTTATTCGAATAAATCACTGAATCATTACAATACAAAATCATATAAAGTAAACACCAAAGGAAAACACCTAAAGAGAAAAGGGTTTCACATTCTACCTCAATTTCATTGATTCTCCACTGATTTTCCTAGCTCAAATCATGTTGATGGTGGATTTTCATTTAAGGCTAAAATTGTAAAGGCCAAAATTATGCGCTAACATCTTGCAAAAGATAAAGCCATTAATAAGTGATGAATACTTCTTCACTTTACTAATTCACCTAGAATAGAGCATGTGGCAGCAATCCCAGTATTCTGTGAATTAAATACACAAAATTCATCGAGGTTGGAGCATGTAGCAACAATCCCATATACCTGTGAATTTCTGACATTATTAATTAATGCATGACCCGCCTCGTATTTCTGTACTCATTAGGTGCGGCATGACGGCGAGTGTTGTTCTCAGTGAGCAACACGAATCTCCAAGCATTAATAATGAAGCATGTACGAAATACCCATACGAGCTACAACTCTCGGTGTGTTATACTAGCCCGATTGAGCATATTTGAACTGAAGCCCGACCATATCGGTCTCGAAAGCGATCACGACCATCCAACTTCACCAGCATGATTGGATGGCTTAGATTGAATCCATGACCCCAAGCAGGTATTGGAATATTCACTACCGACCCAACGCGGGCCCGCATGGTCGGTCTCCCAAAAAAAGGGTGGCATAGCTTGCCAAACCGTCCAAACCGAAGCGGTATGGACGAAAAACCCTAAATTAGGGTTTGCGGCACATTACATGTATCGCAAAAAACAGTCTCAACCATCCATCTTCGCGAGGCATAGATGGAGGGTGTAGATGTAGATTCAAAGAGCCCGAGCATGTCAACACAAAACACCAGTGGGCAGCCTACATGATTGATCGGTCGGGACCAGCTATAGTTGGTCGTCTTGATTCGTGCGCCCCAAACAAGGTATGACACTTACGGTGAAACCCCAATTAGGGGTTTTGTCGCAATCACGGCGTCCATCTTCTCTGCTTTCGAATGAAGGGTCCGAGGAATTAGACTAAGCGAGGTCCGGTAAGTATCAACATGATCACTGTGGGCCCATCTATCTCCACACCCCGTCGGCCAAGGCATATCATGTTGTTTGCCTTGATTCGCGCGCCCGAAGCTAGGCGTGGTCGCACTTCCCGATTACCAAACTAATCTCGACCACTCAACTTTTGGGACAAATTGAGTGGCTTAGATCACGTTTCTATGGGATGTTGAGATATGGACGTGTATACACCATCCGCCGTCTGTATACCGGACTAATCGGCCAAGACCGACCAAGCTTGGTCGTCTTGGAAGCGCGCGCCAAAATGGGCATGATGCGCGGCTTTTGCGGCACCGGGTTTACATTTGCAAATTGATCTCGACCACTCAACCCAATAGGACAAATTGAGTGGCCCGGATCACACTTTCACGAGACAATGAGATATGGGCGCCTACACCGTCATGTCGTCACACACACATGCACGATCGGCCCTGTCAAAATTGTATCCCAAGCTTGGATTTGACCAAGCTGAAGAGTGATGCTTGCGCACCTCTTCAAAAAACCCTAATTCCATCAACGGTCGCCGATGAGTGTCTCAAAGATCATCTCGTCCGTCCAACTTCACCGGCTTGGTTATACTGACCTGGTCGGGGAGTTAATTGGTCGGTGAGGCGTCATGGTGATCACCACCCGTCACTTTACCACACCATGATGCGGTACCTTGCATAGAATACACACGATACTTCACAAGTATCGACTTCCTAAATAACTTAGTTATTTAATCTAGCATTACATGCTACTTTACGTAGGTCCCACGATCCACACACTCGAGACATCAATCATGTCACAAACTGGGGGATACATGCTTTGGGGTATTGGTGCAGCGGTTTACGGCGTGCGGCGTGCGACGCGCCATCACAAGAACGTGTCGGGAAGTCATGGACGGTTAGAGATGACGGGAGAAGTGGGCAAGGCTGGTCGTGTAACACCAACACACAACTCCACTACTCCATCACTCCACTTCCTCCACTTCCCACGAGAGCGTGAATAAGGCTCAAATGACTTGTATAAATAGGTTCTCCTCCCTATTTCCAAAAACAACAAACAAGTCCAGGACAACGAGAGGCAAGTGTTGATACCATCGTATTCAAACACCGGGCCCGATAGCTTACATCCACCCAAGCCCGGTTCACTTTCGATACAAGTCATACATAGCCAACACCTTCACAATCTCAACACCTTCTTCGCTTCCCTCCCTAAGATCAACCCCATCTCCTTCACTTTGTGGCCAGAAACAAATCTGGAACGGCCATTTCTTGGTTTAGTAGGATTTGCACATATTGATTTCTCGAATCTACAAGCACTCCGTGTAGTGCATTTGTTTAAGGTTTAGACTCATTTCTCATCCACACACCCCAAATTACCAAAACCGGAGAAATAGTTTTCACCCATAAACAATTGGCGACCACGGCGGGAGGTTAATCTCTCGGTTGTAAAGTCAATTTCTTGAAATCCGATTCAATTTCATCAATTTTCAAAAGGGTAGATCTTAGAACCAATTCAATCAACAATTCATTTCAAGATGGTAGAACTCAGTGCGGATCGGCAATCAATCTGATGGAGCTGAGTACGGATAACACTCCGGTGTCGATGTACCTGTCGGTGGAGCTACGGTGGTCAATACATCTCGTGGAGCCGTCACTTCTATCCCCAACGCTAGCGGAGCGGGAGACATTCCGGTAGGTGTAACGCCTCCCATCACTAGAGCCGGAGTAGCGCAAATCCCGGCATCTCCTCAAGTGTAACGCCTCCGGTGGTCACCAGAGCAACAACTTTCACTCCTTCATCGGGACGAGGGAGCCGGAGGCACGAGAGGAGGACCACCGTCCATTACCATTGCGAGACTTGATGGAGAAGCGGGAGATTCTTGCTAAGACTCAAACGGATATGGCCGCAACTCGGAAAGAGGTACTCACTTTCCTTAAAACTTTAAGCTGAACGATTGCCACAAGATTCACGGCAACCCTTGGAGCCGGCAAGGGATGCCTTCAATACACCGGAGCGGCGTTTCCCTCGGACCCACATGAGTGAAGAAGCTCGTGTTGCTCTGAACGCCCAAGAGAGAGAGGACCAGCCATCCAACTTCATCACACGTGAGGACTGGGCGACTTCTCCAAACCGAGGCAAAGGAAATCGATGGATGCACACCAACATCGGCCGCCGTACCCTCAAGATATGCAACGAATCCCTCTTCCAGAGGATACACCTCTCCTCGAGTTCTCCCTACGATGGTGCTGGTAGCGCTCGTGAACACGTTTCTCGATTTTTGGAATCCTTGGGGAGCATGAGTACAATCATGTTCTCCTTTGAAAGAGTTCTCGAAATCACTTACGGGAAGGCGTACTGGTATAACAACATCGCACCTGTGGCATATCCAATTGGGGGAGATGGTCGGTGCTTTCTACAGGAAGTATTTCTTCGTATCGAGCGGATCACCTTTTCGGATCTAGGGAGAGTCTCTCGGCGGAATAACGAGCATCCGAACGACTTCGTTAAGAGGTTGAGAACTCAAGCACTAGATTGTCATGATCCGAACATCCTTTGAACGCCGGTTGGTGGAGCTATGCATCAACGGGATGATACCCATATATCGCGCTTTACTAGAGAATCTGGGCTTTCGGACGTTCTCAGAACTCCATGAAGGCGCCAAACGTTCGGCTACAAGTTGCCAACATTGCTAGAAAGAACCGGGGTTGTTGAAACGAAGATCCACGTGAGAGTCGAGGAAGCGGGCGTCTCACAAACAAACAATACAACGGTGGTCCTTACGTGCGGCGTGGTTGGCGAAGGAGGAAAAAGGAAAGCTTCGGCAACAAAACAACAACCCAAGCGTGCGGCTCCGGCACACACATGACTTCTTCTCAAAGGGAGCGGGCAAGACTCTGCACAAGACACCGAAGATACGGGTTTCCCGTTCCCCATGAATGAAGTAGTGGAACTCTTGGAGGCGTGGATTCAAGACGATGCCATCAAGCTGCCTCTATCGGACGTCCACCTGGCGAGAAAGATATGGCGGATCCTAAGTACGTCGCTACCATAGGTTCGTTCACCATCCAACCAAAAGACTTTGCAAC
Source organism: Papaver armeniacum (assembly GCA_023531295.1). Taxonomy (NCBI): domain Eukaryota; kingdom Viridiplantae; phylum Streptophyta; class Magnoliopsida; order Ranunculales; family Papaveraceae; genus Papaver; species Papaver armeniacum. Next base: position 45,976 of record JAJJWW010000933.1, read on the forward strand.
AGGCTGAAACAAATCTTCGAGAGAAAAGATAGAGACAGGAGAACTCCGGCTTGGAAACGAAGGTGTTCGTAGAGACCCTCTTCTTGTCGGGAAGCGCATGATTTATGGGGATTCCGTTCGCAAGGCTGTACAATCTATGATGGAACATTTATGCGAGATCTTGTACTTCTCCAAAGCACAAGCGTCGGGACATATTTGCAGCCCTCAACCGTGTTGTCTCGGGCAAACGCTTGTATCGGAAGAGGAAGCGGTCTCGAAACCTCGGTCCTTCTTTGGAAGATGCAAGCAAGGAAATTGGGGACTCTTAACCGTTGCCCGTTTGAAGGATATCGAGTTCGATAACACATTGATCGATACGGCCTCTGAATTCAACATCATCACTCTCCAGACCTTAAAAGCAGCAAAGATTTCAAAACAGGAGGCTACTCGCAACCCAATTGTGATTAAGACTTCAGAAGGAGAACTCAGAGATGCATATGGATACATCGATCTTGAAGTAAAATTGGGCGATGCCTCGACACAAGCAAAGTTCTACATAGTCGAGAGAGCATCAATTACGACATGATCCTAGGACGCTCTTGGGTACACGACAACAAGACAACACTGGGAGTTTGCCCTCTACCGGATTTACGACACACGAAAGGATCTCTAACAAGCCAAATTGGACCTGAAAATTTTGTCAGTTGCCGCACACATGACTTGCCAATGTGACACAACTTCCTGGAGAGAGCCCATCGACATACATTAAGAGGTTCGAGCTCAAGTAAGTCTCATCACGCAACCCTTCTTGCAACCGATCACTCCTCACTCTGATAAGTCCTGAGGACTGGCTCCAACCAACAAACCAACCCCGGCTAAGAGATGTGAATGGGAAGCCGGCCCCTTCAAACGTTTTATCAAGAGCGTAGAGGTTGTCTTGGTCAAAGACGATAAGGCCAAGGTCCGGGTATCTGCACGCCCAAACCCATTTGGAATTGGAGATCTGGTGACGAAGACAGTTTGCATTCAAGGTTGGGAGCATGACGGTGAAAATGACCACTCCACTGACTCACCCACCAAAAAGAGAAGATGGGCCGTACACAGTAGCGGATGTTATCCTAGGCGGCTCGCAAGCTCATCACGTTGATAAACTAGAAGGCATAACAATTCACTCACAATGGCTCAAACCCTACCGAACTTAAGACGTTGTGCTACCACTTTCAGCGTCCTCCACACTTTAAAAACGCTGTGCTATTTCCTCCAGCGTGTTTCCTTTTACAATTTCATGTCATATTTGTAATTCCTCAGAAAATGATTGCAATACTTGCATTCATAGTTAGGGTTTTCAATTTTCAATTTTCAATTTAATTGAGCGTTATTTCCATCCCGAGAACCTCTCTACCCCTAAAAACACAAAGTCTGAGTCAGCCTAAATCGACCCACTAGAGCGAGGAAGGAAACCCTAAGCAAACATCTCATGGGAAGAAGGAAATAGAATGTGTGCACAAAAAAGGAAAATGATTTGAGCCATCTTCCCATGACAAGACCAAGGAGATCTCACGTCAGGAGCACATACAGATGCAATCTTAACGAGGGGTTATGACATAAACCTTTATTCAATGGTAAGCAAACAGAAGAAAAGATCTTGAACTCAGCCGCCACTGAGTACAAGAAAGAGGTTCAAAAAATTACGGGAATACACTTGAAAAAAAAAAAAGAAGCAAAGAGGTTTAGCCGTCAAGAAGAATAACCGCGCTGCACCACTGTTGGGTCTGCTTCAACGCCATCTGCTACCGCTTCTCCCTTGAGCCTCGGCTTCCGCTTCGGATGTTTCCGTGACAACGTTCTCCGTCCTAACATCATCGGCGGGAATAGCTTCCAAGTCTTCCTCAAAGCCCACAACAACATTAGGGTTTTGGTGATTGCCTTGAACACTCGGGTCCGTACGTGTCGAGAATCAAGGATTATCACCGTCTGGATTGGATAATCACGCCTATCTTCATCAGGAGGCCGTTTATGCTCCACTCTCCGCCTCTTTAGCACCTGCTGCAAATCTTTACGCCCTTGCGCTTCTTGGTGCTCGCAACGCTTCCTCATGCCTCCACCGTTCTTCCATGTCGATCGCGGTAAAAGGGCACATATGCGTCCCCTGGTGATACGCGGGTGCGGAATGGACATCCCTGTATAGCACGACCAACTTCACGAAGTGGGAGATCAATTTTAGCCATTACCTCCTCGTGCGCATTAGTCTCGGGTTTGTCAACTTGAAACTCTCTTTGGAGAAGTTCTGAGAATAATCATCGCCATTGCTTCCATGATAACTACAAAGAAAAAAAGAAGTTATGGGCACACAAAAATATGTGTATCATCATCGATCAATCGAGAAGATCAGATGAGTACGGAGCAATACACGAGATACAAAAGGAACGACTATGTGATGAGAAGAATCCTTAGAATTTTCTTTATAATCTAGCAAGTCAATGAGAATCCCGGGAGAAAAGGAGTCTCTACTTGCCACCTATAAAGGCTACCGATTCAAGATAGCGATCAATGATGCTTATCGGATATATCGAGGAAAGGCTGCCGTGTAATGAAGAGGAGTGCGCCTAGTCAAGAAATGGGCCAAGCTCTCCCGAGATAGTACGGAGGAAACCAAAGCGACTCGCGAGATCAAGTCCTGCTCCCTCCACCATCCTAATCGGGACCTACCGGTTCGGGACAACACTGACGATGTCGACCTATGCGGTAAATGTATATTCACCTTAGCTTGGTCATTTCTGTATACAAACTTGTCACCATCTTATGCCTACCCCACAATAGCGCAACCATTATGCGCTAGGCAGGGGACTTAATGTTGATGGTGGATTTTCACTTAAGGCTAAAATTGTAAAAGGCCAAAATTATGCGCTAACATCTTGCAAAAGATAAAGCCATTAATAAGTGATGAATACTTCTTCACTTTACTAATTCACCTAGAATAGAGCATGTGGCAACAATCCCGATTACTGTGAATTAAATACACAAAATTCATCCAGGTTGGAGCATGTAGCAACAATCCCATATACCCAATGAATTCTGACATTATTAATTAATGCATGACCGGCCTCGTATTTCCTGTACTCATTAGGTGCGGCATGACGGTGAGTGTTGTTCTCGGTGAGCAACACGAATCTCCAAGCATTAATAATGAAGCATGTACGAAATACCCATACGGGCTACAACTCTCGGTGTGTTATACTAACCCGATTGAGCATATTTGAACTGAGGCCCGGCCATATCGGTCTCGAAGCGATCACGACCATCCAACTTCACCGGCATGATTGGATGGCTTAGATTGAATCCATGACCCCAAGCGGGTATTGGAATATTCACTACCAGACCCAACACGGGCCGCATGGTCGGTCTCCCAAAGGGTGGCCTTGCCAAACCGTCCAAACCGAAGCGGTATGGACGAAAAACCTAAATTAGGGTTTGCGGCACATTACATGTCAAAGCAGTCTCAACCATCCATCTTGCAGGCATAGATGGAGGGTGTAGATGTAGATTCAAAGAGCCCAGAGCATGTCAACACAAACACCGTGGTGGGCCTACATACATGACTGATCGGTCGGGACCAACTATAGTTGGTCGTCTTGATTCGTGCGCCCCAAACAAGGCATGACACACGGTAGGTGAAAACCTAATTAGGGTTTGTGTCGCGATCACGAGCGTCCATTTTCTCTGCACGAATGAAGGGTCCGGGGATTAGACTAAGCGGTCCGGTAAGTATCAACATGACCACCGTGGGCCCATCTATCTCCACACCCGATCGGCCAAGCATACCATGCTTGGTTGCCTCGATTCGCGCGCCCCAAGCTAGGCATGGTCGCACCTCCCATTACAAACTAATCTCGACCACTCAACTTTACCGGACAAATTGAGTGGCTTAGATCACGTTTCTATGGGATGTTGAGATATGGACGTATATACACCATCCCCGTTTGTATGCCCTGGATAATCGAACAAGACAGACCAAGCTTGGTCGTCTTGAAATGCGCCCAAAAGTGGCATGATGCGCGGCTTTTGCGGCACCAGAGTTTGTTGCAAATTGATCTCGACCACTCAACTTTCTTAGGACAAATTGAGTGGCCCAGATCACACTTTCACGAGACAATGAGATATGGGCGCCTACACCGTCATGTCGTCTACACACATGCACGATCGGCCCTGTCAAAATTGTATCCCAAGCTTGGATTCGACCAAGCTGAAGAGTGATGCTTGCGCACCTCTTCAAAAACCCTAATTCCATCAACGGTCGCGAGATGAGTGTCTCAAAGATCATCTCGTAAGTCCAACTTCACCGGCTTGGTTATACAACCCAGTCGGGAGTTAATTGGTCGGTGAGGCGTCATGGTGATCACCACCGTCACTTTACCACACCATGATGCGTACACATAGAATACACACGATACTTCACAAGTATCGACTTCCTAAATAACTTAGTTATTTAATCTAGCATTACATGCTACTTTACGTAGGTCCCACGATCCACACACTCGAGACATCAATCATGTCACAAACTTGGGGATACATACTGGGGTATTGGTCAGCGGTTTACGGCGTGCGGCGTGCAACGCGCCATCACAAACGTGTCGGGAAGTCATGGACGGTTAGAGATGACGGAGAAGTGGGCAAGACTGGTCGTGTAACACTAACACACAACTCCACTACTCCATCACTCCACTTCCTCCACTTCCCATGAGAGACGTGAATAAGGCTCAAATGACTTGTATAAATAGGTTCTCCTCCCTATTTCCAAAACAACAAGAACAAGTCCAGGACAACGAGAGGCAAGTGTTGATACCATCGTATTCAAACACCGGGACTGATAGCTTACATCCTGCAAGCCAGTTCAGCTTTCTGATACAAGTCATACATAGCCAACACCTTCACAATCTCAACACCTTCTTCGCTTCCCTCCCTAAGATCAACCCCATCTCCTTCACTTTGTGGCCAGAAACAAGTGCGGAACGGCCATTTCTTGGTTTAGGCGGATTTGCACGAGTTGATTTCTCGAATCTACAAGCACTCCGTGTAGTGCATTTGTTTAAGGTTTAGACTCATTTCTCATCCACACACCCCAAATTACCAAAGCCAGGAAGAAATAGTTTTCACCCATAATTGCTATTCACACTCCAGACCTCGGGATAAGGAGACCTTCTTCTTCGTTTGAATTTTCAATTTTGGCGGAAAAATGGTGGCGAAATTGAGTTTGGCTTTTGGAGGTGTTCGAGTGAGACTAAAGCACTGAAATTGAATATGCACGTCTTCTTAAGCCTAAACAGAGCCTGGTATGATCGCTTGATTGGATCAAAATTGGCTAGAATCATGGATTTGAAGCAACAGAGTTTTGGCGGGAAAGTTGTTCTTCATGAACCAGAATTAGGTTCAGATTTTCAAGGTGTTCAGTGAGATTCAATGGATGAAATTGTTTGGGAAGTTCTGTTTAAGCATAACAGAGATGGTATTGCCGATGGTTTCGATTAGAATGGGCTGGATATTCAGATTTGAAGCAAATCAGGGAGTATGAAGACCCGAGAGGTGTTGTTTTGGATTTGGAAATTTACAAATGAGATTAAATCGATGAAATCAGTCTAGGATATCCTGTTTGACTAAAACAGGGCTGGTATATGAGTTGGAATCGAGAAAAGTGGGATGGTTACGTGGATTGGAGAAAACAGAGGAGGTGGAGTTTTTCACGGGATTGTTTGAGATATTTCTGGTGTTGGCTGGTGATTGCAATGAGTTTGACTTCTTCTGGAACTTGTTTTGCGCGTGTTGGAGAGTTTCAGTGAAAGAATAACATAAAAAAAGAAAATTATTCCCATGCAGCAGCAGAAAATGAAAGAAGATCAAACAGAGTTATTACGCGTGATCTCTCAGCCATGTTGAGTATAAATAAGGTTTTGAGGTCCAGAGGAAAAGATATCGAGAGTTTGGGGCAGTGACTGGGCGTGAAATAGGAAGTTGCGAGTGAATCATCACTTGCAGGAAGAAGAAGCCACGAAGAACATAACAGCTTAAGCTGCGGTCGTTATTTATAGTGTCTTATTTTTCCAATATCCTAACGTCTTAAATTTTCAGAACTTTGTAACAGTCCACTTGTAACAAATAGCTTCAGTTTACAACAATTATTGTAACAATGACTTCTGTAACGCCAATAAAGCGTTGCGGATTCATTGTATTATTAGTTTTCAATAAAAACACCATTTGAGCTATGAATTATCTTTTGAGTGTGTTTTCATAATGAGAAGCTAAACCTCGACCTTTGGGTCGACGGAGGAAGCCGAACATACATGGGTGAATTTATTTTATTCTTTTTATGACTTTTGCATTTATTTTAAATTGTTTTATGATTTGAAAAAATTAGTTATCATTTTATTAGATGGGTCATGCTTGCTTAGATGTTTGATGTCCCATGCATACGATTTATAACTAATATTTGGAGAATCTACCTTGGCAAAAAGAAGAGTCCATGTTGTTTTATTTGTTGAGAGATAATTGTTGAAGGATAAATAATTGAACCTATTTATATGAATGCGGTGGAATCCTAGATGATGTAGGACATCCTTTGTTTCAAGACAGCATCAACTACGACAAGTTGATCCCTTTTTCGACTAAGGCAACTATGACTAGTTGCCTCCATTCTAGTGAAGCAACTCTGACAAGTTGTTCTCATTCCTTTATTTCGTTTGCTTGCTTTGCAAGTCTTTTAGATTTCCTAGTTTAGTTAGCTTTCCTGTGAACCTATTTAAAGGCTACGCCTTCTTCTTTAGAGATACACCTTATTATTATTATTCAATCAAGATTATTATCTTTATCAATTCTATCAATTCTCTTATTCTTAATCTTTGATTTCATCTTATTCGTATCTCTTTCGTCTCTTCGTATCACCGCAATCTCCGCATTGCTTTCTTCCTAACAGGTTCTACATTAGTTGGCACCAGAGCCACAATCCTGGATTCTCATCTAGGATAGATCCTTGGTATCGCTTCCGCAAAATAAAACCCCAAATTCAAAACCCTAAAAAAAAAAAAAAAAAAAATCACAAAGTTATATTAGTTTTCCTTTTCAATGGGAGATAAACCTATCACCTTTTGAATTTGAAAAGCTCTTCGAAAACAAGTTTGGAAACAAGATTAAAACTTCCATTATTTCTCTTGAGACCAAGCTTGAAACAAAGATTGATGGAAAGCGCGAGTTTAGAAAGCATGCCGGTTTGGCCCTGATTATAACAAAGAAAATAAAGAAGTGTCAACTCAAGATAATTCGTAAGTCGTCTAAAGGTGATGGAGATATTGCGGCTACATCAGCTGGTGAGGAAGAGATGAATATTACTTCTCAAGAGAATGTTGATGTGATGTTGGTTCCGGTTTTAGAGAGACTGTTGAAGGTCCGCAACCTATGGCAGTTCATTATCAAAAGAAAGAAGAGATAAATCGATTGAAGGAGTTGTCGCATAATTCTTTGGAGTTTATTGGTGAGTCATCTGATTTTAATAAACCTTTGGATATACTAGTTACGATAATGAAATATGTGCTTTTTCTTTGTTGAGGATTATCAAGTTCTTATTCATGAAAGCACGTATGGTTTCTTATGAAAACCCTAACAAGATTCAACTTGTTGAGTTAACTCACGAGAACTCGTTTATGATATATATGGCTAGAGCATTAAATTATAAGCCATTATTATCTATTTCTGCCCGATGAGTTTGTATGTCGATCTCTTGAAGATATAACTACAGGGAGAATTACTCGAAAAATTCGTGGTCGTACATTCTCAAAATCTCGAGAGCGTAATGTTTGTTAGAGATTTTTATGACAAGTTGATTACTTATGAAGATATCGGGTTTTACTTGAATGATATTCTTGTACCATCCATGACTATCAGAGATACAAGTTGTACAATTGTGCATACAACACCTGCCATTGTAGACGTTGTTCATTCATCTCAGTTCGGGTTGACACTATTGACACAAAACTATGTATACAGTGTTGGCACCAAGTTGGTTTGGGTGAACTGTGGCTTCTTTGATATACATCTTCCTGGCGTTAATGTATCTCCTAATATGCTTACGTACTCAAATTGGATGGAGTACTCAAAAAGGATGTGGATATATTTAGAGAATGTAAGCAGAAACGTATTTTTTTGATATTGTTCAATTTAGTTCGTCGATAGATTGTGCTTTTGCAAGAATGACAGGAGAGGAGTTTGTTGTGTCGTTGCTTAATGAAACAATGACCAACGGATCCCGATCTAACGTTGTCCCTTATAAAGATGCCTTTGGAAGTTTGGTTACGTATGCTACACACTGGTAGCTGTGAGGCTCAAATTTTTGAGTGTATAAAGATGCGTTAATAATTGATCCGAGAACAAACCTATGTGTTGTGGAGAATCACTGTTTGGATTCAAGGAGTGTGAATATTAATGGTGGTAGCATGCAGAAATATTTCCAAGATTTTTCAGTTCTTGAAAATTTTTCATCAATCCTTGTGCCGTAGTGAAAATTCTACTTTTCTTCGGGATTAGAATTTGCACATTTTCTGGCGTTGTTTTGTACATACCAACCTTGACCGAATAGGTCGAGGATGATATCATACTTTGTCACGATGAAATTTTTGCGATTCTGAGGAATCTTAGGTGGAAGAACGACGAGGTTGGTCGTAGAAACACAGTGGTAAACATGCATTCAGTACTCTTTCTATACTTTGGATGACCCGATAACAAATATATTTGTAGAGTTTTTCTTGCTTGGATTGAAAAATTTGATGAGATCGAGACATGCAACAACATTAAATATTGTTTCGACACTTTACTTGGGAGCCCGGAGGAAATTTTTCATTTATTATGTTCGATAGTGGTGTTGTTGATGAAGAACTAGATATTTTTGAGCTTAGAGATTACGAGAAGATCTTAATCTTTTCCAAGCCTGGTGTCGATGACGAGCAAACGGCGGATGGAAGAGAATTTGCACTGCATAGTTCATGTTTCTCTCACAACTTTCGTCAGTTTAGAAAAGCTGGTGACAACACAGATTACGGACAAAGGTATGTGGATGCTCCATATTCAAGGAGTCTCTTAATTTTACCATTGAAATTTCAAGAAAAGATCATGGTGGTCAGTCTTGAAGACCGTAAGGAGAAGTCACAGTTAAGTGGTTTTCTGTTTTCTAAGTTTGCAAGCAATCAAGAAGCTCTACTCAATTTCACATCTCCTTGTCACTTTGAAAACTACTACAAGAGAGAGGAAAAGTGTTGTCTTATTCAAAGTGCGATTATGACTTGAGTGGTTTTGAAGTTATAGAGTGTGCTTGTATCGAGTCACCATACATGATAAGCTTGCGCAAGATGGACATGGAGCACGTGAAAGATTTTGTATTTCTACATGAACATATTGAACGGACTATGGTCATTCTTCACGAAAGGAGCTTACTTGGAAGGGGACGTGTCTCTGGAAGCAACACACCTTCGGGATTTGTGCTCCAAGTATTAATACTACTTCAAAGCAACATTCCTCGTATGGTCCTTTATTCAACTACTGGTAGTTCATACTATGGTTTTTGATCGTGGAAAATCAACTACGAACGAAGCATATAATGTTAAGCTTGACAAGAAGTGTTTTGGGTCAACCGAGTTGAAAGAAGAGAAAAGCAATCGGTAGGTACTATTAACTTGGTTGAAACGACTATCACATTCATTTCACCGCTTTGTTGCATCATTGTTGGTAAGGAGAACATTTGGATTATACGAGTTGATGCCAGACGTTATATTGAAGACCGAAGACTTGGTTGGTGGATTCGCTTTTCAAGACATAAATGTAGGTCTTGAGCTCAAGAATTTTCAATTCTTAAACCGGTGGAGGTACAAAGTTAAAAATGGGAAATACATATGACGTACTCATGGTGGTTGTTGCTGGCATGATTATTTTTACCACTAATTCTCGACCGAAATTTGTGTTTGACCGCGGAGCGTAAACACACATTTCATGATACTTTGAGGAACATTTCTCGGCTATTTCAAGTTGTGGTCTCTGAGCTATGACATTTTGTGTTTGATCGTGGTAAGGCGAGTAACCATGGAATGCTACTTCCATGGAGAAACAGAATTTGTGATACGTGATTACAACTCGAAGCCTAAAGCAATATGGAGAGAATGAAGTTCTTCTTATTAGCTAACTTTCGAGGACGAGTTTCTTTCAAGAAGGGGGACTGATGTAGGACATCCTTTGTTTCAAGACAGCATCAACTACGACAAGTTGATCCCTTTTTCGACTAAGGCAACTATGACTAGTTGCCTCCATTCAGTGAAGCAACTTCGACAAGTTGTTCTCATTCCTTTATTTCGTTTGCTTGCTTTGCAAGTCTTTTAGATTTCCTAGTTTAGTTAGCTTTCCGTGAACCTATTTAAAGGCTACGCCTTCTTCTTTAGAGATACACCTTATTATTATTATTCAATCAAGATTATTATCTTTATCAATTCTATCAATTCTCTTATTCTTAATCTTTGATTTCATCTTATTCGTATCTCTTTCGTCTCTTCGTATCACCTGCAATCTCCGCATTGCTTTCTTCCTAACAGGTTCTACATTACTAGACCCAGTAACTCTTGCTTTTTGTTTATTATTTTCGTTAAACCTTTAAATTTAATCTCAACAACGTCCGAGTGAACGACAACCTATTTACTACAACAAACAAATTAAAAATCTTATTAATTTTGAGCGAAGCCAAATAACGGACTTGTTTTTAGATTAATTTTTAGGTTTATTTATATTTTGTACAGTATTTTCATTTTATTTTAGAATTTCTTTTTCCTTTTTATGCGTTTCTTTTTTTATTTCTTTTCAGGAAATTTTTGAGGACGATGGTTTTTTCTGAGGAGACGTCACCTACGATGACGCTGGCGAATATAAGCATAGAAATTCAAATTATCAGGAAACCTCATCTAAGATGACGCTTGCTGAATATAAGCGTAGGCAATGGCATGGAGTTTTTGATCCACATGTGGTAAGTGAAGAATCTCCTCTAGAGATATATGAGAAGTATTACAAACACACACCACCTAGTTTGGAACAAAGTTTGAGAGTTCTTGAATGTCAAAGATTATTTGCTGATGATGATGAATCTGGTAGTGACTCTCTATTCCAAACAGAACATATAGATGACCCTGTGGATGATTGTGTGGATGATTCGCCTAATTCCATAGATGAATCTACCTCACAAGATCATTCACCCGACTTAGAGGTTGTTTCTAGACCCATAGACTTCCAAAAGTTGCCTAATTTAGGGTTAGAATTGTGTGCGTCTAAAGTGTTGTTGGATTACTTTGCATCTAAGTACCCAGAGGATTTGCCTATTTCTAATACTGTGCATGAGCCAGTTGAAAATTTCCTAGTCTCAATAGAATCCCCATATTTTGTTCTTTACGCACTTCCATGTGCGGTAAAAACTTAGTTTAGGGGTAAATTTTGTTTCGCAGTTTTCGGTGTCCCATTTTTCATAAAATAATTGTGAAAGTCATCGTTTGTAAATATTGTATTTTGGGTCGATCCCCAAGTTTTCAGAGTTATTGTGTATGGGGATCCGTTTTTTTTTACATTCCAGTAGGTATAATTTTTTATTTATTTATTTTCTTTTGTTTATTCTATTTTTTTTTATTATTTTTTTTTTTTATGAATTTCCCATCTTAATTTTTTTACGTTGGATGACTCAATTACATTGAGGACAATGTAATATTTAAGTGTGGGGGAGTGGGTATTAACTTTTCTTTGGTTCTTTTTCAGGAATTTCCTTGCGTATTGTGACCCATTTCTTGGTCTAAAAATATAATATAAATATAAATATTATGATCGAATTTGTGTAGCGGGTCTAAAAAAAAAAATTATATATATTATTATAGTTGTTAAGCTTATGACCCAGTGTGTGGCGGGTCCTTTTTTATGTATTTCCTTATTATGACCAGGTTTGTGTGGCGGGTCTCTAAAAAAAAAAAAAATTGTGTCGCGTCTTATATATGGCATTTGTCATGACCGGTTTGTGTAGCGGGTCTAAATCTCTCTTATTATATGACCGGTTGTGTAGCGGGTCAATCTTACATTTTGCTCGAGGACTAGCAAAATGTAAGTGTGGGAATTTGATAAGCACGAAAGTGCGACACATTTCACCCATAAATACATTAAATTTGGGACTCATTTTATCACTAATAAACTTGTTTGTAGGTGTTTTTGTGAAATAAGCTCTTATGGAGAAAGTTGCTTAAAAAGTGGTTTTGTACCGGAGGACACATGTTATTCGGACTCTCAATGTTGGTTAAGGGAACCTTATTTGATAAGGGGCACCTTCTCTATATCAACACTATTGCTATTCACACTCCGATGCTCGGGATGAGGGAGACCTCTTCTTCGTTTGAATTTTCAATTTTGGCGGGAAAAATGGTGGCGAATTGAGTTTGGCCTTGGAGGTGTTCGGAGTGAGACTAAAGCGAAATTGAATATGCATCGTCCTTAAGCCTAAACGAGCCTGGTATGATCATGATTGGATCAAAATTGGCTAGAATCATGGATTTGAAGCAACATAGTTTTGGCGGGGAAAGTTGTTCTTCATGAACCAGAATTAGGGTTCGGATTTTCAAGGTGTTCCAGTGAGATTCAATGGATGAAATTGTTTGGGAAGTTCTGTTTAAGCATAACAGAGATGGTATTGTCGATGGTTTCGATTAGAATGGGCTGGATATTCAGATTTGAAGCAAATCAGGGAGTTTGAAGACAGGAGGTCTTTGTTTTTGGATTTGGAAATTTACAAGGAGATTAAATCGATGAAATCGGTCTAGGATATCTGTTTGACTAAAACGGGGCTGGTATATGAGTTGGAATCGAGAAAAGTGGGATGGTTACGTGGTTGCGGGGAAAACGAGGGAGGTAGAGTTTTTCATGGGATTGTTTGAGATATTTCTGGTGTTGGCTGGTGATTGCAATGAGTTTGACTTCTTATGGAACTTGTTTTGCGCGTGTTGGAGAGTTTCAGTGAAAGAATAACACGTAAAAGAGATAAAAAAAAAGAAAATTATTCCCATGCAGCAGCAGAAAAGGAAAGAAGATCGAGTTATTACGCGGGATCTCTCGGCCATTTGTTGAGTATAAATAAAGTTTTGAGGTCGAGAGGAAAAGATGTCGAGAGTTTGGGCGGTGGTAGCGTGAAATAGGAAGTTGCGAGTGAATCATCACCAGTGTATGGAAGAAGAAGCCACGAAGAACATAACAACATAGCTGCGGTCGTTATTTATAGTGTCTTATTTTTCAATATCTAGCGTCTTAAATTTTGAACTTTGTAGCAGATCCACTTGTAACAAATAGCCCGAGTTTACAACAATTATTGTAACAATGACTTAACAACGCCAATAAAGCATTGCAGATTCATTGTATTATTTTTTTTCTTCAATAAAAACACCATTTGAGATATGAATTATCTTTTTGAGTGTGTTTTCATCATGAGAAGCTAAACCCAAACCTTTGAGTTGACGGAGGAAGCCGAACCATACATGGGTGAATTTATTTTATTCTTTTTATGACTTTTGCATTTATTTTAAATTGTTTTATGATTTGAAAAAATTAGTTATCATTTATTAGATGGTCATACTTGCTTAGATGTTTGATGTCCCATGCTTACGATTTATAACTAATATTTAGAGAATCTACCTTGGCAAAAAGAAGAGTCCATGTTGTTTTATTTGTTGAGCGATAATTGTTTAAGGATAAATAATTGAACCTATTGATATGAATGCGGTGGAATCCTAGACCCAGTAACTCTTACCTTTTGTTTATTATTTTCGTTAAACCTTTAAATTTAATCTCAACAACGTCCGAGTGAACGACAACCTATTTACTACAACAAACAAATTAAAAATCTTATTAGCCGTCAAACCTGGATGGGAAGATCGGCAACGTACACTTTGGCGGGAAGGGAGTCTGAACCAGTTCCTTAGTAAATGGTGTCTTCTGTGCTTGTGATCCCTTACGCAATTTATCGTCCTCGCCATTTCTACTCTGACTTCTTCACCATCTGCTCAAGTTGCTCGATCTTTTGCTTGGGCGTCGCATCAGTTCCTCGTTTGTCGCCTCTTCCTCGGTCAGAAGAATCCTTGGGTGGACCATACCCTCCCCTTGAGTGATTAGGGTCGAGCATGCGCTCTCGGTTCGGGGTGGGGTCGGGTGTTTCTCGGCTGGGTGTGAGCGCTGGGAAAGCCAGGCTCGGCGATCCTCTTGACCGGCTCTCCGGTTGCGGAGTTGGTAGTTTTCATGCTCAAGGCTAGATTCATTCTCTGCCCGGCTCTCTCATAAGGTCTTTGCCTTCTTTGGCTCGCCAAGATAGCAAGTAACATTGGGTCGGTGCTCTCATGGCTAGAGTGGCCATTCACTTGGTTTCCTGCTACATTGGGGGCGCAGTTGGTGGTCTCTTTGGGGGATAACGGGGGAATGGTTGGAGCTACGGGAGGATCAGCTGTTACCGGTGGGATGTCTCGGTTGAGGTCGCCCATTCCTAAGCGCACTTGTATAAGCCTTTCTCCTTCTCCATTACAGTGCGACGATACTCCATAAATGCCTTTCTCGCCTCTAGTTCCTCTGTATCATTTACACTTCCTCCTCTTCCTCAGTATCCGATGCAGTTCTTCCGTCTTCCATGTCCTCCTGCATCATCTGGATCGGGTTGATCCTCAATATTCTGGGCGGGAGATCGTCGTCCCGGCCTAGATCGACTTCTTCGTCGGCGGTTGTCATTTATGCCTTGTGCACGAGTCTCGCCTTGATGGTTTTGTCGACTGTCCTCTTGTCGGGAATCCGTCAGTCCTTCTTGTGCACTAGATCCCGCTATGGCCCGGTTCCTGAGAATCCTACCCATCCTGGAAGTGCTCGCCATCACCTTCAGTGTTGATCTTGTGCCTCGGCTCGCCCGTCCCTACCTACGTCAACAAAGTACACAGCCACTTACTTGTGTTTCGAAAAGGTTAAGGATGAAGTACAACAGCTCTGCTGTTCAGAATGGAAAAAGTTCAGTACAATTCCATTTATGCTAGCGTGTTGATCTCGGCAATCAAGTGGTTTTGACCGTAAGGGCGAGTCTTTGAAAAATTTGTTTCGACACATCGCTTTACTTTCTTTATGCATTAATCATTATTTGTCCTAACATTCCTAGTTCCAGAAATCATTAATCATCCGTACGTTAGATCGTAAAATTTCTTTCTTGGCTATGGTTGATAATAACGACAACCTCCATCAGCTGTTTCGCCGATGGTTTCACCTATCTGAGACTACGAAATCCCAGTGTACAGAATTCTTTTGGTTTTATCTTGAAGGCCTTGAGGCTCTTCTTGTAGGATCAAGATGAGACTTATTGAAACACTCACTATACTCCGTCTGGCCACAGCTTTTGGAAAACTAAACTCGATGACTTGAGTTAATCTTGCCTCCACCACTATTGTACTTTTCTAACTTACAAAGAAGATTTATACGGCGAAATAATGTTCCCATCTAGCTTCCACCGATTATCAAGGATGATCTGTTCGAGGGCTTTGGGGTATTACAACGGTTAACTTTCACCGTTCAGGTCGAAGATGAGACGATCTTGAACCAGGAGGCTTGACTCGACAGGAAACACTTAACTTGGTAAAAGACGATTAATCAAATGTTCCCGACACAAAACACTCACTTATAAGGTAAGAAACCTTATGGTACCTACTTCGACAAAATCAAGATGATGAAGATAACCTACCAAGTTTTTCTTTTCAAACTAAAAGTTTTGTGAGCTTCTCAATGATGAAGTAAGCGAAAACAAATGTAACGAAATCGAGCTTTTAATCAGAAAAGTAAACTTTAAACAATAGATCTAGCAACCTATGCGTTTCAACCATTAGAGTCTTTCACTTAGCATCAATTATCATCAATAGATGTTTATAGGAGCTGTTGAATCTCTCTTTTAACGGCGTTGATGCTATTTTTAACAGTTATACGACCTTAGAGTTTTGAGACGAAAAGGCGGCCGGCGAGATGAAGTTTCACTTTAGCTTCTACCAAACATCCAAAGATGTTATTTCGGGAGCTTGTGGATCTTCTAATAACTCGCTTTCTCAACTCAACCAAACAGCCTAGTTTAACGACTTAATTTTAACAATTCGACTTAACCGAAAGCTAAAAAAAATTTGATGCTATTAAGGACAGTTCAACACCAAAACATAACAAGGTTTTACTAAACCTAAATAAGGAAATTTCAAAGGTGAAGAAAATCGTTTTCGTAGAACAAAGAGCACATTGCAAGCTTTATCTACTAACACATTTAACCAAAAGAGTTTCTTCCTTTAGCTTCAACTAACACGCAAGGTGACTTAGGAGCTTGGATTCCTCTCTTTTGGCAACTGATTTCAAGGTATCCGAAGATATTACACGTTCCCCTTAGTCGGCGCCAGAATGTAGATGTAGAAAATCCTACTAATACATCCGATGAGTCTCAAACATACACAATGAAGTAAACAAGCAAGAGAAATAGAAGACCACAAGATATACGTGGTTCGGTATGATTTTCTACGTCCACGGGGGTAAAGGGATGATCTTATTACTTGGTTCAAGATTACAAGATGAATGCTTCTCTCTCAATATTCTAGGTGTGCTCTCTTTCCTCACTTTTTACTTGGGTTTTACCTCTCTACATAGTCTCTATTTATAGTCATAGATGATGATACATCCAATACTACGATGTTGGGCCTGGCGTAGCTTCCTTGATGTTCTTCTCGGGCGACCAGCTGATGCTTCAGCCGACATTCTTATTTGCTCAAGTCGAGATATCTAACTGAGCCGAGTGATGTCCTCTATCGATATCCCACTACCCGATGTCGCTTGTTTGGTGGAGATGACAGATGTCGCCCTTTAGGTCCTTTGGCCAGAGTCTCGCTTTGGCCAGAACTCTTCTTATCTCTTGCCAACTACGCCGGTGCATTTATTGTCCTCGTGGCGATGAGCATCACGCTCGAACTTTTCTCTTCCTTTATGTCGACCTCACGGGATGTTTCAGTTCCTCTTTTCTCGCGCCCAGATCTGGTGAGATGATTCAGTACTTCTAGTGCTTGTTTCTCTTGGTACGCCATCGTCTAAGATTGTTCCACCTGTCCCTGTGAATTAGTTACACTTACACAAACCATTTGACGAACCGAAACCGTGAAACCCATCCAGAAGCCATGAATTTTTGGCCCCCACTCAGTTGGTTGGCAATGGTATCTTTTGCTGACTTGCATTCAAATTAATAGATTTCTCTCTGAAAATGTGTGATCCTATTTACTTGTGAAAATAAGTAAATATCAAAACAAACGTACATTCCATCTCTACTTGTGAAAATAAAATGGTGGTTGTTTGGGTGCACAAAATCGCATGCACAACCTATATTTGGTTAGTCAATGGACATTTTTCTAAGTCCGGACTAGTTCTTGCCTTGTTGGAAACAAGGTCTGTATATGGACCATATGCTTTCGTTTTCTAAGCATAATCATCTAAAATTAGTCCCCAATTGACCAAATCTACAACTATATCCACGGTATTGGTAAGTGATGATGTGATGTCCTTAATGTCTTGCTTGCCAGATTTTGCTTGACCATGTTTTGTGGCTTGAATATCATGTTCTTTCTTACAAGCAATATGGTTTGGATATGATATGTTTGTCTAAGAAACCTATTATTGGGCCGTCACATTCCAATAGAGGGGCTTCACTTGGATTTCTAGTGACCAAAAAATTGGTTATGGTATTCTTGATTCAATACCAAATGTCTAAAATAATCTTCAACTAAAATCAAAATCTAAAAACTAAATCTAAAATCAAAACCTAAATCTCATTCAAAGATCTGCTCCTCTTCTTCTTCTTCTTCTTAACTTCCTCTCCTTCATCAACCATAAATCATTCCCTCCTTTTTTTTTCAACCAAAATCATTTCACCATCTTCGATCAATCGACAGTTCGAAAAACTTATAATCGTCGATTGAATTCTCTATTAAAGGTGCGGAAGAAGCATATTGATAGAAGTGATGGTAATCAACAAACCAATTGCATCTGAAATGGTTAGATTGTTGAAACTTGATAGAAAAATTAGGTTTGAGAACCGATTAAGGTTGGGTTTTCCTCGAAAAAAAACAGCGTAACTGTTTTCTGATTGGGTTCGACCAAAAAAACCACAAATGTAGCGATTTACAGTTAGGTTCGATCACAAAAAAAACCCAGCCGTAACTGTTTTACAGTTGGGTTCGACAGAAATAAACCCAGCCGTAACTGATTTACAGTTGGGTTTCGACCAAAAAACCCCAGCCGTAACTGGTTTAAAATTGGGTTTTCCTAATTTTACCTAGTTACGGTTAGGAGTTCATCATCACCTGTTAGTAAATTTGTCTTACGGTTGGCTACGAAGAAAAACCCAACCCAGTGAGCCGCTACGAAAAGCTAAAAATTCAATTTTTTATTTACTTTCATCTATTTTGAGAAATAAAAAAGAACATTGGTTGGGGTGATTTAAAATCTAGGGTTTTAGTTAGAAAAAAATCTCCAAAGTTTCTCATTTTTTTTTAACTTTTTCTTCCCATCAAAATCACTTAATACGATCTTTTGTCACTAATTATATAAAAAAAACTTATCAATCTAATTATTAGTTAATTAGATTATTAGCACTAACCACATAAGGGTTGTTTGGTCATTACAAAATTATTTTAGATAAGGGGGTTTTGAAATTACTTATGGATGACCCGTTTTTGTCCTATTAAGTGAAGCCCCTCTATTGGAAAGTGACGCCCCAATAATAGCTTTCTTGTCTAAAGAGGATATTTGCATATATTTCTCATCCGTTTACACTCTTCTAGTTTATAAAAAATTTTTTTTTACAAAGAACCTTTTTCATTAATGGAAGTTCAAGGTTACAATGGGTTTAAAATCAAAATTAAGAAAATACAAATAGACATATCGTACAAGTTTACTAAGAAATCCGACAAGGGAACGAGAATGATTAATGGTGTAGAACAAATACAAGCATGAATAAGAACCGATCAAGTCGGAGGAAGAATGGCTTATCTCGGAAGTGTATTCCAACCATTTTGTTTGTTTTTCTTCTTCATAAAGATGTGCTTCAAAAGTTGGAGTGATTTGCTCAAATTTCTTAAAATTTGTGATGGAGATTTCGTCGTCAAAAGCATCATTCATGAAGATTCAGATAGGATAAATAGATGATGAAGATTAGGTAAAGATTTCGTGCCCAGGAGCTAACAATGATGAAGTTTTCGTCGTTGAAAAACATTCCAAGTGATCTTAAAACCCATGAAACATAAGAACGTCCATTAAAACCGAGATAAATCTCTCTAATAGAGGAGATAAAAACACCATAAGGGTGTACAAAACTTACCATTAAGTAAGAGAAAAAACCATGATAGAAACTAACTAAGAACAAAGATCTAACCTAAAACAAGAAAAGGGAAAAAAAATCCCGCCCAGATCCGGCCCAAAAAGAACCAGATCTGAGCCGGAGATGGTTGCCGGTGAAGTAAACTTTTTCTCCTGTTGAACTAGTGAGAGAGGAGAGAGTGTGGAGAGATGAACGTGTAATCGCCTGTTTCATCCGGTAACAATACCGCATATACTATACACTATTTGTTCTTAAATTTTTTTTGTTGTTTTTAATAAAGAGGAGGGATCCCCTCACACTTTTATCATGACACTATCTCACGCGTTGGGCATCATTTTTGCGAATAAAAACCAAACCGCAACGGATTAGAAGCTAATATTTTTGGCATATGTTCCTCTTACCAAGTTCTACATATCTACCAAAAATGAGTGTATTCCGAGACATATAACACCACCATCTATTCCTTTGAAAATGAGCCGTTGAAAATTACTTGGTTTCGGCCGTCGAAATTAAAAATTTGGTAGATTGTGAGGTTTTATATTTGAGAATGTGCTCATTTTGGTAGGCATGTAGAACTTGGTAAACATATCCCAAAATATTGCTTCAAATCGTTGCAATTTAATTTTATTACATAAAATGATGCCCAACGTGTGGATAGTGTCATGATAAAAAAGTGTGAGGATCAGTTCTCTTTAATAAAAACCTTAATCATCATCTAATCAAATGAAATTTAAGCGACTTTTTTAGCTAGAAATTTGTTTTGGGTCACTTATAAATGGGTTTCCCTTATAAATTGCCAACTAGAACCAATAGAAAAGAGATTGCCAACTAGAACCAATAGAAAAAAGACCTAAGAAACGACAATTAGACGGTTGATCAATTTTAGGGTTCTCTGTTCCACTTCTTCCTCTCTCCTCTTTCCCCCTCTTGAGGAGAAAAAAGAGTTCTCCTAGGTAATACTTAGGCTCGGATACTGGTCCTTTTGGGTAGGATCGCGAGATCTTTTTCATTTTTTTCTTGCTTTAGGTTAGATCTTTGTTCTTAGCTAGTTTTATTATGGTTTCTCTTACCTTTTGGAAAGTTTTGTACACCTTTATGGTGTTTTTATCTCCTTTATTAGAGAGATTTATCTCGGTTTTAATGGCCGTTCTTGTGTTCTATGGGTTTTAAGATCTTGAGATGATTTTCAACGACGAAAAATTCATCATTGTTGCTTTCCAGCGGAATCTTCACGGAATCTTCATCATCTATTTATCCGGCTACGGAGATTTCATGATTGATGCTTTTGGCTGAAATCTCCATCACAAATTTTAAGAAATTTGAGCAAATCACTCAACTTTTGAAGCATATCTTTATGAAGAAAAACAAACAAAATGGTTGGAATACACTTGAAAAAACCATTATTCCTCAGACTTGATCGGTTCTTATTCATGCTTGTATTGGTTCTACCAACAATCCTTCTCTTTCTCTTGTCGGATTTCTTGGTATGCTTATACACGGGCGTGTCTATTTGTATTTTCTTAATTTTGATTTTAAACCCATTGTAACCTTGAATTTCCATTAATGAAAAGGTTCTTTGCAAAAAAAAAAAAAAACAATTAGACGGTTGAACATGAGCTTCATTAGCCCATATACGTATGTAGAAATGAGTTAATTCCAGCTAAGAAAAGATGTTGGATCAAATTTGATATATGTAAGTGGAAAGCAATTGCCGAACTCCAGCTTACATAATGCCAAAGTTTGACACCTGAATTCTTCTCAACTTTAAAACTACCTCAAAGATGCACATTGACATTATGCTTTATTTAGCTGTTCAAACTCCTACCTTAATTTAGTACAACATGACTTTCACAAACATTTTCCTCATGGGAGAACATTTTGTCAAGTTTTATAACATGACTTTCACAAGGATTTTGTCATGACAGATCATTTTGTTTGATGTACAATGGTTAAATCCAAAATTTTGGAATGACGAAGGCAAAAGAATATATCTTGCCACGTGGTACAATTTGTAACCGGCTCTCGTTCAGTTCTTTTACGTGGTCTATAGTCAGTATCTATTAATGTAATCAGGATGGGTTTAATTTTTTGTTTTGGAAATGATACATCGAGGCGGTCTGTCCTGCCTCTCATAGAGGTGGGCCTAATAAGACCACACTAAACCACGGGTCAAGGATTCCAATCTGTGATAGTCGGAACATACCACGAGGTCCATCCAGTAACCGGTGTTGCATGACTAATTCTGTTATATTGGGAAGTAAATTTTAAAAATTGATTCTGAAAATTATAAAGCTTGGTAAAATCGTTTTCACAGCTAATAGTCAGATCTATTGTTATTTACATAAGAAATACGGAAATTTCAATCTGAGATGTTTGATGTACAATGCTTAAATCCATTTTTTCGGATTGGATAAGGAAAAAGAATAATTCTTGGCATTCTTACCGTATAATATAATTTGTTAACGGCTCTTATCAGTAACGAGTTAGATCTATTTCGTGGTATAAGTTGGTTCTGTCACATCAATATTTGCCGTAGTAGTCAAGATTAATTTAAAATCTCTACACCCAAATTGAAAGAATTCAAAGATCTAGACGATGGTTGGGGTCTAACAGAAGTTGAAGAAAACATGCTTGTGACGGCTAAAGTGGATTTTGATGTGGTTCATCGTTGCCAAAGCATATTGATGAGATAAAATTCGAGAATTAGATACTTTAGAGATAACAATAGAAACACAAAGCATTTCCATAGAGCCGTGAAGGGTCATGGACTTTGAACAACATCAACAACCTTCGTATTAGTGGTAGATGAACCGGAAACAAAGAGAAGATAAAAACGAGGATTGCAAATCACTTCGAGTTAGCGTTTAAAGAAGTTTCTAATAATCATCCAAGAATCACGAATATGCGCCTAAGGCGTATTGATGAGAATGTAAGTGTTTGGTTGGAGAGGCCTTTTAGTAAAGACGAGGTCAAGAATGCAATTAAGGATTTGGAAGTTGATCGTGTTCCGGACCGTATGACTTTCCTATGAAGTTTTTTATTGTTGGTTGGGATTTTTTAAAAAGAAGATTTGATGAAGATTTTTGAAAAAATTCAAATGTCCTTGATATGTCGTTGAAAAACAATCCCATTATTTTTATCCCTAAGAAAGCAGGTGTAGAGGAAGTTAAGGATCTAGATGATGGTAGGAGTCAAACCGAAGTTGAGAAGATATGCTTGTGACGACTGAAGTAGATTTTGAGGTGGCTCATCGTCGCCAAAGCATATTGACGACACAAAAGTCGAGAATTAGATACTTCAGGAATGGCGATACAAACACAAAATATTGTTCATAGAATGGTGAAGGGTCATAGAGCTTTGAAAAACATCAACAACCTTCATATTAATGGTAGATGAACCGAGAACAATGAGGAGATAGAGACGGGGATTTCAAATCACTTCGAGTTATAATCGTCTAAGAATCAAGTATATATGCCTAAGGCATATTGATAAGAATGCAAATGTTTGGTCGGAGAGTCTTTTCAGTGAAGAGGGGGGTCTAAAATGCAATTAAGGATTTCGGAGTTGACCATGCTCCAGGTCCGGATGACTTTCCTATTAAATTTTTTATTGTTGGTTAGGAGTTTTTAAAAGAAGATTTGATGAAGAATTTTGAAGAATTTCACGGTCACAATGTCCTTGATATGTCGTTGAAAAAAAAATCCATTGCACTTATGCCTAAGAAAGCGGGTGTAGAGCAAGTTAAGGATTTCCGGCCTATTAGTCTTCTTGGAAGTGTGTACACCTCTCAATTTAGTTTTATTAGAGGAAGATAAATTCTTGATGGAGTGTTGATAGCGAATGAATGCACGGATTCTGAACTTCGTCAAAAACTACCGCGGTTGGTTTGTAGGCTTGATTTTGAAAAGGCTCTGAATAATGTTGTTTGAGGGTGAAAACGGTTTCTGCTGATTTCGGTAATTTCACGTGAGTGGGTGAGAAACGAGTCTAAACCCTAAACAATGAACTGCAAGGGAGTACTTTAGATTCGAGAGATCAATCTGTATAAATCCGGCCTAAACCAAGAAATGGTCGTTGCGAGACTTGCTTCGGTCACAAAGTGAAGGAGAAGGGTTGGTTTTAGGGAGGGAAGCGAAGAGAGTGTTGAGACCGAGAATAGTTGATTCTGGAAGAGTAGTTGTTTGACTTGTATCAGAAAGTGAAAGCTAACAGATGGGAAAGCTAGCAAGTGATTTCTGAGTGTTGTATGCTCCTGACCCAAAAACTTGTCATTTGGTGGAAATATGTAAGACCTATTTATACAAGTCGTAACATAACGTACTCTGGTCTCGTAAAAAATGGGAGCGCTGAGTAAAGTGGAAGAAGGTGATAAATGGGTACTTTGGAATTGATGTTCCATAATGAAATGAGCGTTTCACCATTATTCCTTGTATTTACTAGCAGGCTCATTCTTATGACACTTTCATGTAACGGGCGTAGTGTCACGCCTTTGCAGTTGTAAACTGCCAAACCAATACCTTTATGAGCATCCCGGTTTGTGACATGTGTTAGATGTCTCGAGTGTTTTCATGGGAAAAGTGAAAGTGTTAGTGGCATGCCGGTGGCCATGGTAGAGTCGACATGGCTTTGCCAAAGAATAGAGGCGCGGCCAAATTTGGGTTTAGATGCAAGCGTGATGTTTGGCTTTGGTAGTAAGTTAGGTGGAGAACTTGAACGGTCGAGATCCGCATCTCATAGGGAAGGATAACCGTTGATTATTGCAACCCTCCGTTTTAGCATCCAACGTTGAGCATGGCTTTGCCCATAGAGTATCTTGTGACCAAATTAGGGTTTAGGTGAAAACCGTGTGTTTTGGCTTTGGGCGCAAGTTGCAATGCGTCGGGTGGCGAACTTGTGTGGTCGAGATCTGCATCTCAAAGAGAAGGGTAGTCGTTGATTATTGCAACCCTTCGTTTTAGCAGCCAGCGTTGAGCATGGCTTTGTCATAGAGTAGGCGCGACTAAATTAGGGTTTAGGTGCAAACCGTGTGTTTTGGCTTTGGGCCGCAAGTTTTCATGCGTCATGTGGCTAACTTGTGTGGTCGATATCTTCATCTCAAAGAGAATGGTAGCCGTTGATTATTGCAACCCTTCGTTTTAGCAGCCAACGTTGAGTCATGGCCTTGTCAAAGAGTAGGCGCGGCCAAATTAGGGTTTAGGTGCAACCGTGTGTTTTGGCTTTGGGCGCGAGGTTGCCATGCATCGTTGGTGACTTTGAACGACTAAGATCTGCATCTTAGATGGAAGGGTGGTCGTTGATCGTTGTAACCATTCGTTTGGCGACAATGACGTGAAGGAGAGATTTGGCATGGTATAGGCGCGGCCAAAACTAGGGTTTGGTGCAAACCATGGTGTTTGGCCTTGGGCCGCAAGTTTCCGTGCGTTAGGTGGCGAACTTGGATGGTCGAGATCTGTATCTCGAAGAGAAGGGTAGCCGTTGATTATTGCAACCCTTCGTTTTGGCGTGGAGAAGTAGCTGGCATGGTTTGCCATTGGCACGGTGGAGCGGCGGGCATGGTTGGCATGCCTTGGCGCCGAGAGAAGTGGTTGGCATGGTTTGCCATTGGCACAGTGGTGCGGCGGGCATGGTTGGCATGCCTTGGCGCGGCGTGTGCGGCATGGTTTGCCATTGGCACGGTGGTGCGAGCGGGCATGGTTGGCATGCCTTGGCGCGAGAGCGTGCCCAGCATGGTGGTGCTACTGGCATGGTTGGCATGCCTTGGCGCGACGCGTGTTGGCATGGTTTGCCATTGGCACGGTGGTCTTCTTGGCATGGTTGGCTTGCCTTGGCGCAGACGTGGATGGCATGGTTTGCCATTGGCACGGTGGTGCTTTTGGCATGGTTGGCATGCCTTAGCGCTGAGGCGTGGGCTGGCATGGTTTGTCATTGGCACGGTGGTGCGGGTGGCATGGTTGGCATGCCTCGGCGCGAGGCGTGGTGGCATGGTTTGCCATTGGCACGGTGGGAGAATTAGGGTTATGTGTATACAGAGGTGATCTCAGTTAATACTAAGGGTTCTGTCGTGGAACATGACACATGTAAAAAAAAGGTACCCTGGTAATTCTTACGTAAATACGCTGATTGATTTAATAAATGCGATATTGGTCATAGTGACGTCATGTCAGATGTACGGTTTTACGATTTTATCCTAAGCTAAAAACCACCATCAACAAATGTGAATTGGAATTTTCTAAATGAAGTCTTATTCAAAATGGGTTTTGGTGGTATATGAAGAGCTTGCATTAGAACTTTTTTTAACATTCTCAAGGTTTTTGGTTCTTGTTAATGTAATGAAGAAAGGTGGTCTAGGTATTAGAAGGACTAAGCAAGTGAATTCAGCTTTGCTAAAAAAATGATGGTGGCAATTTGGTTTAGAGATAGATACTTTGTGGAAGAAGATTGTAGTTGAGAAACTTGGTAAAATGCCTATCGGTTGGGAATCTCTCCAACCCAAAGGATCAAAAAACGGTAGTTTGTGGTTTAATATTTACAAAGAGCTTGAAACTTTCAATAAAAATATAAAATTCAAAATTGGGAGGGAAACGAAACTAGATTTTGGGAAAATATTTGGCTTGGTGATGGAAAATCGTGTGATATATTTCCTTTGGCAGTAGGAGCTTCAAAAACCAAAGACTTGGTGGTGGCTAATATGTATGAAGTTAGGGAAGGTGGTGTATGATGCAAATTTATGTTTAGACAAAGATAATCACAAAAATATCTCAAGTGAAATGAGTATTTTGTCTAGTCTTATCTATATCAAACCTTCTTTCTTTTATCGCTATTCAAGAAGGTGTTATGGATACCCGGATATGGGTTGGAAGTGATCATGGTCATTATATGGTTAAGGGTGGAATTGGAGAAGAAGGGCATCAAGGTGAGCCGAATTATCCAACCAATATTGTTCGGAGTCGTGAGTACTCTCCCAAAATCAATTTTCTTCTTTGGATTCTTTCTCATGATAGGGTAATAACGGCGGCTAAACTTTTAAGAAGAGGTGTGGTTGTCTTTAGTGTTTGTCGTTTTTGTGGGGGAAGGTAATGAATCGAGCTTGCACTTATTCTACGAAAGTTTTAAAATCCAGAGAAATAGGATTATTTTGTTCAAGGTGCCAGTGTTTTTAGTTTTTGTGAGGAAGATAATAAATCGAGCTCGCACTTGTTCTATGAATGTTGGAGAATCCGCAAAATATGAGATTATTTTGTTGAAGGGTGCCACTTTCTAACACAAGGATGTTAGGTCTTACGACAAATATGGTGATTTCTTTATGGGATTCCTTATATCGGCCTTCGTAATTTTACGTGTTATTTGAATATGGGTAGTTGTTCGGTTGTAATCATTGGATTAAGGTACCTCTCTTAAGTGCCTCTTTTCAATCAATTTTCTTCTCGACCGATCTTAAAAAGATTCCTCTACACACCCATCGAGAAGAAAAAAAAACAATTTTTTTTTCGAAGTTTCTTTTAGAGGTGTTATTAACCTTTTGCTACCATAGAGAAGACCAAAGTTATTGATATGTATCTATATTTTACTACTATAAAAAAAATAATGAAATGCACTATTACTCGTTGTGTTGATCTTTCTTTTTGAATCAGACGAGCCCGTGACCAAAATTTCTGGGCCGATTATAGTTGTAGTTTTTGGAACAGAATTGACACCAAGTATGATTTTTTGTTTCTTAAAATTTGGTTTCTAATCTAGTTTCTGACTTTTGGACTTAATAAGCTTTTAAGGTATATCAAAACACCTCTTAACTCTTAACCTTGTGGACGTCTGATGCAAAAATTTACTTCCAAGAAATGGAATCGCCGGAGATCAACAACATATTAAACCATCTGGGGTTAGCACAGTTTTCCAGGAGCGACTCTCAAGTAGGAGGTCAGCGGATCGAGTCTCCGCTCACGAGTTTGGAGATCTCATGAAATACTTCTCTTATGTAAATCTATTTTAATTTAAGTTGTTAACTAGTGTGGAACCCGTGCTACGCACCGGGTATGATGGGAATCTGTTCCCATTTGGTGAGGCGGGGCTTCGCCCTTTTAGATTCGAAGGGTTCCAATTAACAATTTGATATCATAGTCGACACTAAAGAAATGATATTAACTTAAAATAGCTAGATAGCTCTAAAAGTGCAAAGCATATGAAGTGCTTCTGATCGAAGATGATGTAATCAAGGATATGCAGCGATATATGTTCCAATAGAAATCATGTGATTGTATTAAGAATCAATCGGCCAATTCAAATGCTCCTCCATGCTCAACTCCCTGTAGTTAAATGAAAAATCACACTCATTATAGAATTGTATCAATATATGATATTCTTAAAAAATGATAATAATAAAATAAATTGTGAATTATTTATAATGCAAAGCATATGAAGTGCTTCCGTCGAAGATGATGTAATTAAGGGAATGCTTGATATATCTTTCGAAATTATGTACTTACATTAAGATTCAAGCGGCCAACAGCTGCTTTCGGACTCAACTCCCCTGTAATTAAATGAAAAATCCCACTCATTATAGTTGTATCAATACATGATAATAGAGACACTATAGAAAAAAAAACCACGATATTAATATAAAGCAGTTGCCGACTCTAAATAGTACAAATCACATGAAGTGTAGTCAAAGAAGATGTAATCAAGGGAATGTCTTGATATATTTCTCTTTAGATATCAAAGATGTTTCCGACTAGGTTGAGGCCTTTCTTGAGTTCCTTGCTTCAAGAGAGACATCTTAAACAATGTATTAGAATAGACTAAAAAAAGAATAGACGAAAGGCAAAAAAAATGCAAAAGCTTCATAAATATTCTATCAAGAACATGTATACTTGAGTACAGGTTACAAATCATTTGCTTACGAAAATATATCTCATTATTTGTCCAAAATAAAATTCTATTTATTCTAATCATAAATGTCAAAAATTATATTATAGTATTTTATTAATGATATCTACTTTTGTTAAATATTTATCATTAATACTAAAAACTAATATAGCTATTTCTATATTTTTTTCCTTTTAAAAGATAAAAAAAATATAAATCTTTTTATTAAATAAATACATCGATTTTGTTTTTATTCTAATCATAAATGTCCAAAATTATAATATAGTATTTTTTTAATTCTCTGAAACAAATATCTCAACAATTTGTCCAAAATAAAATTCTATTTATTCTAATCATAAATGTCGAAAATTATAATATAGTATTTTATTAATTATCGAAACAAATATCTCAACAATTTGTTAAAAATTCTATTTATTCTAATCATAAATGTCCAAAATTATAATATAGTATTTTATAATTCTCTGGAAATAAATATCTCAACGATGTCCAAAATAAAATTCTATAAATGTAACTATTTTATTTCTTAAATATGTTAATTTGATGTTTTTTATTTTAATCATAAATGTCCAAAATTAATATAGTAATTTTTTTATTTTTTGGATTTTCATAAAACTATAAAAGATTATATTATTCCATAAATACGTTGATTTGATTTTTTTTTTATTTTAATCATAAATGTCCGAAACAAATATCTCCACGCTGTCCATAATAAAATTCTATTTATTCTAATCATAAATGTCCAAAATTATATTATAGTATTTTATTAATGATATCTAGTTTTGTTAAATATTTATCATTAATACTAAAAACTAATATAGTTATTTCTATATTTTTTTTCCTTTTAAAAGATAAAAAAAATATAAATCTTTTTTTATTCCGTAAATACGTCGATTTTGTTTTTTATTCTAATCATAAATGTCCAAAATTATAATATAGTATTTTTTTAATTCTCAGGAAACAAATATCTCAACGCTGTCCAAAGTAAAATTCTATTTATTCTAATCATAAATGTCGAAAATTATAATATAGTATTTTATTAATTATATGAAACAAATATCTCAATTTGTTAAAATTCTATTTATTCTAATCATAAATGTCCAAAATTATAATATAGTATTTTATTAATTCTCTGGAAGCAAATATCTCAACGTTGTGCAAAATAAAATTCTGTAAATGTAACTATTTTATTTCTTAAATATGTTAATTTGATTTTTTTTATTTTAATCATAAATGTCCAAAATTAATATAGTAATTTTTTTATTTTTTGGATTTTCATAAAACTATAAAAGATTATTTTATTCCATAAATACGTTGATTTGATATTTTTTTTTTATTTTAATCATAAATGTCCGAAATTAATATAGTAATTTTCTTTATTTTTTTCTGGATTCTTAAAATAAATGCACGAAATTAATATAGCAATTTTTCTAAACAATGAGGGTCGTCCGTCGCGTGTGACTCACCAATCCAGCCAATCTACACCGCACATTGTGGATCAACGCACCATATATAACGAAATTCCATCAAGACGAATACGAATGGTTTCTCAATTAGCTAATGAGAGCGCGAGGTTTCGGTCACCGGCCAATAGGAGGGAGGGTAAGCGGACAGAGTCTTACTTTTATTACGGAGTGAGGGATGGTATTGAGTTTTTAGGTTGTTGATGTATTTTTTTTTTTTAAAAAAATAAAAAAAAAATCGCAGACTTACTTCGTGAATATCAATCCGAAGATTACAAAATCTTACATACATTTTTGGTGTAGCTTTATTATCATGGAACAACTTGAGACAATAAGCTTGAGATATTCTAGTGGATTTTGTTTTTTTTATAGGTTCTACTAGTTTCTATAGTTCTTGGTCTATAAACTTTCTAAAAGAATCCTTTTTTGGTTTTCCTGCTTCTTGAAACTTGAAAGGCCATTAAGTTGCCTGTTTAAGTGTTTTGTTTGGTTTGACCAGTAAAGTGGTTTGTTTAGGTGCAGCATTATTACGAGAGTTGAGTTGCCAACTCTCCATGAAGATGCTTGTGCTTGTTTCTTTCTTATTACGCTAATTTAATACTATGTTCTGTCACTTAATTCTTAATCTTCTCAGTACACAAAGTCAAACTCCATAATGAATTTTCATTTGGAGATTTTTCTTGATTTTTTGAATACTTCTTTTAAACATGTTAAAAAATCTTTGGGGTTCAATGATTTTGAGAACTCTTTAAGAGCAACTGCAGTGGTGCGACCATAACCAAAGAACAAAGAGCAAAAAAAAAACTAAAATTTGGGTTTAGTCCGTGTTGTAACGCAGTGGAGGGAGACTAAAATTTGGTCGGGCGCAACTTTGAGTTACGCCCCAATCGAAGCAACTCCAAATCTCGTCCCATTTCTTTTTTTTTTTTTTTTTTTTTATTATTGTTGGGCGCAACTCAAAGTTGCGCCAATTTGTTTTTTTATTGATTATTGTTGGGCGCAACTCAAAGTTGCGCCCCAATTTTTTTTTTTATTATTGTTGGGGCGCAACTCAAAGTTGCGCCCCATTTTTTTTTTTTTTTTAATTGTTGGGCGCAACTCCAATTTACGCCCGACTAAAGACCAGATTAAAGACTAAATATGGTCTGGGTTTTGGTTATAGTCCGGTCTTTGGTCTTTACTCCGTCTCCACTGCGTCTGTTTTTTACCAAAAAATTTGGTTATACTCCACGACTGTGGATGCTCTAACGCGTCTATATCCCAAGGACCGCATCCAAACCTAATGCAAGCCAGGTCAAGGAAGAAGCAAAAATGTTCAGCCTGAATAAGTAACTTCCCGGAAAACAGCGTTAGTTCTAGTATCATAAGTACGATGTCTGGTGAGAAAAGACCGAACTTTCTAATTTCCCTGGACATGGTACTGCACAATTGGATGGTGTGTTAAGAATGGTCTAGTGAGAATTTTGTATTTGTTTCTCTTGGCCTTAAATGGTCTGTTTTGGTTTTGATGCTGGATACTATACGTAGTATCAGTTGTAACTTTCTTTTCTGGTTAACCACTGCTTCGTGGTCTTACCTGTTTTCTTTCTTTTTAATATATTGTCCTTTTTCTGAGTATTTTTGAGTATAAAAAAAAAGAGACCCAAGGAAAATGCTAAATTGACCTACAATTGCTCCCGACCCAAAATCCCGACCGAAAGGGAATTGGGACCCACTTTTAACCACTTCTAATCCTAATGTTGAGAAAGATTTTCCGGCCGTTGGATTTCCTTATCGGAGCAATTGCGGGAACAATTGTGGTAAGTGTATCATCATTCGAGACCGAACTTGGAAGATGTATTTGCATTGGGTTGAGGGGCCACCTAATTTGCTTTACATTTAACCGAATTAAGAAAATAAGAAATCTTGATACTCGATGATTTTCAAGCTCTAAACTTGTAAGTTAGTTTAACTAAGGGTATTTACAAAACCAGTCATAATTCCGATTTACAAAAGAGTCCCACTGTTACAAAGTATTAACAAAGCTGTCTAGGCTCCGTTATGTCACGTGTCAGAGTTATGTCAGTGACCGCTGTTACCTAATTACCCTTGTAACAAATTTCTAAAAAACTAGAGTCAGTCGGATTAAGACCTTCAAGGAAAACCCTAACACAAATACTCTGAGATCCTAATCTTGCCTCATTTTGCGCTTGTGCTCGATATTTTCAGTGCGAGCAGATGGAGATGATGGTGGCGAAACCATGAATTATAGCAAAAACGCTTGTTCATACCCTAATTTGATTGTGTGATCTTGAAGATAGGAGATGGAAAGAGGTAAGATCTAACAACCTATTTTTATTTTGTGATTTTGAATCGGTAATTAAATGGTGGTAGTGTGTTATGGTCTGAATTCCATGAAGGGTGTAGATTCGGTGAAACTAGGGTTGTTTGAATGAAGAATTAGGAACTGAGAATGGGTTTTTGATTGAATGGTGGTGGACTTAATCAAGCAGTTGCAGGTTGAATCTGTTGATTACAAAGAAGAAGGAATTGGAGGTGGTTGTCTGTGGTGGATTAGAAGCTGAGAAGATGGTGTTGCGGTGGTTGGAGGTGGTGGTGCATAAGAGCTAAATCTGGTCTGTTGGGAATTTTAATGGAATGAATATGGTGATGGCTTTGAGCTGAGTTGTTATGGATCTGGTTATGAACAATGGTGTTGCTTGCTGCTGGTGTGTTGTTGTTGCTTACAGGTGGTGGTGGTTTTGCTGCTGCTGGTGAAATAAATCAGGATCCTTACATGAAACCGGAACTTGACCGTGTCAGGATCATTGCATCACATTCCCTAAGAGGGTTCACCGCTTTCTCTCTTGGGTATAGCGCCATCACCACCACCAATTCATCACCATCACTTCAACAACTCCGGGGGGGGTGTTTAAGATAAAAGTGATTTTTTTCAAAACAGTTGAGTCGGATAAAAAAATACCACTTTACAAACACTAATTAAAGCTATGATCATTTTGTAAAATTAATTAGGGAGTGTGATCATTACGTAAAACACCTTTAACTAAATGTGGAGGAAAAGTCACCAACGACATTGTTAATGTGAAAATCTTCTTACGTTATATTCAGAGAATCTAAACATAGAAGACAAGTAAAAAAGGCATCTAATTCCCCGCATTTATTTGAAGTTACGGGCCTTGAAATATCGAGTACATGCTCTGTATGTGAAATTATAAGAGGTGGATATTTAAGTGCAACAGTCTAATTATTGTGAGCCAATAATGGTACAGTCATGGTGGGTCTTGTCACATGTAAATGCGTTCCATAGGGACTTCAAAGTATCAACTTGACCGGTGTATAATTCGCATGGAAAAAAAGCTTATTCCGCTAGCAAAGTTCCCTCAATGTGCACCATACTTCCCAATGAATCCCCTCTACAACTCTCATAAATCTTTATTTTTTTTGTCTCAACTAGCTCTTAGGTGTTATAATATAAGGGTGGCATCCAACCATGGAGCCACCGCGGGCTTTACAGGTTCGCCATTCCCAATCCAGGGTCTAGATTAGTACAATCAAGACATGAAATATTAAGAGCTAGCCAAATAACAAGGTTGTCCCTGTAAAATTCAGCACTCTTTTATTGACTGTATTGTAGCAATGCTCGAGTCTTCAAAAAAAAAAAAAATCTCAAAAAAATCTTGCTTTCTCCATTATAAAATACAAGGATATCAACCTTTGAGATCTTTTTTTTTTTAATAAATAAACCAGGACATTAGCATGAGGTTACAACACGAAACATAACATAAAAAACATTACACAAAATGACTTCCAAACAGTACCCGACCTTCGTAACCAGAATCTCTTGTAGCCAGAATCCCATAACCTGAATCCAGTAATAGTGACCGGGCGTTGAACGGTAATGGTAACCTTAAAACTAATGAAATATCCCACAATGGTATAGAACTGTTGATGTTTAAAATAGTAAATTTATTACTACTAAATTTTCCTGGCGAGATTGGGGTATACCCAAACTAATTGGGGTATACCCAATGAGACAAAATAGGGTCATTTTGAAGTAAAAGAGGTCACCCCTTAACCAAATATTTTCAAAATGGCAAAATTGCCCTCGTTTAATTAACCCTAAAATTTTGATTAGATTAATTAATTAAGTTTAAATTGATTGAATAGATTAAAACTTATGAATTTTAAGTTATGAAATTTTGTTTTTGATTGAACTTTTGTGGGATGATTTTTGATGATTTTTTTTTTTTTTTTGAGAATATCTCTTGCAACGAAAATGAAGCACACAACCGAAATACTTCTAAAAAGGGGATTGTGAATTCGTTATATGAAATCATACTCAAAATCAAAGAATAAATCAACACTTTCGGTTCGAAAATATGAAAAGTCGCGGAGGTCGACTAATGAAGATCATCTTAGGCCAAAGTGGCTAGCAAGATCTTCATCGTCGAACCTCATGGAAGAGGCCAAAAGTTCTTAGGCAAGGTCTTCATCGTCGACCTCGCCCAGGCCAAAAGTGGCCGGCATGATCTTCATCGTCGACCTTGCGAGCTTTTGTTTTTTGACATACGAGGAGATGACATAAAAATTTTATTGGCCCGCAAGGTATTCAAAAATACCCTTCATTTGTTTTTGGCTAAGGCAAGGTATTCAAAAATACCCTTAAATTTGTATTTGGCCGTAAGCAAGGTATTGAAAAATACCTGCACATTTGTTGAAAAATTTACGATCGCCGCCATGGCACATTATGAAAAGTCGGCAAGATATGCATGTTACGACCTTATAGGCCAAAAACACGAAATCATAATTTTCGATTTCTAACCTAATATAACAATCAAATCACACAACACAAATGATGGGTTTGAGTTTAAACATCATTTATAGTCTTCTTTTATTTGTTAGAGTCAACAATTTTTTGGAAAATCAAAGTTGAAGATTTTTATATGGCTTTGGTTGATGGAAGATGAAGAGAAGAAGAAGAGAAGATTAAGAGTTGGTTAGTTTTTTAATTTTAGGGTTAATGAAATTAAGAAATGAGTTTATTTTTAAAATTTAATTAGTTAAAGGGTATTAAAGTAAAATCACACTTTTTAATAATGACGCACCATGTCCCCTTGAAATTGGGTATACCCCAATTAGTTTGGGTATACCCCAATCTCGCCAGGTAAATTTTGGTTAAGCTTTTTTTTTATTTTTATTTTTGCTTATAGCATTTATCATGCCACAATCAGACTACTAATTCGATGGAAAAGAACTACAATACCGTGGAGCTAAGAAACCAAGTGCTTGATAAATTAAAATCTCAAAAGCGGGCAGGGGAGGGGACCTCAGAAGAAAAATCGAAGCACTAATCTAAGTGGGTCTAGATGTTTTTGAGAAAAGTGGCTTGATACAGATGACCTTTTCTATTTACAAACCATTTGAGGAACCGAAACCGTGAAACCATCCAGAAATTTTTGGCACACTGGAACTCAAGTGGGGGCAAGGCACCTTGGAAAAGATTTTTTAAGTACAAAGTCGGCATCATCAAATGGAATGATCTTCAAAAGAATTCACCCAGAATATATTTCATTTAGGCAAAGGGACTTGTTTAGGTCACCATCATTTTAAATTAAATTGTAAAAATAATAGAAAACACATCAACTGACAGTTAATTACCGGTTGGCAATCTATTTACTTTGCTGAT
The DNA here is from genome assembly GCA_023531295.1 of Papaver armeniacum. Taxonomy (NCBI): domain Eukaryota; kingdom Viridiplantae; phylum Streptophyta; class Magnoliopsida; order Ranunculales; family Papaveraceae; genus Papaver; species Papaver armeniacum. The sequence goes on from JAJJWW010000933.1 coordinate 81,431, forward strand.
TTGCATTGAGCTCGACAGATTTCTCACTGAAAGTGTGATCAGAATGATTATGAATAAGCACCAGAGAAATAACGTGCACCCTATCGCCCTTCATTCACTTAATTAACCATGGTGCATGCGTTGATGCATTGAATTGTGTAATCACATGGTCAACCTCAATTTTTTTAAGTCCCGACTGGTTCTTGCTTGCCTTGTTGGAAATAGCTAGGGTCTGTATATGGACCATATGCTTTCGCTTTCCAAACTTGATTAATTAATCTACTACAATTAGTCCCCACTTAACCAAATCTACAACTATATGTATTAGTAAGTGACGATGTGATGTCCTTAATGCTGCTAGCTTGCCAACCTAATTAAGATTTTTGCTTGATCTTGTTTTGTGGCTTGGATATCATATTCTTTCTTACAAGCAACATGGTTTGGATATGATATGTTTGTGTAAAATATTTGCATATATTTCTCATTCGTCTATACTCTTCTCGTTTATACCTTGTGGAATGTGGATATACTATGTTGTTTGTTCTTGAATTTAATAACATGCGGTCTTAAATCATCATCCAATCAAAAATGTGGGCAACTTTTTTAGCTAAATTTTTTGTTTTGGGTCATTTCTAATTGCCAACTAGAAACCACAATTAAGCCATATGCGTATGTAGAAACGAGTTACTTCCAGCTATGACAAAATGTTGAATCAAATTTGATATATGTAAGTAGAAAGCAATTGCCAAACTCCAGCTTACATAATGCCAAAGTTGTACACCTGAAATCCTCTCAAACTCTAAACTACCTCAAAGATAAACATTGACATTATGCTTTACTTGCCCGTTCACAATCCTACATTAATTTAGTACAACATGACTTTCACAAATATTTTCCTTTTTTTTTCCCTCTTCGTTTGAAAGGAAACAAACATTTTCCTCATGGGAGAACATTTTGTTAACTTAATTTAGTATAACATGACTTTCACAAATATTTCCTCGTAAGAGATCCTCTTGTTTGATGTACCATGGTTAAATCCAAAATCGTGGAATGATGAAAGCAAAAAGAATACTGGCTCTCATTCGTTAAAATTCGGATATTTTTTGTCTATAGTGGCTCTATCACATCAATATCTATTATCGTAATTAAGGTGGGCTTAAAATCGTTTTTACGCCAGCTAAGAAATAACTTGAAATTCCCAATAATTTTATTTTAAAGACGATATATAAAATTGTCAATGAAATCTTTGAGATCGAAGAATTAGGGCTTCAGGCTTCAGCACAATTCTCTTTGCATTTTTCTTTTCTACTGTAGGAATTATAATGGCCAAAATTTGATGAGAAGGAAAATTGACGATAATAAACCTATAAGTATGAAGAGATTTTGTGTATTTTGTGTTTATATGCCAGCTAAGTTTGCAACATTAGATGGCCGTAGAGTGGGGCTAAAGAGGACTCTGAATATCATTTCCGATTTGGTTTAGATTTTGCTGACTCGCCTTCAAACAAGAAAAAGATTGATGACTCCTTTTTTTCTTTTCTTTTTTCCGGGCAAACATGAGTCAAGCCCTAGTCCACGAAATCGCGTTGCCAGTTGGACTTAGGCAAACACTTGTCGGCCCACACATACGGCACATGCGGGATGGGCACAGTGCCTTATCGTGTTGGGTTTCGTGGCGTTTGTTACGTAGCTGCATACTCCGATTCAAACATCCACAAAGTCAAAGCTGCCAGTCGCTCAAGCGCGAGCGAAGATATTGAAGGCGAGACAAGTGGCTCAAGCAGGAAGAAGAAGAAATTGAAGCGAATTAGGATCAAGCACCCGGAAGAAATATATCTTCTCTAGATTATGAACAAGAAAACTATTACAATTCTCTCTTTATTACGCTCACAATCTCTCTGAGGTAAATAACCTTAAAGTATTTGCTAAGTTTGCTTTTACAATAATTAATTGCCTCACAAACTTTTCTAGATCAAGTGTATCACACGAACCTCCTCTCTAGGTGTGTAATACGTATCACAAACCACACTCTAGATTTCTTAGCTATGAGCTAAACATCTCTATTTATAACTTTAACGGTTTCTAAAACTTCTATAAATTTATTTCCTTATCTAGGAATAATTCATTTTCTAGGTATATTTCCTTATGTAGGAATATTACCTTGTCTAGGAATAATTTCTTTTCTAAGTATATATTTCCTTATCTAGAAATATTAACTTGTCTAGGAAATATTCCCTTTCTAGGTATATTTCCTTATCTAGGAATATTTCTTTGTCTAGGAATATTCCTTATCTAAGAATACTTCCTACAAATCAGTATTCCTTTATTAAATTACAATTATATCCTCGATCCTTCTTGAGGATCACTAGTTCCCGGAGAGAGGAAGATACACATGTATCAACCAACCATTGCTTTGTAAAAACCGTTATTTGTTTCTTCAATAAAGCGCCCCAGTGGCGTCCTAAAAAAAAAAAAAAAAAAAAAAAAACCTTTTGCATGGCCTATGTTAGTTTCGTCAACATCAATATCTATCAAAGTAATTAAGATGAATTTAAAATACAATCTCAAATTCCCTTTTTCGTAAAATATGTTTTCTTGAGACGTGGCTTAAAATGAACTGTGAAAGTTGTAAACTAATAAGTTTGGATTTTCACAACTAACAGTCAAATGTACCTATAGAGACGAATTCAGAGGGGAGTCCGTGTGGTTGTAGGCCCCCATAAACTTTTTAGATTAAATAAACACCTGAAATTTTATAATAGTTATCGATCAAAACTACTCTTAAGACTCTAAAAAATTACGAGAATAAGAAAATATCCTTATATTTTCCACATGTTCCTGGTGTAGTTTTGAAGAAGTTACTATACATCTCATGCTCTTCACAAGCACTAGAGATATACCTAAACTTAGATTGTTCTGATTTTTTTTTTATAGTTTTATATTAAGAGTGTAAGACTAGAATTCATTACTGAGATGAATGAATTAAAAAGTTCACATCCTCAAACATTGCATTTGCAACAAAACTTGGTGGATATGAAGATTATACTTTCGAAACTTTGAAAATCCTGGCATGCCTAGCTAGAATATCTGCCATAATGGATTACTACAGAGTTTAGACCTAATATCTAAAACAAGTGATTGATTCTCCCACGTTACTTTCTGGTAATCCTCGCTAATCGCATCATCAATTGACTGTGCATCCTGCTCGAAACAAGCTTATGGTATCCCAAGCTCCTCATCCTATTTCGTTGCAAGTAGCAGTTCACCAAATTCAGCATGCTCCGCGCCTAAGTATCTGTTTGCATAGATACATCTTTTGTTCATATTTATTTGTAAAACTACAAATGATTAGACCAATTCAAGTATTATGCGAGAGGGATCATGTTGAATAAAATGGATTTGTTGGTGACAACTAACAATGTTGGACTCTCGAACTCAGTTAAATGATAAATGTGAGAGTTTGCGTATGTCTCATTGCCTTTCTTGTGACATCATTCAATATATGTATAAGCTTTATTACTCCAAGCTGGATTTGGTTTAACATTATGAAATATGCATCTACATCGGCTTTCCATATCTCTCATCTTTTGTATTGGTCATTTTCACTATACTATCTTCTTCTATGATGGTCATTCTATCATGAAACTAGCTCTTTATCCGATCTGTTTATATTACTTCCATTTTGATGAATGATGTGTCTTTCTCCCGACCTTTGGTAACCAAACTGCTCTCGAGAAATAGCATTCCCATAGGATATGTTGTGTTGTCTCAATCCCATGATTGCACATTTATCTAAATAGCAAAATAAAATTTCCTAAAATGTTTGATTTGGTTATGTATATATATATATATTATAGTTTGAATGAACTTTATGAAATTTTAACTTAGTTCTATATTGGTGTATGAAAATCCTCGATTTCTAACCTAATGAATCATTAGGATTCGTTTTTAATGGAATCTTATGCGGTCATAGGTTTCGTCCTCTTCGACCCAATCTTGATATTGAGGGAAGGGACTTTTTTCTCGAAAAACTCCGGATGTGCGAGAAGCTACGAGATTCAATCCTACACAAATTTGCGTCGGGCCTAAATTACACCTAAAGCTTGCGCTTTGGTGTATGAAAATTTTCGAATTATGTGATTTGTTATGATCTTCAAGAACAAAGTATGCCCCCCCCCCCCCCCAGAAAAAAAAAAAAAAACTATTGCTTTGGATTCGTTTTGTACATGTGCGAACAATGTTAAGATGTTTTAAGTATACAAATCTTTCGGGCGTGAATTTCTTTTTCGGATATGTTATATAATAAAATGAAAACTATTAACCGAGAAGTTCAATTTTTACAACTCATATTGATATCATTATAAGGTTCAATTTTCACAACTCATGTTGGTATTATCGTCATACGATGATAAAATCATTGAGTCAAAGAGGAACTCCAACTTTGCGACCAACTATATCCCATCTATTTGCTTGGAAACTAGCCTTGGCTTGGTTCTTCTTCTTTTTAATCTTTTTCTTTCGGAAAAAAAACTTTCGCCACCAACTTGCCGAAACTTCTTTAACGCTTTCTGACTTATCCATTAGATGTCGTTATCACCAATTATCGACTTATCCATTAGATGCCGTTATCACCAATTATCGGAGTCCAAAACTCGTCACCACCAAATTTTTACCGATCAAATCTTGAATTTCTTTTATGTGTTAATCATTTTGGTTTCTTAAGATTATTATCATCTTTAGAGCAGTTCCTATGGAATGAACAAACTTGATAGTTTGTTCATTTTGCTCCCACTATGGACTCAACAAACATGAAAAATGGATGTTCAAACCAACAAATTTGTTGGTTTGTTCATTGAGTTGGAGGATGTAGCGAGCGTTTAATGATAGGCCGGGCGAGCTTGCCTCAAACGCTGGCGCTTTTCTGTGCAGCGCGCGTTCTTTAATAAATCGCCAGAGCTTGTCCCTCAAGCGCCACGTTTGTCATAGAAGCGCCAAAGGCTATAACTTTTGAGTTCTATAAATACTCCTCATTTCAACTCCAAATTCACATTCACACATCTAGTCTTCTTTACTCTTTTCTGAGCTTAAAAAAATTCTTCAACTTCAACAAATTTTTCAACTTCTTGAACATGTCTCGGACCTTGTTAGTTCGGGGCGCTCCGTATACTAAAGAAGAAGATGAATCAATTTGCGAAACTATGTCTTTTTATTTACTCAACTTGCTTTACCAAACTGTCCATGGGTAAATTTACGGCGGTTATTCACGACGAGGTTACTGGTGACACCATGTCAATCCAGTCGTCGTGCTATATGCGACATAGAAAATCATTTTCGTACAATTAGTAAAGAAGTAAGTGAGTTTGTAGCTTTAACCATACAAGCCAATCGATATAGACTGAGAGGTGAAACTGATGCTGAGATGGTAACAAAATCTTTAGAAGAATGGTGAAGTTGGAAAAATGTGGCTTTTCCTTTCGAAAAAAGTTTTGAAATCCTTAAGGTGTTGAACAGTTTCAACCCCTTCTTTGAAGCTAATGTAGTCCGTCGTAATTCAGTGAAGCTAATGTAAAACACTTAATTTTAAAGCTAATGTAGTCTGCCGTAATTCAGTGAAGCTAATGTAAAACGTTTAGTTTTAAACATATGTAATTTTATTTATTAAGACCGTCGTAATTTTAAAACTAAAATTACAAATGTAGCAGAATAAAAATTACAATCTCTCTAACGTCCCTCATCGCTAGCTCCCCCATTGTTATTTTAAGAGTCCATAGTGCAGAAAACCGGGGATAGACCTGGGACATTCCCACTTGCCAACATATTAAATAAATTTCCATATGTTGATAAACCTGGGGATAGACCTGGTTGACCAACATTAGGAGATTGGAAAGCATTAGGCGATTCTTGGAAAGCACTCGGTGCACTCGGTCCTCCAAGCATATGAGATGTTTGTTGTTGTGGTGGTGGTGGTGTAACATTGTAGCAGCTTTAATTTGGTTTGTAGGGCGAGAATGATGATGAAATGTGCCTAGGATCTATCCGAAATACTTGAGGTGAGATACAAGCACGGTTGTGGTGAAGAAGTATTGTGCCGTATGTGTGGTGAAGAAGAACTCGTCGTACTTGTGTTTCTCCATCTTTGTATCATCACTTTTGTGCCCGATTCGTTGCTCTGGTGGAATCGGAAGAGCTAGTGACCGCGCCCATCATCATTTACAATTGGACTCAATCAGACCGCTTCCCATCATCATTTCGGTTGGACTCAATCCAAACATTGTGTTCTCGTGCCATTCCGACACTCATCCAAGTGTGTAGCCATAATTTTTGCCGAGTCGGCCAATGCAAATCGTTCAGTTGTCTCCTCAACTCTCCCTTGGTAGCAGTCACATTGTAGTAAGGATAATCACGTTCCATACCTTGGGAAATAATGGGGATCGTGGTTGGCTCACCCTGTGAAGTAATACTTGGCATCTCCCAATGAATTTCAGGCAAATTTGCGAAGATGATGAAGAACTTGCACCGTCTTTGGGGTTAGTCATAAAGCATGGCTCTTTTGGAGGTGGCTGGCTAGGAACGATATTTGCATCATGGGACAGGCGTGATAATGCTGGGAGATCAAACCCATAGATGTGGCTGTTCTGTGTCCCAATTACATGATGCAAAATCGACGCATACCATTTGACATAATCCGCTTCACTAATATTCGGTTATGTATTTAGTTCATACCTCGCCCAATTGGTTCTTCTCGGTAGTTCAAAATCTGATCGAGAGGTTTGCATACATTGTGGTGGGTTAATTGAAATTGCATATATACCTTGCATTTGGTACTGTAGTCTTTCTCCCAGGTACCAAACCCCTCTATCCAATGGTGGAGTGTAAAAAACAACTCTATGCAGAGAATAATCAAGAATACTTCGTCCAACGTCAGCATCATACTCAGGAAAATCAATGTAAGGGTGAACAACGACATTGTTATGGCTCCGACTCATCTGATGAAACCTCTGAACAAAACTGGAACCCGAGATGTCGTTGCCAGTGCCCTTCGCTAAGTTGGTCGAGATGTACATATCCAACATTGGAAATCTTTTGGTATCTAGTTAAGGATTGGTTTACCAACACGGAAGTAGGTATACCACCAATACTGCAAATTACTCCATAATTTTAGTATTTTGACTTAATCTACATTTGCTCATAAAAATTATTTAAATTATAAAATAGTAATTTTGATAGTTACCTCTATGATGCCCCAGAAACCAGTGAAGTTATCTTCGCCTGTAGACGCATCATCCAGCCCATAGTATAATTCTGCTAAAATTGCAGATCCCCAGTCATAATCTGGTGCTTTGTAAAGATCTTCTAACGCTTGAAGCCAACCAACACGAGCAACAGAAGTTGAGTTTGGAAATAACGTCTGACCCAATACTCATAAGATAAACATCCTTTCGAGTTCACGATAGTCATCTACATGCTCGGGTTTCTTGGTTGGTTAAGGAAAAACTTTACTTATTTGAACATTTAATCCCACCTCATTTCAATCGTTTATAAGCTTCGGGTATTCTGAATCTATAAACGATGGAAAAACGTCTCCATTTACTATTTGATATCCATTCGTCTTGGTTGAACGGTGGCGGCTCTCTATTCTACTTGGGATCCCACAAATGAAATACAAATCAAGGCGTAATTCCTATTACAAGTATTATATCAACTATGATTAATTCTTTTGATTGTTTAAAGATTATTTAAAAATATAATTTAAGTTAAGTTAAACAAGCTTACCAATTTCAAAATCATTGAAATGGAATGTATGCGTCGTCGCCCACCACCTTTCTACACATTGTTATCGAATTTTATTGTTGTGTCTTCTAGGCTTCACATTATAAGCGCACGCCAAGGATATATGTCAACCATTTCTCGGACTTCGGGAGGTAAAACGTCATAAATAGCCTTTAAGTCGAAAATACGCCTCTCATTCTCAAAAACTATCGAGGCCGTCTTGATGCCCCGACACATGACCTTGGACTAATAATGGACCAACAACGACACTCGGCAAAGCAAACTCGTTCCCGATTTTGAGAAAAATCTACACCTGTGGCAGGCCGCGGTGTCGATTCATTTCTTCGGTCTCTTTTCTTCTTTACACTATGGACCGCTTTTCTTAAAAAATCGCGCATATTGTATCAAATTTTTTTGATTTAGAAGAGTTTTTAGAAAAAGGAAGTAGTAGTGTTGTGACAGAAATGAAGTGAGTTTAATCCAATTTATAGGTTTCGAAAATATAGGTTGGAATTATGGTCGTTGGAGATATGAACGTTGGAGATTTTGTATCTTACGCCAGCGTTGATAGCAAAAACGCGAGTTTATAGGTCAAACGCCCGTGTTTGTCTGTTCAACGCCCGTGTTTGTCAGTTCAACGCCCGCGCTTTTTCTTTAAACTCTAGCGTTTGTCTCAAGCACGCACACTTAGTTATCTAATGCCCAGTGCTTTACCCTAGTGGAAAAACCAGTTTGGCCATGCACCTGGCTCAACAAAAAAATGGATTTGGCCATTGTCATTGGAATTGCCCTTAGGTTTTGTTTAGTTAAACCTAAGTGGTCCCACATATGATGCTCCATAAACCCCACCTTAAACGACAAGTAAGTAAACACGTGTGTAAGAATATAAATTTCCCGGGTGGATAAAACTTAAAGGGCACTATCGTCATTTCATATTTTTCAAAACGAGAGAAAATTAAAAAAGAATATGCTAAATAGACAAAAACCCTAGAAATAGAGGAAATATTCACCGCCGAAAGAGACCCGATTATTCTTCTCTTCTTTCTTCTCTCACTTTCACTCTCCTTCTGTTCCCTTTCTGGTTTCCATCTTCTCTCTTTCATCATCGTCTCAGAAAAAACCACCATGAATGAATGAATCAATCAAAATAACTTCATTAAATTAAATCTGAACAATTAAAATAAATTGGAACAAAATTAACGTGAATACTTATTTTATTTTTTTCCTTCATCGGTGTTGTTGATGGTGATAATGAGAGAAGTTTGAGCAGCAAAAACTCCATTAATTTGGAAAGAAAATTTTTCCGGATTTTTATAGGTTTTGTAGGCTCTAGAAGGTTCTGATTTTATTCTAGAAGTTTTTTTCTGTGATTTGTTGGTTTTGAATCGTGACGGCATTCTTAGATCTGAGTGAATGTTGTGATGATGATGACGATAAATTTGTAGATCTAGATTTTGATATTGATTTTTCTGAATTAGAAATCAGCACTATCTGGAGTTTTAAGAAGGGAACAGAAGAGTAAAAGATGGATTTGGATGAATTTCGGATGATATTAAGGAAATCTGGAGTAGATGTGTGGAATTTTATAGATACAGCAATATCTGTAGCTTCATTAGATTACAGGGATGAATTGAAAGAAAGAAGAGATGGAATTGTTGAGAAGCTTTATTTACCTAGTAATTTAAGTTGTAGAAATTGTGATAATAACGATAATGAAGTTCTTCATCGTCATTCATCACCAAGAGTCAGTAATGGAGGAATTCAGAATAGGATTGTGGAGAAAGATTTTGGTAACAATCATCATCAGGAAGTGGATGAAGGAAATAATAAGAGAGTTGATTCTCCTTATACTCCACAATCAGTTGATGTTGATGCTTTTGAAGGGATTTTTGATGACGAACAAACTAGAATTCTTGATATCAAAGATCATCTTGAAGAACCTGATCAGGTTTGAAAAATTAAGATAATAGTCTCTTGAGTTTTTCTCAAATCAAAATATCTTAATTGTTTTGATTGATGATTCTGTACTCTTTTGTGTATCAGTCTGAAGAAAATTTGGTTCATCTTCTTGGGAGTTTAGCAGATATGGACATTACATTCAAAGCTCTCAAGGTAGTAGTCTTTACTATCTGATATTGGTAAAAATCTCTTACTTCAGAAATCTAAGTCTTTGATTTCTGTGTGTTACAGGAAACTGATATTGGGAGGCATGTGAATCGATTGAGGAAGAATCCGTCTTATGAAGTTAGAAGATTGGTGAAACAATTAGTCAGGTTTGTCAAATTAGTCCAATCCTAGATGGAAAGAAACAGAGGATATATATAGATAGAGAAATGAATTGATTGATTTTGATGTTTTTATATTTCAGGAAATGGAAGGAATTAGTTGATGAATGGGTGAAATCAAATACACCTAATGGTGATGGTGGTGGTGGCGGTGGTAGTGGTGGAGCTTCTACACTTATTGGTAATTTTTATCAATTTGCTGTATAGGAATCAATGTTTTTCAGAGGATTGATTGTTTCTTAAAAAAATGGTGTCATCAATGGTTGTACTACTTGCTTTGATCAGATGAAGATTCACCTGTTCAGAACAGCCATAATCAACTTAAAAGCAATCAAAATGGTCATCATCATCAGGTAAACATTGATTCAGGAATTACTTTACTATCTTCACTTTCAAAATCATTTCTTCAACTAATTGATTTTTTTTTCCTTCTAATTGCCAAATTTCCTCTTCATTTTTCAGGTTCCTGATTTTGCTTACTCTCCCAATCCTAACAGTAAGTTTTCAGCTTAAAACCCTAAGTCCTAGATGCCGAGATTATCGAGAAAGCATAGTTACTGACAATGAATTTTGATTGAATTGTAGATGGAAGCTCTGGTTCTGATAAGTACAATTCTGAACCTGAAAGAAAAGTGAAAACAGTTCCTCCAAGAAGAGACCCACCTCCTAGACCAAGTCCACAACACTTGTATGCTTCTTCTTCTGCTCCAATTGTAAGTAGTCCTCTCACTCTCAACTCTCCTGACTGTACTTTCTTCTTCTTGTTGTTGTTAATGTAATTGGTACTTTGATTATTGCAGAAACAAAGAGAACAAAAGGTGAACCTAAATGATCCAAAGACATTAGCATCAGCAACAAAAAGACTTCAAGAGAATTATCAAGAAGCACAAAATGGTTTGCATTGCAATTGTCTCATTCTCGTAATTTCAATTCAATTTTGTTCCTATTACATTCATATTTCATAGTACTAATTGTGTTTTGTGATTGTGTGTGTGTTTTGTTCTGAAAAGCTAAAAAGCAAAGAACGATTCAAGTGATGAACATACACGAGATACCGAAGCCAAAGAACTCTTTCTTTGCTAAGAACAAAGGCGGGTTTCAAGCTAAGCATTGGTGATTTGCAAATACAAAGCCACCCCCCATTTCTCAATTCTCATCAATCTCACCACCACCTCCTCCTCCATTTACCCCAACACCACATTTTACCATACCACCACCATAACCACTATACATATATAAATTTTACAGGGAGCAAAAGAGAGATAGACTTACAAATGGTTTCTACCCTGTAAAACTCAATATTTCTTTACTTTCTTTTTTTTTTTTTGAATGGATTCTCAGTTTAATGTGGAGATTGAGATTTTCTTGTCTTCTTAGGAACAAAAAAAAAAAAAAAATTTTGAGATTTTGAGGTTCTTAATACTTTCTTCTTCTTATTGGTAGTTGAAGTACAGTTTATAGATCCCTCTCTTACTCCCTTTTAACAGTTTTTCAAAAAGTTTGTACACGTGTCATCTTGCAAATGGGTTGCAGGCTTTTTCTTCGCTGGTAACCGGTAACGGTATTGAAAAAAAAAAAAAAAAAGTGGCTTTATTTTCCAGTAGGAAAAAGAAAATCAAAGAAAAAAAAAAAGGAAAAAAGATTTTTGCTATGAAAACTAAAAGGAAAAAATTTGGTTATTTTGGGGGTAGGTAAATTATGTGGTTTAAAAAAAATTGGTTACTTTGGGGGAATGTAAATTATGTGGTTAGGGTGTTGTTGAGTGCTATTGGGTGGAGATTAGAACCTAGAAGAGATATGGAGATTTTTGGCCACGTAATTGATGTATAGTCTAACGTGTGCATTTAGTATTGGCAGAAAAACAATTTAGGAGAAGCGTAGACTGCGCGCGTTTTAGAAATGGCACAGGGAAGTAGTAGGACAACAGAAAATAAATATTCTCATGCACCACGGTACAAAGTCACGAAGCTGTTGATCAATATAAGAGCTACACTTCCGTGACTATTTGTTTTCGTAGAGGAGTGTATTGGTTTATAATGTCCTCCTTTCTCATTAACTTGAGATTTTCATTTCTTATGACCTGAGATCATGTGAAGTTTGAAGCTTATGTAAATCCTTGAGCAGTGATGTTGAAGTATTTCGTGCATGCCTTAATGTAGACACCTGGATGATAATTGAGTGAAAAATCTGTTAAGCTAATTGCTGCTGACTAACAAAAAGACGGCATGATACTTGCTTGTTGGTGATGAACGGGCGTGTTCTCCGTTGCCTCCAAAACATGCTGACGTCAAATAGACCTTAAAGTTGTAATCACTTACTGGAGTAATCCACCGGAAGAAATGGGGGAAAAACCACTCGTAGGAATGCATTTACTTTCTTAGTGTAATGGCCATTTAATTAAGTTTAGTTTAGCTGTCCCTTTAATGGTGCATTGTAATGTGTGTACCCTCCCATGTCATCGTCTTTAAGACACTGGTACAAAATAAATATATGCAGAAAAGGACCTAAATCAAGCCAAAAACAAGAAAAAAGAGATAAGCACAATGCAATGGGTAAGATCATGAGGCCCTCCTCCCATATCTAACTTGAGCATTAAAAATATCAACCAAACAAGTGCTGAAATGGGAAACAGAAAGGAACTCGAATTAGATATTTTAAACAATAAATGTGACAGCTAAATACATATGCTTGATACTAATTATTTATGGAGTCTCATTACTGCGGCTGTGGTTTACACTATCTGGACGGAAAGGAATAAACGTATCTTTGAGCCAAAATGCAATTCAAGACTGAGACTGATCAGGGCATAGAAATGAAAGTTACCAGCTCCGTTCCTTAATAATTCACCTGAACTTTACCAGCTCCGTTCTTGATAATTGGGAACCACTTTTTGTTTAAATTCCGGATGTAATGTAACTTTCTTTTCTTTTCTTTTATCTACCACTGTTAGAAATCTAAATCTAGAATCCACCTCTAATCAATGGTATCGTCGACAGCATATTCTTACTTTAAATTTTCTTGATCATTATCATTATTTATTTTCAAAACGTGCATTAAGATTTTATTTTAATCTATTATCTACGGTATAAATTAAAATTATGATCCTATAATACTACTAGTACCAGATAAGATTTGAAGCAGATGCACATGGTGGTGGGAACTATACAAAGTTGAGTAGTTGACTAGGGAAATGATGTTATTGAATGACAACATTTATGCTTCATCGGAAGGAAAGACCTCTGTATGTGTATGTGGTCCTCTTGAGTGTAATCCAATTGCAATTTCGCATACATAAGATATTCTGTACTTTCCTTATCTGGGGGTGATTTTAGTAAATTCTGTTTCTGACCCTAAAAAAACTAAAAATATATTCCCTAGGTCCATGTGAATCTCGTAAGTAGTGGGGGTGGGGGAGACTGCGCCCTAGAAAGGAAAGAATGGAGGGGACTGGAGGAAGTTTATCTCTCTCAGCTCAGGAGTCCACTCTATATTAAAGCATTTGTCGCTTCTCCCAGCAATTTGCCCATTTCAATATCATTTCTGTGGGTGATCTTTTCAACATCTATTCTATCTTCTAGTTGTGCTGCTGACAGTGCCATTGGTTGACAAATATGGTGCGGCTGCACTGAGTTTGGATCTGATTTTATCAAACTCCATTGAAAAACAGTGTGGGATCTTTTCAACTGTCAGCTTATTGTCAATAGAACCATTTTTTTCTCTCTAGGTTCGCTGTGCACGCTAGGCTATAATGGACCTTCCTACGCGCGGACCATTATAGGTAGGCTAATTTGGTCTACCTCTCCTCCACCACACGATCTGATAGGGATGGGTTTTAAAGTGTTAGTGGGGCCTATAAAATTTTGTTGGATGGTTGAATTTCATTGATCCATAGTTGGACTATGAAATTTGGTCTGCCATTAGCTTTTTCCGGCTATAATCATGATTGGATGGGAAAACACGACTGAGTGACTGACACTCGGGTGAAATGCTATAAATTCACGGTGAATAATGGATGGCTTGCAAGCGTGCTCCATAAAGGGTGTTTTCAGTTGAAAAATGTTAGAATATAAGCTCGCGCTTCACCGCATTACGTGACGTAGCTCAATATTTACTTTTGGAGTATGATATTTTGTAATAATTCTAGGTTCACCGGGTAGAGAATTCCGGGAGAAATCCCGCCGCTCACAGTCATATGGGACCCATATGTGGGTAAACAACACCCCTACGAAACCTCCAAGTGGGCCCATGAAACTACGAGATTCGGGAAATCCCACGGGATTTTCCCCGGTCAACGTAGTATTAATCTGATATGGCATGTGATGTGCCCCTAAAAAGGTTTCGGAGAAAATTGAATACGGTGAAAGATTTTAATTTTTCGGATGGATTCCTTCAAACTTTTTTTCTTTTTGATGCAGGATTCTTCCAACTTTGGTTCAAAAGATTTTAGAAACAAGCATGAAAATTGTTTTGGATGGATTTTTTCCCCGTAATAATCCCATGTCATGGTGTCCTTAATATGAACAATCACTAACGGATCCAGATCTTCTTCTAGATCGACGCTACTCCAACTCTATCACCTATATCATCGTTCTTAATTGGGTCACTTCTCCTGTTGTCACAACTCCAGCGTACTTGTGTTACACCTATCTATCGAAGTGTTGTCTTTTGGTAATCTAGGATTCCGCACCATAATTTATAGAAGTATGATCACTGTGTTATAGAAAGTCTATTTTGAGTTTTTGATGAACTTTCTTATCGCATAGATGGCAGATGCTTGTCGCCATTTTACCCATTCCGCTCGAATTCTATGGCTAACATCTTCATCAATCTCTCCGTCATTCTGTAGTATCGACCATAAATACCGAAAGGTATCCTTTTCGAGCACTACTTGTCCCACCAAAGTGACCTCCCCATCCTCGGATCTAGCATCGGAATATCCACATCTCATATACTTGGTTTTAGTCTTACTAATTTTAATCCCTTCCAGAGTCCACTTCCACAACTCCAATTTTCGAACAACTCCTACCTTACTCTTGTCAATTAGCACCAAGTCATCGGCAAAGAGCATGCACCAAGGGATCTCCCTTTGAATATCCCATGTAACTTCCAACACCACGGCGACAATGTCAGACCTTAGCGCTGACCCTAGATGTAATCATATCTTAAGGGGGAAGTCACTAGTTTCTCCTTTACAAGATCGAGCAGTACTCACAGTGCAATCTCACATTTCCTTGATGAGGTTAGCGTACTTTTAGGGACTTCCTTATTTTCAAGATCCCGCCAAATGACCTGTCTCGGGATCTTGATATACGTTTTTTCCAAGTCGATAAATATCATGTGTAGATCCTTCTTATGTTCTTTGACATATTTCCATAAGTTGTCTTGGACTTAACCGGTGTTCATCCTGATATCTTTCCTTCTTATGTTCTGATATCTTTTACGATATCTTTCCATAAATATCATTTTTTTGTATATTAGGATTAATTCATTCTAATAAT
>JAJJWW010000934.1:0-220888 GCA_023531295.1 Papaver armeniacum
TTGGTTTGGCAATGTTGCCATGGTGCGATATGCGGCTTGTTTTGGCATTCTTTGCCATGATGCGCAGGTGCGGCTTGGTTTTTTGGAATTAGGGTTACGTATTTGAAAACCTAATTGGGTATTTTGAAAAAAATACCCTATTAATTATTTACACTGAGTTAAATGCTCTTAGTTAATGTGTTGCGGGTAACACTAGGTCATGGGATTTTACGATTTTACCCCTTGTCTAAAAACCACCATCAACATTAAGTCCCCCGCAGCTCGGAACGGGGGCTTTGTTGCGAGGTAAGCATAAGATGGTGACAAACTATTAACGGCAAAATGTAAGGAAAATTGAAGGAGGCTTGTCTCGACCTTTTATAAATAGGATTTGGAATCCTTGCCTACGGTAGTTTTGCACAAATCGGCAGGCTGGCACAATTGGTGGGGCGGTGCATCTTGGTCGACGTTGGGAAGTTGGCGTGAGTTGGGAACTGAGTGTGCTAGGTGGTGGGATCGGCGCAAAGTGTAGAAACCGTGCGTGCTTGCGGGGCGTGACTTGGGTGGCCATTGGTAGGTCGGCGTAATTGGTGGGGCGGTGCAACTTAGGCCGTGCTTGCGGGGCGTGACTTATGTAAATAAAGAGGAAGTAGGCGTTTCTTTCGAAAAACAAAGTTTCCTTATTTTGCTTTCCTTCACGTGCGGCTTCAATTAGGGCATCATCCATGCCAAAAAACTGGAAGCATTATGTTCTTCATTGCTCCTTTCCTTTTAAGGTTCCGTATTCATACCCAACGCGAATGTATCGTCTCCTTGTTTGAGAAGGGGTTCTTCCTGTTGATTCCCCTTTTCCTTTGCTTTGCCGGTCGTTTTCTTTTTTTTTTTTTTTTTTTTTTTTTGTTCACGCTATCCTCTTTTTACATGTGTATAGACATGATGGAACTTGATCATCTTTCCATTTCTTGCGGAGTGTATGATGGGATCTTCGAGAGACAGCCGTGCCTTTAATTTTTGGAAAAGGACTTGAGAATCGGTGGAGATCAATCTTCTTCTCTTGAGGAGGTATTGGTTGGGGTTGAGTCTTTGTTCCATGAAGCTAATGAAATTATTAAGGACATCCCTTCCATCTATCCTCACGAAGAACAGGTGCATGTTCGGACTCTCTTGGGTTCAGTGGACGCGGAGGAGAACGCCATGATTCTTGATTTTGATGTGGATGAATCAAAAAACTTCCTTCGAAGTGTCGATGAGAAAACTTTCGAAGGAGTATATGATAGAAGCGAGACAGCCTTTGAAGTTGATGCCAAAGGTGTTATTGATGATACCGGGGGGGGTCATGGTGGCGTATCTTTGGAATAGTTATCGGGGAGGACACCGTCGCTGCTTTGTGGTCGCTCGGGATGGGATGTTGAGGTTTCCGCCGCTAAAACCTCTCGAATGGAACCTTTGTTGCCCGAAGGATTCCTGGGGGAAGTGCTTGAAGATAGCTTTGCCCGAAGGGACTTGCGCTCCATCCTTCGAGGGCTAGTTCCTCCTTTTGTTTTTCTGTTAGCTGCTTAGTTCCCTGATGTTTTTTTTTGTAAACACATCTTTCCCTTCTTCTTCATCAGTAAACCTTTTGCTTCATATATATATATTTTTGAAAGAGGTTGTGGTATGATGGTTCTGCAATGGTTTTCTGGGTTCTTCTGATGTATTTCTCCGATATCGATATCTGAAGGATTCGCTCGGGAAGAGATATATTTATTTATTTATTTTTATTTTTTTTTTGACAAAACGGGAGATCTCCGGTGGAAAATACAAACGGTGTATTCATCCCTGGGAAGTACTGACTATTAAGAGGAATGATTTAAAGGAAGTAATTAAAAGGGAGTGATTGGGAAGTACAAACATTTTAGGGATTGGATTCCTTGAGCCATCGCGAGTGAACTATCACGCCTTCGGGGTGTGTCGGTATTGATGAGCTTGCAATATCCTCCCAAAAGGGTATCCGCAACCAGTGCACTGCTCGCCTTCACCTTCCTCGGGCAAATCCATCTTTCTTGTCATCCTCCCAACTTGAAACGAGCTTTCCTTAACCACTACATCTCCGATTGAAAACGGGTTCAGACGTCGTGTGACCATTTGAGCCTTAGCTTCGTTGGTTTCGCTAGAAGCTTCCAAGCTTCTTGCAAAGTGTTCGAACGGTCCAGCTCCCCATTCACATTTTTTGACGTTCGTGCCGGTTGTTGCGCCGAGTCCCCATGTGAGAATGGGGGGGAGAAAAGGCCGGTTGCAGAAAAGGTTGCTCGGTCATACTTACTTGCATTTGAAAATCATGGGCTAGCGCCAACGGGTCCTCTCCGGATGCTCGGGTTCCTTCAATAGCTCGTTGATGCGATAACCCGTGGGACGATTTGTTGGGAATTCCTTCGGGCGTGGATGTCGGCAGAGGGTGTACGTCCAGTTTCGCTTTGTTGTCGAGCACCCATAAGCGTCCCAAAATCATGTCATGATCTAGTTCTCTGACAATGTGGAACTTGCTATGCGTTATAGCGTCTCCCATCTCGATCTCTAAGTTGATGTAGCCATGCGCGTTCAAAGCTTCTCCTCCCGAGTTCTTAATTACGGACGGGGAATAGGTAGCGTCTTGTTTTGTAAATCCTGCTGCCTTTAGTATCTTGAAAGTAATGATGTTTTGGTAGGAGGTCGTGTCAATGAGCGTGTCGTCAAATTTGTTACCTCTTAAACGGGACGTGGTTAGCAGTCCCCAGTTCCCCTTTTGGTTCCGTCCGTTTGGAGAGCTTGGGCCCCAGGCGTGGATGCAGGGAGAGAAAAAGCCATTTGCTTAGGACACAACACGATTGATAGCTGCGAATATATCTTGTCGTTGCACCTTGGGAAAGATAGAGAATTTCGCATATATGTTGCATCATGGATTGCACGAGTCTCGTGCACGGAATTCCCCAGAGGACCCGTAGTTTCTTATGGGGAGTGGGTCTCGATGCACTCTTTCGTCTCTAGTTGGAGTTCTCCCGCCTTCTACCCTTTCTTTGAAAATATGCTTTAGTCTGTTTGCAATAGCTAGTCGGGTGGTGAACGAACCCGTGATAATGACAAGTATTTGGGGTTCGCCATCTCGGCTTCGGTTGGCGGACGTCCGAGTGGCGGCGGCCTCGATGACATCATCTTGAACCCAGGCTTGTGAGGTCAATCACTTCCTCGATGGGGAATGGGAAATCAAGGGTATTTCCTTCGGTCTCGCGATGCTACGGGGAGTTTTAGCGATGATCTTCCGCTCGTGAGGGTTCACGTTGCACCGAGCGCTTCACGTTTGGTGGTGGCTCGTAGTTGCGGCTTTCCTTTTTTATTTCGTTCACTATGTTCACGGAGGATGAGCCGCATTAAATTATTTCTTGATGAGGCGTCTACTCCCGCGAGTTTCACGTGCGTCTTCGATTCGAGTTGGCCTAGTCCTTTCGATGAATCCGGTACCGTTGTTGCGAGATCGTCCGGCGGCCTCATGGAGTTCGGAGAACGTTTGGAAACGCAAGTTTTCTAGCAGGGCGCGGTAGATTGGGACCATACCATTGATGCATGCGTTTACCAATTTTTGCTCGGTCACGTTTGGGTCGTGACAGTCGAGTGCTTGAACCCTGAACCTTTTGACAAAATCATTCGGATGTTCGTTATCCCCGGGTACATTTCTCCCGAGGTGCGAAAGGTAACTTGTTCGAGACACGAAGAAATATTTCTGTAAAACGCGGTGACCATGCTACTCCGGTTGGGAATGCTGTTTCGGTGGGATGTTGTTGTACCATGTATACGCCCTTAGGTAAGTGATTTTGAAAATTCCCTTAAACGAAGAACGTGATTATATTCATGTTCACCCAAGGATTCCAGGAAACGAGAAACATGTTCGCGTGTATTCCGTACCATCGTACACGGGGTAAATTGAGGAGAAGAGTACCCCCTTGGGAGAGGATTCTCTGTATTTCGGATGGGTAAGGGGTTGGTGATGATGTACATCCAACTCATCATGCTTGATTGGTCGCAGTAGGAGTTGTTCCAAATCTTGTCTCGTGACGAAGTTGGGTGATTGATTTCTCTCCAACAGGATTCTAGTGCGAGTTTCTTCATCCGTGGAGGCGTGCCCTGCCGAGGTGCCGGCGTCGGGTTTGTTGGATATGTTTCTAGGCGTCTCTGGAGGGTGCGACTCACGGGGTAGTCGCTCTGTCGGGAGTTTTGAGAAAGGTGAGCACCTCTTTCGTGTTGAAACCATGTCCTGGGCTGCGCGAGCGAGCGTCTCTGTCGTTCCATCAAATCGGCGATGGTGACGTAAGGACGACTTCCTCTGGTCCCTCCGGTCTCTCGTCCCGTCAGCGGAGTAATTGGAGCCTTAGTTGTCGGAGGCGCCATGCTGGAAGAAGCATTCGGGGTCGTGGCGGCGGCCCTAGCTCTGGTGACTGGGGGCGTGACGCCTGAAGAGATATTCTCGTTGTCATGATTAGAGGGTTATGTAAAGACGCTAGAGGAGCGGCGGATCGGCCCCAGTGATAGGCGGTGTTACACTTAAGGGGAGTGCACTCGATGTTCCGTTGTCGGTAGGTGAAGTAACAACGTTATCGGGAGAGACGCCAACATCAGGGATGCGTTCTGCGCTGGTGTTCTCGGTAGCCGTTCCGGATCTGAGTTCCACCATGTTGGGATTTGACGTTCGGAAAATAAAATCAGGAGTTGGAGTTGGTATTGTAGCCGATAGATCAATCCTCCTCGTGGTCGCCAATTGTTTATGGGTAAAAATCGTTTCGCCGATTTCGGTAAATTCGGTAGGTGAGTGAGAACCGGTTCAAACCCTAAACAAATGTGCTTTGCACGTGAGCACTTTATAGATTCTAGAGATCAATCTCGTGCAAGTCCGGCCCTAAACCAAGAAATGGCCGTTCCGGACTTTGCTTCGGTCACAAAGTGGAGGAGAAGGGTTGATTTGGGGGAGGAAGCAAAGAAAGGTGTTGAGACCGAATAGTCCCGGGAGAGTAGCGTCTCGACTTGTATCGAAAGTGAAAGCTTAGGAAGCTTGCAAGAGATGAAAGCTTTTTGGGAGAGCTTGCAAAGTTTCCTCTGAGAGTGTAGTATTTTTCTCCTGACCGAGACTTGTGTCTGGTGGAAATAGGTAAGACCTATTTATACAAGTCGAGATTGAAACGTACCCTGGCCTCATGAAGGAAGAGAGTAAAGGGTGAAATAATGGGAGGAGGTGGTAACCGCATGGTTTAATGGGTGAAACGTTTTTCACCATTATTTCCTCTTTTATGTGACCGCTTTATTCCTTTTCACGCTTTCTTAATGTGAGCGTAGTGTACGCCGCATCTTTGTGACCGCCAAACCAAAACCCTAAAGAAGCATCCCCGGTTTGTGTTGATGTCTCGAGTGTTGGTTGCATCTTGAGTGCAAGTGGCGCTGCTAGTGGCGCGTGTGGCATGTGCGGAATGCCTTGGTGGTAGGTTGCACGGTTTGCAAGTTAGGCTACCAGCGTGTGTGATTGGCATGTGCCAATGGCATGTGCGGAATGCCTTGGTGGTAGGTTGCACGGTTTGCAAGTTAGGTTACCAGCGTGTGTGTTTGGCATGTGCGGAATGCCTTGGTTGTAGGTTACACGATTTGCAAGTTAGGCTACCAGCGAGCATGTTGGCATGTGCCAATGGCACGTACGGCCATGTTGACCTAGTTGCAAGTCTTGCGAGCCTAGGCGCTATATTTGGCGTGGGCCAATGGCATAGCGGCTTGGAAATATGGCTTGCGATACGTGTTGGCATGTGCCAATGGCACGACGGACCTAGTGGTGACCTAGTTGCAAGTCTTGAAAAGCCTACGTGTTGGCATGTGCCAATACGTTTGGCGTTGGGTTGCAAGTCAAAGGCATATTCGGCGTTGGAAATATGGCTTGCGACACGTGTTGGCATGTGCCAATGGCACGTGCGGCCATGTTAACCTAGTTGCAAGTCTTGCAAGCCTAGGGCGCTATATTCGGCGTGGGCCAAAGGCATAGCGGCTTGGAAATATGGCTTGCGACACGTGTTGGCATGTGCCAATGGCACGTGCGGCCATGTTGACCTAGTTGCAAGTCTTGTAAGCCTAGGGTGCTATATTTGGCGTGGGCCAAAGGCATAGCGGCTTGGTATGGCTTGCCATGGTGCGCGGGGGTGCGACTTTGTTTGGCATTGTTGCCATGGCGCGTGGTATGCGGCTTGGTTTGGCATTGTTGCCATGGTGCGCAGGTGCGGCTTGGTTTGGCATTGTTGCCATGGTGCGCTTGGATATGCGCTTGGTTTGGCATTGTTGCCATGGTAGGGTGCGGCTTGGTTTAGCATTCTTTGCCATGATCTTGTGATGATGCGGCTTGGTTTGGCATTGTTGCCATGGTGCGCGGTGCGGCTTGGTTTTGGCATTGTTGCCATGGTGCGCAGGGTGCGGCTTTGGTTTGGCATTGTTGCCATGGTGTGTATGCGGCTTGGTTTAGCATTCTTTGCCATCTTTACTTGTGATATGTGGCTTGGTTTGGCATTGTTGCCATGGTGCGCAGGGTGCGGCTTGGTTTGGCATTGTTGCCATGGTGCGCAGGGTGCGGCTTGGTTTGGCATTGTTGCTATGGTGCGCAGTATGCGTCTTGGTTTGGCATTGGTGCCATGATGCGTGAGGGTGCGGCTTGGTTTTGGAATTAGGGTTACGTATTTGAAAACCTAATCGGTATTTTGAAAAAATACCCCTATTAATTATTTACACATGGAGTTAAATGCTCTTAGTTAATGTGTTGCGGGTAACACTAGGTCATGGGGTTTTACGATTTTACCCCTTGTCTAAAAACCACCATCAACACCTGGTAGTGCTGGAGGTATAGGTATAACAACAAATTCTTTAGCAGAGGTAATGACATTTATGGTTCAAAATTGGCAGTTAGAGTTGTCAAGCTTTGAAGTCTGTGATTAATAAGTTATGTTCCGTAAAGATCCCTTGGTTTTCTAAATCAAGGTGAAGTAAGATATGTATAGATCTACCTATAATATAATTTGCATATAGTTACAGAGAAGTGAAATACTCAGGTGATAAGTTGGCTAACGTTGGTGCTTAATTTGCACAAAGGAGAGTGACTATTGATATCAGACCTGACTTCTTAGTGGGTCTTGAATCCTCACCGAAATTACGATCGGTGTAACTAATTTTCCTTTTGACATGTAATTGAGAATATAATTTAGGTTCCTCAGGTTGCTCTTTTTAGTTTCCTTTTTTGCTCTGACTACCTTAAATTGGTAGGTTATCCGTAAGTTTTTGAACTCTTTTGGTTTTTAATGAAATTCTTAGTAATTGATAAAAAAAAGAAAAAAAATAATTATTTAACTAGAGGGTACTTAATTTAAACAAAATTTGGTCACCATCTCTCCAAAAACCTCTCTTTGAAACCCTTATAGCCGTCACTATAATCTTGCTTAGATCTGGTCCAAAAGGGTTTTCGTTCTTTCTTAAGTTTTAGTAGATTTTCTAACTGTATAAGATGTTGTTTTTTCACGTTGGTATCTCTTGACACATTTCTTCTATATTTTGGTGATTTTATCTTCGCTTTTTCGGCGATTCTTTCTTCGCTTCAAGAACGATTATTTGTTCACCTTAGTGGTGATTTGTTCAATCTTTGTTTGTTGCTTCATGACTTGCTATATATTCGAGATTCGAAGAACATCGACAATTTAACATTTGAGTTCATCTTCAACGAAAAGGATTTATGGTACTAGATTTTTCGTTCATATACACAAGATGAAGGGCTAAGTATTCTTTTCTTTTTGTAGCATCTCTTATTAAAAAAGACAAACTCATGATGGTCTAGAATGGATTCCGGATTACAAAATATCTTCTCTTTACTTCACATATAAAAATTGGATAATTTCCCAGTATTTTGGTCTTTCTCTTCGCGATTTACATGTGATTGATCTTTATTTGTATTTATATTTTAATTTTCTTGTATATTGATGTTTTTTTTTCTCGTAAACGACTGTGTAGTCACCTTTTGGATTGAATGAAATGTGGTCGGATTGTTCATTAAAAGAAAAGAAACTAAACTGAGGATGATGTTGCAGTAATTGAAATGTTTGGAGATATAGGAAGCTCTTCTCTGACTGTTAGAATATGGGCATCCAACTCAAAACCAATTGACAATGAGTGGAGAGGCCCTTAGGATTATAAACCGCAGGATCTTAGATTGCCCAGACAATGTGGGAAGACTAATAATCTCAACACTGACATAGTCAAGATCATTCTACAGATAGATCAGACAGCATTGTTTATAAAACATACAATATATCGTGTATAATGCCATTTCTTTTTATATTAACCAAGTGTTACAGAAAAAATGAAAGGTCTAGGAAACAAAAATAGTAGTTAGACAAAATAAGAATCACTGTGTAAGTAGATGAAAACAAAGATAACGTGCAAATGGGCGATGATATCAGAAGTTATAACTCCTGAAGCTTCCTGTTGTGTTGCCAGATCCAATCATAGAATTTTTCCTGCCAAAGCAATAGGGTGAGCTAAAAAAGCAAAGCAATGGATACCAAAAGAGAACATAGAACTTGAGTTTGTTACTGTAGTATGAGTAAGGCCGATTAGCGAACTGCATAAACATTAAACTCTTGCTATAATCTTATTATAGTGACAGTGGTTGTAATTTAGCTCTATAATATGTATATATAATGCTACGATCCTTATCCAAAAGGAAGAATGAGTTGGTTTGCGAAGTGACTGGAATGGAGTCAGCTGAATCTCCAACAAGTGTCAAACGTTAGCTGTTATGTGCCTACTATGTGCGTGCTTGGATAAGCATTTGTAGTTATGAAATTTGGTAGTTATTTAAGCAGTTTTCCTCTAGGATGTTATATATATGTGTGATAATGTAATAATAAGATTATGAATTGAATTATGAAAATGTTGGAGATCTTCTCTGATTAGGAGTTTGATTACACTCGAAGTAATCGATGGGAGGTCTGGTGTCCCTCGAATAATACCGGAGGTATTGGTGTCCCTCTAATGAGACCACAACAATCGGTTCTTTGCCTTGATCATCTTCACTTTGTATGCGAAATCAATACAGGTTATGCGAGCACATAACATTAGCTTTGTCGAAAGTTACAGGACATACAGTGTCAGGGTAAAAAAATAAATTTATGAGATGCACATATAAGCAAACAACATTGCTAGAGAGATGAACCAATTTCGTTTTAGTTGGCGAAATTTGAGGTTGTAGTCGTATCTGATTTGGGTAATGTAAGCTCGCAAGTGATCTTTCTAAGATCTTAAAATTGTCACAAACTTAGTTTATGTTCACTTCATTAATTAATGTTGCTCATGTTTGATGACAGTTATATTACGAACATATTTTGGTGATGATAGTCCTTGTTGCCAATAACATGCAAAGAGGTGTTGTTTACAATGGTTGACGACTGTCATAGACTCATAGGATGATCTGAGTAATACGGAATCCTGTGGTCTTAAGCGGAAATGATTTCCCTAACGCGCCTCTCTCCCTCTCCCGACTGAAAATCCCGCCTCTCGCCCCACTTTCCCCCACTTATAATCCCAATGCAGAGAAGGTGACCAGGAACCGTCCCTAGGGAATAATTAAATATTATCCCGATTGCAAGTTTGCAACAACTTACTGAACTTTTTAATACTATCCGCCAAAGGCGCTCGCCTTTTACAACATAGATTGCAATAACTTAGTGAACTTTTTAATATTATCCTGCTGATGACATCTCGCCACATACTACTGTCCTTAAGGACATGATCAAACTACTTTTTCTGGTTTGATTATTGAGTTTGAAATCCAACAAAATAAGGAGTTCGATAACTCTGAGACAAATATTTAACGTTGGGTTCCTGTTTAGCCATTATGTGCATGTGACCTCGTTATTTTTCCATGCCATACTGAAAAAAATGTAGTAGCGATGACTAGACAGAATAAATCAACAACAATTCAAGCATTTTTACTCACGATTCGGCTCGAATAATGCCATGGATGTTAACTGTGACAAGTAAAATCTAAATAGGGATTAAGTTTCTCGGTTACAATTGATGCCTAAATTCAGAAAAAGTAAAAATAACAATGGAAGATAACGTGAATATAACCTAGCTAGTAGCAGTAAGTTTCTCTTATTCTGTTTCCTCTTGAGCTTTTCTTTTCTTTCCAACTTTTTTCTTCATTAATAGTTTAATACTGCTTTCAGCGAAACAAGGCTATTCACGTGAGGAATTGCTCGATTAGTGGTGTAAACCGAAGTACGACCAACCATGAATTTCTTCAAAGTGTCATCTAACTTTCTCAAAGTTTTAGTTTCTGGGTCATAACAAGAGAGAACGGCATTGTACCAGAAGTTATAACTCCTGACGCTTCCTGTTGTGTTGCCGGATCCAATCATAGAATTTTTCCTGCCAAAGCAATAGGGTGAGCTAAAAAAGCAAAGCAATGGATACCAAAAGAGAACATAGAACTTGAGTTCACTATGTTACTGTAGTATGAGTAAGGCCGATTGGCGAAATGCATAAACATTAAACTCTTACTATAATCTTATTATACTGACAGTGGTAGTAATTTAGCTCAATAATATGTATATATAATGCTACGATCCTTATCCAAAAGGAAGAATGAGTTGGTTTGCGATGTGACTGGAATGGAGTCGGCTGAATCTCCAACAAGTGTCAAACGTTAGCTTTGTCGAAAGTTACAGGACATACAGCTGGTAGCAGTAAGTTTCTCTTATTCTGTTTCCTCAGTGAGCTTTTCTTTTCTTTCCAACTTTTTTCTTCATTAATAGTTTAATACTGCTTTCAGCGAAACAAGGCTATTCACGTGAGGAATTGCTCGATTAGTGGT
The DNA here is from genome assembly GCA_023531295.1 of Papaver armeniacum. Lineage (NCBI taxonomy): Eukaryota > Viridiplantae > Streptophyta > Magnoliopsida > Ranunculales > Papaveraceae > Papaver > Papaver armeniacum. The sequence continues at coordinate 10,874 of JAJJWW010000934.1, forward strand.
GTAAACCGAAGTACGACCAACCATGAATTTCTTCAAAGTGTCATCTAACTTTCTCAAAGTTTTAGTTTCTGGGTCATAACAAGAGAGAACAGCATTGTACCACAATAAACATTTGTAGTCTTCCCTTGCTGTAAACTCATCAAACCCCATATTGTCTGCCCATGCTGTACTGAACTCCGCTAACGCAAATGGATCAAACCAGCTGTAGTCTTCCCATGCTATAGTAAACTTTGTAACCCAGGCGGGAACGGACCTGCCACGATTCTGCGTATTACTCAACTCCCATATCGTGACATGGTTACTTGGAACTACTTCTAGAACACATAAATTCCCTCCTAATAGCATGAGCCGGACACGTTTAGCGTCATGGCCAACGGAAGGTATCAGTGGGAGAAATTCAAAACTCTCATGTTCCAAATTAAAAGCAATAACCTTGTACTGATCATCTATCCAGTGAAGAGCTCCACCTGCAAAAACACCCGGTGATGGTGAAACACTCAATTGGGACAAAAAGCGTTTATTACCTTTTTTGTATCTCCACACAGTACCACCTTGGAGGAGGAGGGTATACACCTGAACATCCCGGTCATCATTGTCATGCACAATTACGACCTTGTACTCATTACTTACACGATTGTAACCGAATCCAATTGCCGGATTTGAGCCAGTATAATTGAGAAAACGCTGCCACCACTGAATATCCGGAAGTTGAATGTGCTCTCCAGTGACTGGATTGCAAATGTAGATACTTATTCTACATGTTTGTTTTGATCGTGATATGCCGGGACCATAAAACTTGTGATAGTTTAAACCGGCGTAACAAACTAAACCATTACAAGAACCAACCATGAAACTTTTGAAGGAACCCCGTTTGTGTAACTCAAGTGTTCTGAGACAGCGGAGTTGTTCATCGACATGATTACGACCACTAACCTTGTCATTATTATTTTGTTCTGAAAAATAGAATTGTACTTCAGTTTCATATTCGCCCGAATCCCCGTAAAGTAAACCCAACTTGGGTTTAGGTAGCAAAGTTGCCCATGTTTTGCACACTTCTCTGCACTGTAATTGTGAGACTATTGGTAAGCCAGAAAATATGGTTGCTGTGATTTCTAATGGTAACTTCTCCATTCAATCTCTTGAAAGTTTTCTTCTTCTTTTCTTCTTCCAAATTCTAGCCGCATTCACGAGTGTCTAACTCTCTCTCCGTGTATATATATAGGTTTAATATAACCCTAATTAATTACTTAATTTGTTTTAGGTTTGGCCAAGAGTTTCAACCATCTAAGACCTCCTTTGACCGGTTTGGCTTCATTGAAGCGGTAGCGGGCGCCTGAGATGTTTATTTTTACGTCAATGGCTCTTGCATGCTATTTCCGTGATAACCTCGATATTAATGAAGTTTCCATATTTTAACCATTGACCCGGGACGAGATTATACGTATAATATCTTACAGTGAATGATGAAGTTTCCATATTTGAATCACTAATTGACGAGGAGGTCGATATATCATATATTGCAATATTATTATCTAGATGTTTCCACAGCTCCAAACCTCCCTTCAGTAACGGCAATCCATATATACCCTCCCCCATTCTTCTCCAGCCATGAAAACCAAAGCTCCCTGTTTTATAACTCGAGTTCTCTCCATTTCAGCAATGCCATTAACTCAAGCTCTTCTACTACCATCAACCACGGCCATCTCGTATCACAGGCTCACAGCACCTTTGCATTAATAACCATCACCGATAATATCACTGCCAACATTCTTATCGACTGCAATATTCTCCCTTAGTTTCTCACTGCAACCCATTCCATCGACAGCACCCTCTCATCACCAATGATGATCAACAGACCCTTGTTTCCTTCCTATTCCATTACCGAATCGAGCTCGTCTTCAACTTTGGCAGCAGCCATCACTCATTATTCTCGACTACACATCCATCTTGTTTTTCAACATAGTTCAGCTACATCACCAATCAATCAATATTATCATTCATTGTTTGCTGATGTTTCCATTCTATAATCACTGATTGATATTATCGCGTGATGGAGATTATTATTGATCGTCAATGTAAACCTATGGTGCTTTTGGAGCTTAGTCTAGCGCCTAAAACTTCCTCGAGGCACCTAAAGCGCTAATGTGGGAAGTACTGTAAAATTTAATTCCTCAGGCGCTAGACTTGCGCTTAGTGGGCCTTTGGCGCTCGCCTTTTACAACATAGCTTGCATGATTGGTAGTCACCGATGGCTCTTGCATGATTGATCGCATCGGATGGGTGCCCATGGCCATCCAGTTCATTTTGTTTATTTTTTTTTATTTTTTTATTTTTTATTTTTTTGCATTGTAGTAGGCCTTCTGTTTTATTCATCTCTATGGATGTTAGATATTTGGTTGAATTTATGACGAAGATTAAGAAGGATTTGATCATGAAGAAGTGGGAAACTAATAGTTTCTACTCACTCTCTTTTTCTTTTCTTTTGATATTCTTTCTCAAGATTTAGTGTACAAGCCAAGGATGAGGGATCAAAACATAGTGTATAAGCCATCAACAACAGATTTAGTGCATTGTAGTTTCACATCCGAGAACACTACTGAGTTGATATGAAAAAGATAAACGAAATATACCGTTATAAGTCTGGGGAATAATATCAAGATGCGATCAACAAGTCCAACATATATCCTGAGGAAACTCCTAAATGGCTGGTAGATTGGAGGAAGGGGTTTTTCATGCTCGGCAACCTTATGACGGTAATCTCATCTATGGGTATTCTAAAACAGAACCATGGAACTATTGGAGATAATCTCATCTTTGGCTGTTCTCTTTGTATGCATCAAATTTCATCACGAACCATGGAACTATATATTGGCATGCATAACGAACTAACTAGTTAACAATCTACCTAGATGCTGTCGAAGGTTGTCCGTAATTTGTATCTTAGCATTCAGCCAGGCGGGCACATAAGCACTTGTCGAGGCTTCTTATCATTATTCTACCAGATGATTGTGAATATGGACCAGAATATATCATTCTCAGAAAGGTTGCTTTGAGTTTGAGTACCTGCTAATTAGTCACTAATTTATTTATTTTTATTTTTTTTGATGAAGAAGAAGATTTACTAGAAAAGAGGAGAAAAATACAAAACTTCTTACCAAAGGAGTAAGAGGAGAGAAAGCTTTTTTTTTTTTCCACAGCAAAAATAATTTGATTAAAAATGCTTACAGGAAGTAAGCAGGAAAAAACCAGAGGATACAAATAGACCACCGAAAAGAGCAGTTCCTCACAAACAAAATAAAACAAGACCCCCTTCCCCATCTCAAGAGAGGATTAAGTTACAAAAAATTGTCCCCAATTAGAATCAATCATTTCTAAAGAAACGCCATTCAATTCCACCTTGTTTTTACACCAAAAGAAAGCTTGAGCTTTCACTTTTTGATCACTTGTTGTGCATCAAAGTTCACTCCATTGAAGATGAGGTCGTTTCGAGAGTTCCATATTGTCCAAGTAATCAGCTGGAAGCAATTGCCATAAAACCATTCCTGCCGAAGGAAGATGTTTTACCCTCCACCCTTTGATAATTAGATCTATGCGATTAGGCATAACCCAATCCGTTTGAACAAAAGATCTAAAATAAATCCATATTGGGTACACCGTTGGGCAGTGAAACAATGGATGAGAGGTGATTCCCCGTTTTGAGACAAAGCAAACAACCGTTAACCATCCGCATTCCTTTTTACGAAGAGTGTCCATTGTCGCCATTTTTTTATGATACGGTTGCCATAAGAAAAATCCCACCTTATGTGGCCAGGATCTCGACAGATACTAAGATTTGGTAACTCCATTTCATGTTCCTTCTCAAACAAAGAGTACCGAGATCTAACCGAAAAAAAACCGTTTCTTGTCTATCGACCAAACTATAGAATCTATGTTAGTGCGGTCACCTCATTTTCAACAAGTGAAAGTAAAATGGTTACCTCATCAATCTGATGTTGATAGAGTCTTCTCGATAAGCCAAGGTTCCATATACCTCCGTAGTAATCATTTACGCACATTGGTTCACTGTCCAATTTTTTGATGTGGATATGGAATATATGCTTGGAAACGAGAACACCGAAAGGTTGCTCACCTTTCCAAGTATCTTCCAGAACCTTATAGATGTTCCATCGCCCACTACCAACTTGGAGCCAAGTTTGAAGGAATTGAGTTGAGAGTAAATACCTTTCCACACCCCGCATTTGTTAGGAGTTTTAGGCTTTTTGGTTTCCCTATCAAACAGTATAGATCCATACTTCGCAGCAATAGCTTTACGCCACAAGGCATTCTTTTCCTTATTGAAGCGCCACCACCATTTGGAAATTAAAGCTTTGTTCATGCTTTTCACGGATTTTATTCCAAGCCCTCCTTTTTTCATTTGGGTGCGACATTGTTTCCAGCTCACGTAGTGGATTCCTTTTTCGATTCCAGAAGAGTCCCACAAAAAGTTGCGTATCACTCTCTCTAAGGAATTAATTACCTTTTGAGGAGCTACAAAAAGAGATAACATATAAATTGGGATACTTGCTAAGACACTCTTTATTAGAGTTAATTTGACTTTGCTAAGACTAGAGCGCTTCCAAGAAGGTAATCTGGATTTACATTTCTCAATAATTAGATCCCATTGTTGCGCCAACGAAGAAGTATCTCCTAAAGGCAGACCCAAGTAGCTAGAAGGAAGATTATCCGCTTTACAACCCAACATATCCGCCATTGTATCCAAGTTGACAGCATTAGCCACTCCAAAATATTTTGCATTTAGCAAAGTTAATCCGAAGACCCGACACCATTTCAAAGCCAAGAAGATAATACACGAGATAATTCATTTGTTTGTAGAATCATCCAAGAAAACTAAAGTGTCATCCGCATATTGGAGGTGGCTAATTTTGAGACCATTCGATCCATTGCGAACCCTCCTAAATGCCCAAGTTCGTGACCATTACTGGAACATGATATTTAGAGCTTCAAACAATTAGGAACAAAAAAAGGAGAAAGGGGATCACCTTGAGTTAGTCCTTTTCTGTAATGAACTTTGTATGAGCGGAACCATTGATAAGGACTGAAATCGGAGTATTAGTAATGCAACCTTGAATCCACTTCCTCCAAAGAGAACCAAACCCCATCTTCTCTAAAACTTCATCCACAAAATCCCAAGAGACATGATCAAAAGCTTTTTCGAAATCAATTTTGCAGACCACCCCTGGCTTTCCAGATTTAATTCTCGAATCGAGACATTCATTTGCAATCAATGCACAATCCAAAATTTGCCTTCCTTTCAAAAAGGCAACTTGCTGATGAGAAATCAAGGAGGGCAAAATCACTTTTAATCTCTCGGCTAGTACTTTCGAGATCATTTTGTAAACACTATTGATCAACCCGATGGGACGAAAGTCTTTTACTTCTTCTACCACTTCTTTCTTAGGAATAAGAGAAAGAAACGTGTTCTTTAATCTCCAATTAAGAGTTCCCCATTTATTGAAGTCTCTAACAACCTTCATTATGTCTTTTCCCATGAAATGCCAGCATTTCAAAATGATTGTAACCTGAAAACCGTCAGGACCCGGAGTTTTGTCTTGGCCCAAGTCTTTAAGAGCCGCTAAGCACTCGTGTTCAGAAATTGGAGTCTCTAAACCCGAAGCCACGTCAGAAGTAAGCTGCTTGAAATTCATGTTAACAATAGAGGGTCTTGTCGAGGTCTTCTTCGAAAAAAGGGAGGAAAAATAATCTGTGATGGAAGTCTTAATTACCTCCTTGTCAACAGTTTGCTGCCCATTCACCTTCAGAGAGTGTATAGTGTTCCTTCTTTTTCGTATCTTGACCATCCTGTGATAGAACTTTGTGTTTCTGTCGCCATCAAGATTCCAAGAATTTCCGGATTTTTGCAGATACATTAAATGTCTTCTATCCGCCAGCATCTCAAACTCCTGCAACATCTGCAACTTTCTAGCTGCTTGAGTTTCAGAGATCGAACCATTAGATGCCAAACTATCTAAAGTACTTAATTCAGCTAGAATAGTCTCTATTTGTCTGTCGACATTGCCAAATACTTCTCTAACCCAAGTTTTGATGTCACCCTTTAGAGCTTGCAATTTTTTAGCCAAAATAAAACCCTGCGAGCTATTAAACGAATAAGAATCCCACCACTCCTTCATTAGTTCTAGCAGATTTGTGTCGTGAAGACACATTGCTTGAAATCTAAAAGGAGAAGGGCCCCAATCGACCAAATCACAAGAAAGACTAATCGGAGAATGATCCGACATTGGCCTTCCTAAAACATGCGCAGAAATTGAGGGGTAGTGAAAATCAAAATCAGACGAGATAAGAAATCTGTCTAGCTTGCTTTTATCCTTCCAAGTGTACTGCGCACCTGACATTCTCAAGCCTACCAATTCAGTATCTTCTATGAATTTTTGAAAATGCTTCATCCCACGAGAGACCGAGGTGCAACCCTTTTTCTCATTCATTCTAAGAATTTCATTAAAATCCCCACCTAAACACCATGGGAGATTCCATTGAACCTGCACATTAACTAATTCCGCCCATAAAATCCTGCGAAGAGAAACATCGCAAGGCGCATAAACGCCTGTTACTGCCCAATGAAAACCATCTAGCAACATCTTACAGTGTAAGCTAATTGAAAATTGCCCCAATATACTATCTTCTACCTCAATTTTGTTCTTGTCCCAGATAATTAAGATGCCTCCCGAAAAACCAATAGAGTCGATAGCCATCCATCCACAAAGACCCCCACCCCAAATTTGATTTATTATTCTGTCATTACAAGATTCTAATCTGGTTTCCTGAAGAATAAGAATGTCAGGTTTCAGAGTTTGATACATTGGTGAAGTCTTGCCCTCCTCTTTCTGTTTCTGATACTATTAACGTTCCAAGAAATCAGATTAAACATAAGAATTAGACCCTAAGAACCCTAAAAAGGACCAACATTAACTGTTGACCTCCTCCCCGTCACGAATTTGATCTTTGAAAGCATCAACGTGTGATTGAATTCCATCCACAATCATAGTCATATACTCCTCTTTTGAATCAGGAAAAGACAAACCAGCTGGATTTAAAACTCGTTTGGCTGAATCAAAAAGAACCCCAAATTTGTATTCTAGATATCTCTGAGCTTTAATGATTTTTTCTTTATCACATTGAGAACCCAAGAAACAAGAGCTATTAGGGGTTAAAACAGTACCTGTCTGTTCTCGATCCACCGCACAATTCAAGTTTGTTTCCTCTACCTCCGCCGGCTTATCTTCATCTGGTCTGGATAAATTAGAATTGTAGGGAGGGAGAACAACCATGGAGTCTGCCTCTTGCGAAGTAGATGGCTTCAGAGAGTCGGCGGTGGAGCAGATTGTAGTATCCATTGAATCTGGAATAACCATTCTCGAGTATGAGGGAGAGATGGGAATTTCTCCTTCTTCCATTTGCTGTGAGAGATGGACCTCGATATCAGATTCATTAAATCCATCATCAAGATTCAGATCGCATTTATCTGAATTCCCAATAACCGATTCTGACTCGGTATAAGTCGGATCAATTGTTTCCTCTCGATGTGGAACAGAGTTGGTGCGGGCAAAGCTGATCCGGAATAGAATTTCTGGAGACCAATGAAGAAGATGGGCTTTCTAATACAGTGGATCTCTTAAGAAGAGAGATAGATTCTTTGGGCAGAAAACCTTTCCGGGCCTTGGATGGGAGACCCAAGATCGACAATCTATTAATACACTGAGCCGAATTCAAATTTTCCAACTGTTTTTCTTTCGTACCTGTATTATTACTCTGAGCAGCATTAATGGAAGGAGAGGTACTACTCAACGGATACACGACAGCTGGAAGACCAAGACTTAATCTAGAGATGCGCAATTCTTCTTCCATCTCTGAACCAATGTTTTCCGGCAAAGAAACTGAATCAAAGACCATACTCCGGTGGATCCCTAAGGAGTGTTCAACTTGTTTTTCGGCTACAGAAATATTAGCTGAATACCAAGAATCTCTGAAAGATAAACATAAAGCCCAATCATCCATACTCACTGGACCTTTAACTTTGAGCCTGATCTCTGAAATAACTTCACCTGTCCTTGTTTCATGACTAATGGCAAGTAAACCTCCACAGGCGGAGCCAATATTGTAGAAGAGCGAAAAATCCCAAGCTTGTGGAGGGATTCCTGAGACCACAATCCAAGCGTTCGAAATTTTCGAGATCGAATTATCTCTTGATACTGAAGACCAAGAGAGAAGCTGGAGTTCCATGTCGTCCATAAAGTATTTGTCTCTAGAAATCAGTCTAAGTTTGTCTGAAGAAGAAGAAGCAAACATAACCCCTTCATTTGACGACAAAGGCCAAATTTTAAAAGCGTATTTAATGTCGAGATGTTGTTGCATCCATCCTCCAACTTCCGACCAGTCGACATTCAATGTGTTAGTTTTTAACTTTACAGCGAGATTCCAATTACCCAAATAGTTGACATTTGGATCTTTCTCTGAGATGGCTTTGAATGTTGTAGGCGCCAATTGAGGAGGTTTCTTCCAACAGTTAGGAACAGAATCAGCATTAATGAAACTCACTTCTTTGTTGTTGGATTTAATGGGTTCAGTAAATACACTGTCATTATAGTTGCAGCATACTTCAAGGGTTTTACAAAGTTCTCTCCAACCTTGTTTATTTCTGCCCATTGGGAAGAAAGAGTGATGCAGAAATCCTTTTGAGTCTGGAATGGAAAGTTTCAAAAATTCCCCAGCCATGTTCTTGTCTCTGATTAGAGTAAACCATTCAGCCTTTACCGAGAAGGTCCATTCCCCTTTAGTGAATTCACTATTGATAATCTCATGAAGTTTTTGAATCAACCATAAGCCTCCTTCACAAGTGAATGAATTGATCCATCTTTTGCCTTTATAAGTCTCCTTAATTGTAATGATATTTTTCGATGATTTCGAACTCCCCCAAATTTCGTAGGATTTTGCTTGAATAGAGCATTTTAGAGCGTTATCACCAGATTGAAGAATCGTATCTCTGATTGAGGAGAGAAAGCTTTATTTAAAATTACAACCGAAGGAAAAAAAAAGATGCCAATTGTGTAAGATATAGCTACAATTTCTTCTCAAACTACGTTTGAACAGGACAAAGTCAGTGTCTGGCATTTTGACATACTAAATCAACATCCTACTGCACGCTCGCTGCTGCTACTCCTGCTGCGAATTTGCAATTTATATATGATTCGAAGGCCCAACCCTTTCTCCTGCGAATCCTCTTTTCTTCTTTTCTAGGGATGATTATGGCTCGGAGTCGAGGAATGCTGAATGTCTGGCGCATCACCTCTGGTGTTTTACCTTTTATCCAGTGCTCCACTCTGTCTGCTGTCAAGTTCAACAAGTCCTCTATTTTAAGAATATCCGCAGCCGCGACCATGTCACGTAAAATATGCGTACCTTCAAAATTCACGAACTGTGCATCCCAAATCTTTTTATCTTCATCACTAGTCTCCACCTCAGCATGTTTGTTGAGATAGTCGATTACCTTGGCCAAGATGTGGCCTGTGATGTCCGTCAAATGGATAACAGTATTCTCGGTTTCCTTGTTTTCAGCTATCATCCGCTTCTTAAGGGTTTTAGATTGCAGTGCAATACTCTCCTGGACAACGAATATCTGTTTGTCGGAACTCATCAGAGTAATCATCTTCGCCTTCGCCGGTGCCGTTGACATGGTGATGATGTTGAAGCTTACAAAGTGTGAGTTTGTATGTATCTCTGCTGGGATTGCAAAAGAAGATCTAAGCAGACGTATTTATACGTAGGTTTTCCGGTACTAGGTTAGACTCGGATTCTACATTGAGTTGGACTCGGATTCTTTGTTAGCAAAGTACACGGAATATTGTACTTGTTGGGTTTACTCTTTATGGACCCCAACAGTCCAGGTATGCCCTTATCAAATGGGGGGAGTTAACTAGTGGTTGGCTTGTTAAGTTTACAAAAGGCATCAGAGCATCTGTGAAATTTTTATTTTTTTATGACACATAGGATTTTAACGCCTCATTTACATAAAATGCATCTCCAATAAGTGGATCCTATTAAGTAGGAAGGGTGTCAAAATAAATATGAATGTCTAGAGAAAGTCTTATTATACCTTAAGCAATGACCTCCATGTCATCTTTTTAGTTATACTTTAATTTTTTATCTTTAAATAAATTTTTCTAAACAATAAGAAAAAGCGAATCAATTTATCATTATCCAAAAATAACAAACCTTAGAAATATGACCCCCACTATTGAAGATAGTTCATGAGCAAAGCATTACTATTTTTGCCACAAACAAATCACCCCATAAGAGCATCTCCAACAGAGGGTGGATTTCTTATTTTTTAGTGACACATAGGATCTTAGACCTCCGTTTGGCATAAATCCATCTCCAATAGTAGGGTCCTACAAGATAGGAGGGACCAATTACTAAATATGAAGGTGTTCAAGAAAGTGTTATTTACACCTCCGTTTGTACCTCCACGTCATCTTTTTCACTAATTTTCTTTTAATTTTAGGGTTAAAATTCTCTACGGTTGGAGATGGTTTTTTAGATATGAGGTCCTACATTTACTCTATGTGTAGACCCCATAAATAAAAGGACTAAATAAAAAAATACACATAGGATTTTTTGCACCTTCTGTTGGAGATGCTCTAAATAAGGATCTAATAAAAATTCCACGTAGGATTTTTAGCACCCACTGTTGGAGATGCTCTCAGGAGGTGTTTTTTTTTAACATGAGTTTATCTTCTTCATTTTTGTTGTGAGGAAAAGAAAGAGAGGCAGTAGAAAAAGAGAGTGAGTGAGGGAGAAAGGTTAAGCCACCATTTTTGGTGAGATTGAAGTTATCTTGAAGAGAAGAAGAAAAGGTTCTTGTCAAAGATCCGTTTGGTTGTTGTGGTGAAGATTGATTGATCAATTTCCACATCTCTTCAAAGGGGGAAAATCTAGGGTTTGTTCAAATCCTAATAGTAAGTAATCTTACTCTTGCTATTGTCAAATTGATAGTGAATCTCATCTTATTGGTGAATGAATTGTCGATCCATCCTTAGGGGTGAGTGTAATTAGGCAAATAGGTATCCAAGTGCTATATGCACCTTGAAGTAGTTGTTATCCCCAAATTGGGAGAATTGTGTGTAACCCATTGTTGTTATAGTGGAAGATTTGCCCGTGGTTTTTTTACCCTTTACCTTGGAGGGGTTTTTCCACGTAATTGCTTAGGTGTCGTGTGTTTGCTTCTATATTGAGTAGTTGTGTTGTTTCCGCATTTGTGTTTCATTGCTTGTGTAGGTTTCGTATTGCGCATAGCGGCTCGGATTTTGTAAGTCTCCCCCAACAAGTGGTATCAGAGCTTTTGGGTTGAGCTAATCCCGTGCAATGACGGAAGCTAGTACTAGTAATAGAATGGTCAATTTGACCGGTGAGATCTTTGTGATATGGAAGGCGAAGATGGAAGACTGGTTATATTGTAAAGATCTCTATGGTCCAATAGAGAGTAAGGCAGTGAAGCCTGAGAAGACAAGTGAAGAAGATTGGAAAGTTACTAACCGTAAAGCGGTTGGTTTTATTCGTCAAGTGGATTGATGATGGTATTTTTCATCATGTGGCTAGTGAGACACTAGCATATTTCTTTGTGGACCAAATTAGAGCAGATATATGATCAGCAGTCTCCTTGTGCAAAAGCTCTTCTATTCAAAAAGCTTGGAAAGTCATGTGCCACAAGGAAGGGAGCTGGCGCAACATTTAAATGAAATGAAGGGTATTATGAATCAGCTTACATCTATGGAGCTGATAATTCCTGAAGAGATTCAAGCTTACTTGTTGCTAAATACTTTACCATACAGTTGGGAGCCATTGAGGAATTGTCTCAGTTATTCTGCTCCAGACAGGAAGTTGAACATGACTGTTTCAACAAATATTTTGTTGAATGAAGAAGTTAGAAGAAGGTCATTAGACTCATCTCATTCAGAATCTCTTGTTACAGAAAATCGGGGTAGAAGAAAAGACAGAAGACAAGTTGGCCGTAGCAAGTCAAGGGGTAAATCAAAGTCCAGAAAGGACATTGAATGTTGGAACTATCGTATGAGAGGTCATTATTCAAATGAATGTAGGAAGCCGAAGCAAGAACACAAGAAGGGGAAAGGAAATGATAAACAAGACAATGATGTTACATCTGTTGCAACAGATGGTGATATCATTTTATTCTCGGATTGTAATGATGTTTGTGTGTGTTCTGCAGGTTCTGATTCAGAGTGGATAGTTGATTCAGGTGCATCTTATCATGCTACTCCTTATGAAGATGTATTTACCTCCTACAAGGCTGGTGACTTTGGGTCAGTCAAAATTGGAAACAAATATGTCATAACACGCTTTGAAGAACATCGCCCTTGGTGAGAATCTTTCTGTATTTTTTCTATTTAGGGAAGAAGAGTATCTATATATATGAGTTTATGAGCCATTGATGTGATTTATTTACTCCTTTTGATTTCATATATTCTTGTCTTCTCGTACAACCTATCTAGCCTATCTTGAGGGTGCCCAGATCACCGAAATTGCTTGAATGAGTACAGGACTGTAAAAATATGACCGACCAGTTTGCAGCTCTAGCATCCTTGTCCAAAACCCTTGCAAAACCCGTGATGATGTTCTTGCTGATTTCTATGGTAAGTGGAAACATGACTATTTAGTGAGTATCTGTCCTTTACTACTTCATCTATTTACTACTTCATCTATTTAGGCTCTATTGGTAAATAGGTATTTGATCAAGTTGGGCTGTGAAAAATGTCAGACATTCCTGGAAATTTGAAAATGTCCGCAAGCTACTGCAGCATCCTGGCTTTGACTTATGCAATCCAAACAAGGTAAAGTAGCCTGATAGACAGTGAAGTCACATTGTGGACTCAATATACATACAAATACACTTGCATATTCTTTTTGGTGGATTGTAGACTCAGATGCTAAAGCGTACCGTTCTCCCACTTGCGCTAAGTGTGAGTAGGAACCTGCGTTTGAAAAATTATAATGTTCTAGTTCATTGAGTTGTTGTTTTTTAACCGTGTCCAGGTGTACTCACTCATTGGAGGATTCTGTGGGTCACTAGTTAATTTCCATGCAGAGGATGGTTTGGGCTATAAATTCTTGGGAGAGATTATAGTGCAACTAGACAAAATAAACCCCCAGGTTTGGTCTTCTGCAAAACACACCCCCTCCCTTCACCTCCCACCCACCACAGAATATTAAGACTAGTTTTCTTTTTTATCTTCGCTCTTCTTTCTTTCTGGCATAAATTGTAGGTTGCCTTCCGTATGGTGTCTGCCTTCTCGAGGTGGAGGTGTTATGATGAGACTAGACGGGCGCTTCCTAAGGTGATTAATTTTCATCTATCTGAGGACATTCTTATACTGACATGAGCTTATAAAATAACCCATTTGTTAATGGTCCTTGGGTTACCATTACTGCTTCTAGAAGGTTCATTAGTCAGGAGGGGAGGAATTCCCTTTCTAGCAGCACCATAGGTTTCTATTACTGCTTCTTTACAGTATTTTTTCAAATGGTTGTTTACAGGCACAATTAGAGATGATAATGTCAACCAACAGACTCTCTGAGAATGTGTTTGAAATTGCCTCAAAAAGCTTAGCAGCTTAGTTACATGCTCGAAGTCACTCTTCTCTTATCACCAGATACATCAGGGTAAAATTAGACATTGTTAATAAGTTTTATTTCTTATGTTTATTTATTTTAACCAAATAGGTATTCATAAGTAACATGGCAGTAGTGAGATGGTAATACCAATTTTTTAACATTCATCGAGCTCAATGGCGTTTCACTGCTGGCGTGACTTATTAATTTTCGTGCTTATTTATAGCGGCATCTTAAGCATAACTTCTCTTATCAGGCTATCGGCGCAACATTTGCTGATGCATTTGTGACCTTGTGTTGCAGGGTATAAAGATGTCATACCCTTGTTACTTTCAAAGGGTATTAGTGTGAATGTCACAGATGATTTTGGCGCACCACTACATCATGCTGCCAGCGCTGGCGAACACGATACTGTTAAAGTTCTTCTGGATCACATGCCAATGTGAGTAGCATTTATAGGAGTGGTTTTCTGTATACTGAATAATTGAGTGATATCTTAATGGTAACCTAAATGTTATCCTGATTAGATGTGAACTGCTTGATTACCACATATGTTTATTTTTAATTCTGAATTAGAACGAGTTTAAGCTAAATCCATATACACAATAGACTGTGTAGTAAGCTCTTTTGATATAACTAAAAGCTTACACTTACTATCGTTGTTGAGTTGTATCTTTGCCTAGTGTTATTTCATAAGTTTATGCCTTTCATAGCTGTTAGAATGCCAGTGTGATCACAGTACACCTCCTCGCTACGTACATTCTTGTCACGTGAAAGCAATAATAAAATAGAATCAGTCCTTTTGCTGCCACCATTTCTCCTTTTTTTTCACCCCTTGAAGCATGGGGATCACTGAATCTACCTTCTGTATTACTTTTGCAGCCTAATTTGGTCTTCCATGATACATTTACTCCACTTCGGGCATCTATCAATTCCAATCTTGGCAATGTGGGGAGCAATTACTGAAGGTAGAATATTTTGCTACATTCTTTTTGGACTATTTACATTTTTTTTGTAATGGTTTGTATGCTTCAGACTGTTACTTTTCGAATTATGTACAGTTAGTGTAAATTTTCTCCATTTTTATCCATTCAAGCTATACTTCTTCTTCTTGATTTCTTAATGCATATTAGGATGACTTTCCATGTTTATCTTGGTTCCATTTCTTTTGAGTGGGTCTTTAGGGAGTGTGTACAAGCGGTGATGACGCTTTCATCAATGACAGTAATGCATATCCAAGTATTGTTTAGTGATTGCTTGCGGTTGTAGGGTGCCTCAATAGTATGCTTGTTTGCCATTTTTAGGTTTGTAAAAGCTCTGCTACTTGCCTCTGAAGTTGGCGCAACATGATCAAGGATCTGGTTGAAGCTAGTGCAAATCCGTATATATTACAATTATAGTAAGGGTGTAAACGGATGCATACGGATGCGGATAGGCACTATCCGTATCCGAATCCGAAAATACCATATGTTATCCGAATTCGATCCGAAATCCGAACGGATATCGTAATTTTCACTTTGAATTTGTATCCGAATTTCTATCCGGATATCGGATAATTATCCGATCCGAAATCATAAGAAAAAATAATAGTAAAATATTTTTATTTTTACAAAAAATTAATGTTTACATTATAAAAATTAATTAGAATTAAAAGTATTATTTATTATTTTTAATAAAATTTAACAAAATGTCTAAATATAAAGAAAAATAAAAAAAAATAGATATGATCTACACTTTCATAGGTTTAAAATATCTATATATTCATACATAAATTCCGGATACGGATATTTCGGATGCGAATACCTCCATATCCGAATTCGTATCCGATTAGTTACATTTTCGGATAAAAAAATCCGGATATCCGAATCCGAAAACTATTTTCGAATAATATTTGATATTTCGAATGCGAATTCGAACGAATACCAGAATTTTCGGACATCCATCGACACCCTTAAATTATAGTAATGGGGCGACACAAATCATCAAACTCCTGGTTGAAGCTGGTGCAGATCCCAAGGTTACAAATTTAGTAATCTATTTATACTTCTGGTCCCTATTTATTTAGTGAGTTGTTTTATGGGGAAATTAAGAAAATGCCCATGAGGGGAAATCTAATTAAGAAAATGCCCACGTTTTTTAAAAAATTAAGAAAATGCCCATACCGTTATGATTTCCGTCCGGACCCATCATCTCAGTAAAATCTCATTTACTAAGTCAATTTATCGTCTGTAGAGATGAGATTTTGACAGGCGTAATTACTGAACTGCCTATCATCTTTCACCGTCCGTTTGATTAATCTACGGTTGAAATTGTTAATGTGGGAATAGATCTCGTTAGACCAGTGTTAAAGAACGGAAGACACAAGATGAATCATTATTTCTTTGTTCTCTCAGTCGACATTGAAACACCAAGAAAAACCAGAGACAGTGAGAAACGTTTGCAGAGAGAATTTAATGGTAAGGATCGAGTGTGAATTGTTTTATGCTCAAATCTTGTTGATTAGTTCCAATTGATGTGGAGGAAGACAAATAGAAACACGTTTGCCGTCAACAATTTGAAGAACAGCTGAAGTAAGTTATTGAAAGATGAAAAATCGAAGCCATGGGCTATGGAAAACCGTAAGTGTAACCCATTTCTACATAGATTATTTTTTCGAAATTTCAATTTGGATTTCATCAATTTTGTTCAATTGAATTTAGGGTTTACTGATTTAGGGGAGATTTTTTGAATGATTATGTTTCACTGCATGTAATTTTATTTGCGATGGATGAAAGTTATTTGGGTTGGTAATTTATTTAGTTTGATTGGGTTTTTGGGGTTTTAGTGTACAGGGTATTATCTTATTGGTGATGGAAGAAAGATGAAGACGAAGGATTGAAGTTCCTGCCATGTTAATTTAGGCATTTTCCTTAACTAGGGTTCATAGAAATTTGGGTTTAAAAGAAGATCGATTTGGTAAATTGATTTTGGTGTATGATTAGATCTTTATTGATCTCAGATTCTCAGGATTTAATTGAGAAGAAAATTAGCAAGTGATATGGATTGTTTGAGATACGTCTTACATATACCAATTGTTTGAGCATGGCCGAAAAAAATTATAGGAGAAGTGATGAAATTGCTTAAGTATATGTTATTATATCAAATGATTCAATTAATTCATTTAATTTTTAGTCTCTGTTTAAGTTTGTAACTAGCTTTATCACGATTTTCATTTTGATCAAGGTTTCACTAATGGAGAATATTGGCTCCGATCGACAGTGATTTGGGAAGAAGATGATCGGTTTAGCTTGGAACCGATTCTATATCGAATCCGACTCGCGTTCCCAACTCAATTAATCTAAGTCCCGAGTTTGGCGATTTGGGGGCTTAAAGGTCATTTAATAGGGTCGGTTTACTTCCACGTGCGCACTAAGGATGACTAACGGTCGTCAGCCGTTTTTTCAAAAAAACGGGACGGAAAAGGTCAATCTATGGGGATTTTTTAATTTTCAAAAAAACGTGGGCATTTTCATAAATACATTTTCCCACATGGGCATTTTCTTAATTTCCCCTTGTTTTTTGGTACTTGATGGGTTTCTGGTTCGAATTTTAATAAAGCTCTATGGGCCGCTTTGATTTGAACGATCAAAGGGATTTTCTTGATTACTGCATCCTCGTGTTAGAAAGGCTCAACTTTCTTGATCCTCTGTCCAGTTTTTATCGCATTTTCTTATTAAGAATAGAAGCGGTGGTACACTATAAGGTGTTCATTGATATCACCTATGTTTGTGTGGCTCATGAAAGTTTATTTTTCTTGTCACAGCAAGGACTAAAGCCAATAGAAAGCGGAGCTATTGACGGTAATCATCGAGGTGTTGAGATTCTTCTTCCTGTGACTTCCCTCATATCTTGACTGGAGCGTAAATGGAATAATGAAGCATGTAAATTCTAAGAAGTTCGAAAAAAGGTAATTGAAATATTTATTTTTCTTTCAAGGTCTTGAATAGTGTCTGAACATATTGGGACCAAAATGACATTACTATCTGTTCACTGTTATACTGTAAATCAACTATTACTTGAGGTTCTAGTCTTCTAGATCGATATTAGCTTTGTAGTATGTTTGCCATACCATGGACATTCCTATCATTTCATAGTGGTTCTTTTTGTTCGTGTTTAGCAGGATTCAACTTAAATGCAGTGGAGCTAATACATGTATGTTTATAGAAACTTTTCAGGTGAATGTATTGTATTAAATCTTCATTATTGGCAGATGACTAGTAAAGTAAAGGAGAGTTCTCTTGAGGCAAAATCAAAGGGGCACAATTGCATTCCATAAGGAGATGGCAAAAACGCTATAAGGTACTCACAGGTATCTTTTTCTTAACCAAAAACGCTATAAGGCAAAGTGTATAAATGAAATTTAATTTAATTGATAGCTATTAAGTTGAAGGTGAAATAAGAACCCTTACACCTTCCACGTATGTATTGATGTTTAAGCATCCACACTATATGTGGTACAATTTGGATCATTGGGGAATATCCGGGAACATCTGCGTTTATACTAGTAATGTGCCTCTGTCAAACCATGATCTAGGAAAGAAATCGTGTTCAAGCCTTCATTTATCCTTTTGTCGGTACATAGATCTTATTTAAATGCAGTTCCCCTTCTACTTATTTCAAAATCGACGTTCAAGTTTCAGAACCGGGGCATTTTTAAGTCCCAACCACACAGTTTTGCACAAGAGAGAACGCTTCCCTGTTCCTCTTACATCATCATCACCTAGGCCCATTCTCATCTGAAACTTAACTGTTCATCTCAGCTGTTTTTGATGTTTTAAAATAGTTACTTGGTGTAATTGTTATGCAGGCACATGTTACTGTTGCAGTAGACTTAGAATGGGACACCACCTATGTCCACAGTTTCCATGTTGTCTTAGCATTTTCTCAAGCATGGAAATTGATTTTAAAGATATTTTCGCTCTTAAACTGTGTTTCAAACTGTCATGTGTTCTTTTCCCCCAAAATGGGTTGATCGATCTAGTGGTTTGTTTTTCAGGCCCTCGACTATGAACCATGATGCAGTTGTCCTACCCAACATGAGTTTGTGCTATGCTCTTTTTAAATAAAGGAGATCTTGCTTTGGAAGATGTTACTCAATGTTACTAAATGTACATATCCGCCAATTTTTCCTTAGTCTTGTTTGTATCGTAAGGAAATCCTTTTTTTTGATAATCTTTGTTGCAGTTGCTGCAGAGGCTTGATGATGTAGTTGGTGCCTATTTCAAAGGTTTGAAAGTGGATCCTAAACAAAGAGCTTGAAGATGTATTCAGGTTAGATTCCATTATTTGTTATGAGTTGTACTTTTTTGCTTATTACTTCTAGCATTCCTGCTTAGCAGAAGTTTGTATGTATAACCTGTACCTGTCTTGCTTGGTTGGAGATTGGAACTGAACTGCTATATGTTGGTTAGATAACCTGTAACCATGGAGTGATTGGGATAGGGTTCCTTCAATACTTTATTTTTACTTTTAGCCAAGTCAAAAGGGTTCCTTCAATGCATGTGTGGTTATGATGGTAAAGTCTGACCTTCCCAGTTATCGTTGATTTGGTTAAACTTCCTTCCTGTTAAAGCTGATAAATAATTATAAACCTCTTATTCTTTGCCATACATGGTTTTGAACCCCTCCGACCCCATGGTTTCACACGATAAAGCATGTAGGTTCACCTCCAACACGGGTCTAGATAGGATCTACCGTGTTTCTTAAATTGAGAGACAGTCATAATACTCCCAGATTTCAGTTCTCGTAAAATGTTGATTGAGGTCTTCTTTGACCCAAGTTGCTTTTGTGATTTCTCTCATATTGTTGGACATATTCAAATTTGTTTCGCTCTTTTCTTACAGGGAGGTTACTTTAGACAGGTTGAAGGCCATCAATGTCCCACTCTAGGTTGAATGGCAGATGGTGGATATTTATCCAACAGATATACTTCGCAAAAAAAAATTCCTGGGTGAACCTTTTAGTAACTCCTGTAAAAAATTAGAAACATGTTAACAATCTCTTGGACCATGTAATGGCTCTTGATAGTTCATTCTGTTTGAATTGAAGTCTCAACAAGTCTAAAGCATTGGGCAAGTCTCCCTATGTTCTTGGTATTAGTTCCTTTCCTCTTTGTTTTCAAACAGCTCATAAAAATTGTGCAGGTATTCAATGAGCTTTTAGAATGCCCCATTTAGATCTGAAGTGGTAATCTATTTCTCTTGCTTAATAGATTTCGGATTTTTTTACTACGAAACAAAAATAGTAGAGCCTGATCCATTACAAGAAAAGTGGCCTTTGACAACACGGAAAAACCATTGTCGAAACGATATGACAATGTTTTTGCAGACGTTGTTGGATGGGGGTCTTTAAAAGTTTCATGGCTTCGACAACAACTATTCTCCATTGCAAGAAACGTTGTCATACATGACACAATTACAACAACTTCTTTCCATTGTAAGATGTTGTCTCAACAACAATGAAAGAACGTTATCAAAATATTTTTAGATTTAAAACAAAAATCACAATATTTTGAATATGAAATTTTTATATATAAATTTTCTTCCTCAAAATGGAATTCACTTGTTTACTTTAAATCAGTATTCATAATAGATCACAAACAATAGAGAAGGTCAACAAATCCCAACAGCGTAAGATCACTTCCAGAAAACAAATGCTCAGAAGATATCGCTCAAGGCTTGATAGCAAGGCACAATCTGAACTTGGGAGCCTTATCCAAGGCCTTGGTGACAAACTCACCAGAGAGTGTCAAGAGGACTTGAGTTTGAGCTCGTGTTGCATGAGAGCAGTAAACTTCCACCAGTCGCTGAGCCTGTACTTCACAGATGTTAAGGAATTAACTGCATACAAACCTCCTACTAAGATGGTGTTCTCATTAGTGGAGAACTTCCTGCAGACCTCTGCCACACCAGAAGTCCTACGCAAAGTATCAAGACGGCACATATGAGGCAGTTATAGTATGTCCCTTATCATACCTAAAAATAAAAACCAAAGAAAGGGTCATGCAAAGTGCTACAGAGTAAAACATTCCCATAATCCTATAACCCAAACGACCAAAACCGTATTTGTTATGGTTGCTTGAAGTTGAGTATTGCACCTCTACATAAAGCAGAACAAAAATTCATGGCAGATGTAATATATCAGATAAAAACTATGACAAATAGATTTTGTGCACGAAATTTTATTTAAAAAATTTAACTTGGTACCTTGCCAGAGTTGTAGTGGGCAGATTAAATGAAGCAATTGCTTTTGTTGCAGGAATAATCTCCAAGAATGTTAGGGTTGGTACCTTGCCAGAGTTGTAGTTGGGCCTAAAAACAAGTTAATCTTCTTCAGCAATCGACCGTGCTGGTTCTACAAAGTATGAACGCCTGCCAAAACACGTCTGCATATGGACTTAGGAAGCAAAGCCATCATTCTTACATATTAAAAACTTATAATAAATAAAAGGACAATGAACGTTTAACAAGCCGTCAAATTTGGGAACGATGTCACAAGTTTTTGTTCGTTTATTCCGAGGCAGAGTTAAGTAAAATTTGTCTTCATTCATACCATTAACAGTAATATACTACAGTAGGAAACTCCTTAATGTGATGTTCTTCTACTCCTAGTAGTTCACGGAAATGTTAAAATTTACCTTTGGGAAGTGCCTTGGTGAATATGTCCGCCAATTGGTCTTCCGTCTTGCAATACTTGAGTTCTATCTCACCATCTTCAACCGCTTCTTGAATGAAATGGTACTTGAGCTTAATGTGCCTTGATCTACAATGCTCCACTGAATTCTTGGACATAGCTATTGTTGATTTGTTGTCACAAAAGATTACGGTGTTGTCTTCTTATACTTCTCTTGAATTTCTTCCATGATTTTTCTTAGCCATACAACATGAGATGTAGCTATTGATGCCGAAATGTACTCCGATTCCGCCGTGGATTGAGCTAAGGTTTCTTGCTTCTTCGATGCCCATGTGAATATACCCGTACCAAGAGAAAAAGCATATCCCGATGTACTTTTCATGTCATCAATACATCCTCCCAAGTCGCTATCACAATAGCCAACTAATTTGATATCCAAATTTCTTGAATACTTGATTCCAAACTTCATTGTTCCTTGAATATACCTTAACAACCTCTTTGCCATGCCAAGATATAAGTAACTAGGTGAACTCATGAACCTAGAAAGCATACTTGAAGCAAACATAATATCCGGTCTTGTATGTGTAAGGTATAACAAGTTTCCAATGAGACCTATATAGTAAGTCTCATCAACCTTTCTTCCTCCATCATCCTTCTTGAGTTTCTCATTCACTACAAGTGGTGTAGATGTGGGGTTACAACCAAGCATACCAAATTTTTTCAATACCTTTTCGGCATACTTGCTTTGAGAAATGAACACTCCATCTTCTCTTTGGTGAAATTCAATACCAAGGAAGTATTTGAGCAAACCCATGTCAATGATCTCATATTTCATCATCATTTCTCTCTTGAATTGCTCAATCATATGAGCATCATTACCCGTAAAGATAAGATCATCAACATATAAGGCAACGATGAGAATAGATGTACCTTTTGTCTTCACATATAGTGTAGGCTCACTCTTGCTTTTGTTGAAGTTTTGCCTTTTGAAGTAACCATCTATCTCACTATACCATGCTCTTGGTGCTTGCTTGAGGCCATACAAAGCTTTATTCAACTTGTACACCTACTTTTCTTCTCCTTCCACCACAAAACCTTGTGGTTGTTCTACATAGACCTCTTCATGGAGTTCTCCATTCAAAAATACTGATTTGACATCAAGTTGATAAAGTAACCAACCTTTTTGGGAAGTCATAGCAATCAAGGCTCTAATGGTGTCAAGACGAGAAACCGGTGCAAAAGTTTCATTGTAGTCGATAATGGTTTGTTGTGAGTAGCCCTTTGCCACCAACCTTGCTTTGTATCTTTGAACCATTCCATCCGCGTTGTACTTCACCTTGTAAATCCATTTACACCAATAACTTCTTTTTCACTTGGCTTTCTACCTTCTCCCATGTATCGTTCTCGTCGATGACAAAAACTTCTTCTTCCATAGCTTTTATCCAAACCGGTTCTTTTGATGCTTCTTCAAAAATTTCCGGTTCCACCGTACAAAAGTTACATTTTTCATAAACTTCACTCAACCTTTGCAACTTATTTGGTGCCGATGGTGGTGATGTTGATGCACTAGTACTTGGAGACATACTTGGAGATGCTCTTTGTCTTGTATTTGGAGGTGATGGAGGTAGTTCTTCCTCATCTTCTTCACCTTCTTCAACTTCATTTGTTGCTGAATTTTCTTGCTCTTCATCAACAATAACGGTTTTCTTCTCAATTTTACCTTCTTCCCAATTCCATGAAGCTCCTTCATCGAACAAAACATCATGGCTTGTGATCATTGAGTTGCTCTTCAAGCTATACAACCTATAACCTTTTGATTGGAGGCTATACCCTATGAAATATACACTTCTCACTTGATTCATCAAGCTTTGTTCGCTTCACCTTTGTAATTTGAGAATAACACACACTACCAAAGACTTTAAGATGTCTTACCAATGGCTTTTTCCACCCCATGCTTCAATTGGAGTTTTATCCCATACGGCTTTTGTTGGACACATATTCATCAAGTAGACGGCGGTGTTAACGGCTTCAGCCTAAAACACTTTAGAAATACCCTTCGCATTAAGCATGGACTTCGCCATCTCCATCACGATTTGATTCTTCCTCTCCGAAACACCATTTTTTTGAGGAGTGTAACCCACGGTTAGTTTCCTTTCCAAGCCTTCATCTTCACAAAATTTATCAAACTCTTTGTTGTTGTATTCTTTGCCTCTATCACTTCTCAAAACTTTGATATAGTGACCACTTTGCTTTTCAACAAGGCTCTTGAACTTCTTGAAGATGCTAAAAACTTCGGACTTTTGCCTCATCAAGTACACCCAAGTCATACGACTAAAATCATCAATGAATAAGATAAAGTATCTATTACCTACATAAGTTGGTGTCTTCGTTGGTCCACACACATCGGTATGTACCAAACCAAGAAGTTCTTTTGCTCTCCATGCTACAACTTTTGGGAATGGTTGGCGATGTTGTTTCCAAAGTGCACAACCTTCACATACTCGATCCTTGTGGTTGATATGTTGTGGAAGTCCTTGCACCATGTTCTTGTTGGAAAGCACCTTGAGACTATTGAAATTCAAATTCCCAAGTCTTTTATGCCATAACCATGTTTCATCAATGGTTTCCATCCTCATTGCAACATTTGTTTGCTTTTCAAACACAATTGGAAAGCTTCTATTCTTTTCCATCTTGATACTCTTCATCACTTGTCTCTTGTTCTTGTGCTTCTTGTCATAAATGGTACAATATCCATCTTCAAAATGAACCGCGTACCCAAGCTCCACAAGTTTCCCAACACTAAGAAATTTTGTGCCAAATCCGGAACATATAACATATCTCTAATGTATTTTGCTCCATTGATAGTTTGCACGCATATTGTACCTCTTCCGTTAGCTTGAACCATGTTTCCATCCCCCATCTTCACTAGAGAATTTATGGATGTATCCATATCAACAAACAAGCTCTTCACATCGGACATATGAGCAGTACAACCACTATCCACAAACCACACTTCACTCTTGGAAGTTTCTACGACACTTTGACAAGCATAAAACAATTTTTGTTTTCCTTTTTCTTCTTTCTCTTCCGCTCTACCGGCGTGTTCATCTCCTTTGTATCTACAATCCTCCTCCAAATGTCCATACTTCTTGCAATGATGACATTGTGGTTTTCTTTTGTTCCAATAATTCTTCTCCAAATGACCATTCTTCTTGCGAAAATTGCATTTTGGTACTTGTTGAGAATCACCCTTTTGGTAGTTGTTGGAGCTTGCTCCTCCTTTGTTCCAATTTCCCTTTCCTTCGAAATTAGATGAAGCATCACCCTTGTAATCATTCTTCTTCTTTGCTGAATTTTTTGAGTTCAAATTCATCTTTGATTGAAATGCACTCTCAATCGACTTCTAGGCGTGTCTCGACACTCTTTCTTCAAATACTTTCAATTGAGCCCATAACTCTTGCGACTCCAATGTAGAAAGATCTTTTGTTGCTTCCAAAACCGCCACAATGGGTTCGATTTTTTCCGGTAAGAAATTTAAAATCTTCTCACAAATTAGTTTTTCTTCTAGCTTTTCTCCACACATCAATATTTGATTAACAATCAATAACTCTAGAATAAAACTCATTTAATTTTTCATTATCTTTCATATGTAGATTTTCAAAATCTCTTCTATATGATTGAAGTTTCAACTCTCTTACCTTCTTGTTTCCTCCATACTCCTTTTTAAGAATATCCCAAACTTCTTTAGCTTTAGGAAAATGAATTACTCTTGGTAGAATAGTGTCTCCAACTCCTTGTTGAATGTACATGGATACTTTAGCATTCTTCTTCCTACTCTCCTTGAGTGTATCCTTTTTTGCTTGTTCTAGAGTTGATGTATCTTCAATTTCATCATACCCGTTTTGAACAATCTCCCAAACATCTTGAGGCATGAATAAGGTCTTCATCTTGATGGACCAAGAATCATAATTTTCTCCATGAAAAATTGGGATTGGAGGTTGTTGAAAATAAAGGTTTGAGTTGCTAGAACTTGCCATTGATTGGGTTGAAGATTAATTGAAGAAATTGGGTTTTTGATTTTTTGGATCTAGTTTTTGAAATTTTCTTTGGTTGCTGATTTTTTGATTGGTTGGGTATTGATTGAATTTTTTTCCTACTACCAAGATCAGATTCAATTGATCTTGGCTCTGATACCAACAGTTGTTTGTTTTGGGTAATCAAATTCGGTGTTTATGATTGATTTTGTTAATGGAGAAGTGGGAACTTGATAAGTTCTTCTCACTCTCTATTTTCATTAACTGATAATAATATCTTGTTACATTCTGTTTCTTCACTTGGTCAATATAAGACCCAAGGGAAAAGTTACATGTGGACTACTCTTGTCCATATAAATTCTATTACAAACAGACGCATTGTGTCATGACAATAAAGCTATGGATCATGACACTACTGTAGCATGAGGAGAGAGGGCGGCTCCTGGATGTTTTATATGCGATCCAATGTCATGACAATAAGTCTCTGGGTCATGACATTACTGGAACATTACATTAACTCTCAACAGAAACTAATAACACTCTAGCCGAAAGCCAACAATCAAATTCTCATATGGAAAGTAAGCTTGGGATAACTCCAAAAATTATTGCTCTGGACAACGGGAATAATATTCAGTTAGCGAGTCATTAAGCTGTGCAAATAGCAACCAAACATCATTAAGAATAATTACAGTAGTGGGTTTTTTCTATTAGATTATCTTTAGCATTGAGGGTATATTAAGACAGTTGAGCTGTGATTAACCTAATAACGTCTACTATACTTTTGTCATGAACGCAATGTAAGCCTAAAGTTAGCACCTCTAAGGATCAAATGCAATCCATTGACTCATTCCAATTATGATTTATAAAAAATAAATAAAGGACTCATTCCTATGCAGCACCCAGATCCATGCAAGTACCATCTAGAACCCTTGTCTCAGTTTAAGTTTTGCTCCAATGTGAAAGTGCGCCTCTGTAAGCTTTTTGCAAATACATGGTCTTCCAAGTCAACATACCTACATGAACCAATACATCCAAGAATCAGTCAGGTTTCTTGATAAAAATCCATTTAACACTCTATGTAATAACTAGGATATCATGCCTTCATGTTGTGGAAAATTACTTAAACTAGAAAAAAAAGCCGAAGCCAGATTGTAACCAACTTTTTCCAAATTTAGAAGAAAATGAACAATGACGTGGATCCAGAGAAATTCAGGATTCAAAGATCAATACCAACTTCAAACTTGAAAGTTGAAGTTAGGAAACAATAGAATAATACTATAGTATAAGAAAACAAAACTTGATGACATGATAACTCCAGCACCAGTGTACATGCATGGTTGAAGAAGTTTAAGGTATGGTTTCAGTTTTCAAGTTTATATTTACCTGTAGTTGCTCGGTATTTTAGGTACTTAATGTCGGAAATGGCCCCAGTAGCTCCATTAGTGTGTGTCCTGATTTGGGAGGATTCAATCTCTTTGTGCCCAGCTTCCATTTTTATATCCCCCAGTTAGAAAGAGCTCTATGTGCCTTGAATATAATGTCTGCATTGTCCCTGTAAAGACATCAACAAAAAACGAATTAATGATTAAAGACCGGTTACTAAAACTGATGATTAAAGACTCAATGGATGAAATATCCCTCCATGGTCCTTATATTGCTAACAATTCAAGGTGATAAAATCATAAGTGATAATAAGTTCGTTTTTCTTCTTTTCTTCGCACCTTCACATGTGTCCAAGTACAAACAAGACATTGAACCACCTGAAGATCTGGTAACAACAATAGCTAGGACAATAACACATCAATTAAACTTTAAGGCTAGTCCTTACTTCTTCTTTTTATGCTTATGCCTCACAAGAAGTGCAGAACCAACAGCCCCTTTCCAATCTGTTCCAGCACTTCATATTGCTCCATTATAACAAACTCATGCAGTATCACCATCGCGAGTTTCATCAAAAGTAATCATCAACATGAACATGAAAATTTAGCTCAAAGTAGTCCAAAGAATACCAAAAGACCAAACAAATTTACAACTAAAAGTACACAAAATATGAAGAACAATCAAGAGTTCTATAAAATCACAAAAGCATCGAACGAATCTATGGTAAAATTTGATAACAAAAATATCATACATCCTATGCTATAGCCGCTCGTCACTAAAAATAGCATTTTGTATACAATGCATCGTTACTTCCAGGCAATGAGTGAGTAATTCTTTCATCCCCATATCTTTTGAGGATCTACAAGAACGCTGAACGCAGCAACTGCAACACTAAGAAATGAATCTCAATTTACATCGAAATAAAAAGTATTATCAGTAACCATCAGCCACATTGTGTCCAATTCCTCTTTCACTAGAGAACAATACTAAACTAATCACAATTCCTCTTTGATAAATCGTACTAAACTGACCACAAACTCTCCACCAGATTCTCTGTATCACATACCACAAATTAACCCATGAAGCAGTAACCCCAACACTGTCACAGCCATACTAATTCATTCAAACTCCAGCAAATTCTGGTGTGCACTTCCTAATTCTTGTATCAAGACCATGGCTTGCAGAAGCTTCAATTGAACCCATAACAACAGCACCACCATTTCAAATCTGAGAGCAACCCATGTCTTCTCCATCTGTACAAGCTTTGCAACTCCTTTCTTGACTCAAACCCTCCAGCACAACCACCAATAACATTTTCTACCATCTTCCAAGTCTCCAACCAATTCCTCAATTTCCTTGACCTAATTACCAGCAGCAGTTAATCATTCTCAAATCAAATTGATCAAACCTAACTTCTTGAGATCTCTATGAACCCTAACTTCAAACACATCTCTGCCACTTTCTTGGCTTCAATTCTCGAATTCCTCTTACTGTAACTTAAACCCAACACATACCCTTGAACAACAACACCTTAATCAACTCAAGCCCCATCGAATCAACATAAATTATGCATCTAGTTAGGGATCAGTAAAAGGTGGTGGTGTAATTCAAAATATTGGTTTGTGATTGAATGATGAGATGAAATTCAGCAATGTGAAATTGAGGATCTAAGATGGAACAAATTTGGAATGAGTAAAAGGTGTTAGGGATAGAATTGGGATGAATGGGGGTTGTTGTTGGGATGTAACACTGTTTGTTAGGGTTATAAGATCGATGGAAATTAAGAATGAATCAGGGAAGTATGTCAAAGCTTCACTTTTTTTTTTCCAGGAATTACTATTTAGTCCAATTTTTCATGACCAAGTTAATGGCTAGTCCACCCATGAAAAATATTTACTCGTTAGTCAAAAACATGTTTTTGGACTAGATTATTTACTCGCTAGTCCAAAAACTTTGTGGAGATTATAAAGTGTGTTTTCTAAATGCCTAAAATACCCTTACACATCTAATTAGTATCAACACATGTAAATATTACTAGTAATATGTTACTACATACTAGTAGTATCAATATGGTCATACTACATATCAATATGTACTATATTAATAGTAAAAAAAAATATGTTACTCGTAAATTAAGTAACTACTCTACTATACTAGTAGTAACATGTGTAATAGTAAACTAGTAAACTAGTTTACTAGTATACTAGTAGTAACTGGTAATATACCAGTAATAACTAATACTATACTAGTATATATACTAGTAGTAACTAGTAATATACTAGTAGTAAACTAGTAAAATAGTAGTAACTAGTATACTAGTAATACTAGTAGTAACTAGTACTATACTAGTAACATATTAATATGTAATATCAATATATAACATACTACATACTAATATGACACTACATATTAATATGTAGTGTCAATATATAACATACTACATACTAATATGACATTACATATTAATATGTAATGTCAATATATAACATACTACATATTAATATGTAGTATCAATATATAACATATTGCTACTAGTAACATATGTTACTACATACTACATTTGTTCTATATATGTTACTACATATTTTACTACATACTACATATTAATACTAGTATACTACTAGTTACTATTATACTAGTAAACTAGTATTAATACTACTATATATGTTACTACATATTACATATGTTACTAATAACATACATAGTATGTTATATGTTAGGGTTAGTAGAGTAATTTTACTCTTTTAAAATCTTTTTTGGACTAGGGAGTAAATGTTGTTTCCCGCTGGACTAGCCACTAATCCGGGTCGGGTTTAGTGGACTAAACAGGAAATCTCTCTTTTATTTTTTAGTGTGGACGCCACAAAAACAAGATGAATGAAGGCATGAATCAAAGCAATGAGCAATTGGTTTGTTAAATGATGAAAAAAAACAAAATCAAATGTTTCTTAAAACTATAATTAAAATTAAATTAAAACATAATTAGAATTAGACAAATAACATAAATATAAAATATTATAAATAAAACTCCCATTATATAAAACGATCCTAAAATATTTTAATCCTTACATAATTTAATATCAAACATTAAATAAACCATAATTAAAATTCTCTTAAATAAGTCTGGATTTCTACGGGATAATAAATAAATAGATAAAAGTCTTTCTGATGAAAGATTCTGGAGAACATCCCATCACTCTGCAGCTGTAGCTTCATCTTCACCACCAGACACTCCAGCACCCACAAGTCTCGCGCCAATCCTTACGCCACTCGGAACCAGCTCTCGAGCACGAATTGGCCTCTCCTTGATCTCCACGAGCAAAGCAGACACGCAAATCGCGATAGACACAATAATACTTACTAGTTTCCCTGCGGTAGTTTCGGCCTTCAAGAAAATCTCGTTTAAGAAGATGATAGTAAAACCTTCGGCTGCACTCTTGGTGAAACTCGAGACATCTCGCTCCCAACGACTTGATATAATGCAGACCGGTGACAAGATAGAGACCAACGCTCCATAAAAGAGCCAGTTTGGTCCATGATTGGTAAAGTAAACAAATAGCTTAAGAAAATATTTAGTGAACTTTTTGCGATTTGAGACGCTGGCCGAGAAGAAGTAGCCTATTGCCGGTTCATACACAAAACGCCTTGTTAACCGAGCAAAACAAGCAAGTATAAGACCCGATGAGGCACCCAACAATGCTATAATCCAATATTTTCCGGCCCAAATCCTCGAAAAACCCTATGTCCTTAAGTATGGCCAGAAGACATAAACAACATAAACAAACAACAGGTACCGGGAAAGAAGTTCCATGACAATTGCAGAGTGAAAAACTTTTCTTCTCAAACCCCGACCAGCAGTACCTTCCTGTATGTCCATTGATCTCTGTAAAGCAATCAACCAACTGACAATTGCAAAATCAATAAACATTCAGTAAAGGAGGATAGAGCTAACCACACAAAATCACAACTCTAACATTATATTCCACAAACACAAATTTGTTATCGATCCAATTCTAGTAAAGCAGAAACCCAAAATCAAATCAATTTCTATGAAACTCACAATATGAATTTCAATTTCTATCAAATCAATAAACAGCCGGAGCTCAACAAATTTGTGCCTATTCAAAATTATGTAAATACATGAAAAAATTACAGAAAATAGAAGGACAAAAGTGAACTGAACAAACAACCATCATATGATGGATAATCTAAACAAGGGGGGTTTTCTGTTTCCCCCTCTCCTCATCAAAAGTGAGAGACTTAGATGTGAGGGGTTTTCTCGTTTCCCCTTGGATTCCTTAAAACTCCAGCAAACACACATATACCCCAAAAGAAGAAGAACAAAAAATGAAGCTGGTGCTACTTCAAACATAGAAGAACAAGAACCAGAAGCATAAAATGCTGATAAAGAGAAAAAGAACAAGTTTCAACACAGATCTATTGAGCAAAGTGTGAAAATCAATGAAATAAGTGTTTTCTCTTTATAAAATGAAAAACCACATAAACCCTCCACAAAGATTTCATACAAACTACAACAAAATCATTTCGCAACCATTCAGGAGAAGATCTATTGAAACCACTTTAGAAATAACTCAATGAAGCATTAATCTACTTATGATAAACACACAGAGAAGAGAAGAAGAAGAACAAGCAAAAAATCTGAGTAACCAAAACCCCAAAAGCTTCACTGTTTACAACCTTAACATCATCTTTTACTACTTCAAAAACATAGAAGAACATAAATTTTTGAAAAACATTAAAAAATCAAAAAAATAAGACCAAAATACAGAAAAATAGCCTACCATTAAACAACCAACTTGTTTAATCTATGGAATAGTAGAAATCTTAAACAAGCATACAAGCAGAAGAAGAAGAAGAAGAAGAAGAAAACTTGAAGTTGGTACTACTTCAAACACATAAGAAGAAAAAAAAATTGAAAAACACAAACAATCTGATAAACATATACAACGTATACATACAAGCATGAAATTTACATTTTAGGGTTTTAAAAAAAAAAAAAACAGATAAATAAACCCTTGTCTCTTCTTTAAATACTGGTTCTACTTTGAAAATAAAAAGTAAGAAAACACTCAAGAGGGTCTACAATATCCGTCCATACTGCATATAATATCATCGCTATAAACATAGAACAAAGTAAAAGCAAGACCAAAATACAGAACAAACAACTGTTTATAATCTATAGAAAAAACAATGAAATTAAAATAGTGGAAGTCTTAATACCTTCTTCAAATTTCTTCTCTCCACCTTGAGAATTTTACCCTCTCTTTTTCTTAATCCCTATCTATTTCACAGTCTCTGTATATTTATTTTGTCTCTCTCTATCTCTCAATGTGTGTAAATTTCTCTCTCTCTCTCTCTCTGTCACTCAGAACCAAAACCAAAGCACGATTGAAACCACACACATCGTACACTTTCAGAGAGCAGAGAAAGAAAGTTTATTACAAACTTCCCAAACGAATGATAGACTTATATACATCCGGTCTCACACATTTAACCTGCACTTGCGTTATTTACCTTTGGATTTGTACTGAGGTGCAAAGATACATAAAGAGTAAACCTAACGTACATCGCTTTCCACGAAGTTAACCTGAAATACTGTCTTGCACCGTTCGATTTCCTCGAGTACTGAGTTCCACCAACGTGACCATGTGGGCCTATGACTCATTAGCCGTGCACCAAAACTTCTTTTTCAATTTGGGAAATGAAATTATTTTTAAAATTGGAAATACCTTTTTCAGAATCCGTTGCCGGGTAGACTGTGCTAGACTGTTGCAAAACGCAAACATGCAACAAATAGCAAATACCTTGGATTCCGTTTCAGGTAAATCAACAAAATGCAAATACGCTTGGTGAGCAAACATTCCATTCTTTTTCTTTTACCAAAATAAACATTTAACAAGCTACATACACCGACTGATGCTCTAACCCACCCTACGAAAACTGATACTAGTTGTGATTAAAAGATTTTACTAGATTTTGCTTCCATATAATACCTCTACCACTACTACTAGATTACCGTTGTTACGATGGGACGACCAACCGGAAAAATCGGATTTCCTGACACGGCATGAAAATATCATTTTTAGATGATGAGGAGTGGGGGAAACAGAAGTCTAAAGAATGAGGCCATCCTTAGGCTTTGTTTGGTAATGCCGTGGCTTTTGTAAAAACGCTTTTCTGTTGTGCTGTGTTGCGATGTGTTGTGTACAAAAACAGTTAATTGTTTGGTAAACTTTACATTAAAAGCTAAACTTGATTAAAAAAAAATGAACAAATTGTGTTTGATAAAATATGAGTTCACTTATTATAGTTGTAACAAATGACAAAAACAGACATATTAATTTAATAGTTTTATTCTATTATATGGAATTAACACATATTTTGAGTAACTATTTTTATTATAATAATTTGAGATAAAAAAATCATACTAAAAAATCATATTTGTATTAGTTCTTATTTTTATTTATTTTGATTAAAATGGTATGTAAAATATAATTTGAAGTTAAAAATTTAATATTAGCTCTTATTTTTTATTTATTGTTTCAACACAGATCTATTGAGCAAAGTGTGAAAACAAAACAGTTTTCGATATACTCACAAATCCAGCAAACTTATTTACCACAAAACTCAAAAGCGAGTTGAAAACCGACATAAGCAGGCCATTCCTTAAAGCTAATCACAAACCCCAACATCATCTGAGCACTAATTTTTCAGCAAAATTCAAAAAAGAAGTAAACCAGAAACCCAAAAGCTTCACCGTTTTACAACTAAAAGATAAAAGACAGATCTAAAATCCGGTCTACATTAAGCTAGTAGTTAAAACTCAAAAGAAGATAATAGGGTTTACATTTTAAACAAGCATACAAGCAGAAGAAGAAGAAGAAGAACAAAACTTGAATTTGGTACTACTTCAAACACAGAAGAAGAAAAAAAAAATTTGAAAAACACAAAAAATCTGATAAACATATAAAACATATACATACAAGCATGAGATTTACATTTTAGGTTATTTTAAAAAAAAAAACAGATAAATAAACCCTTGTCTCTTCTTTAGATACTGGTTCTACTTTGAAAATAAAAAGTAAGAAAACACTCAAGGGGATCTACAATATCCGTCCATAATGCATATAATATCATTGCTATAAACATAGAACAAAGTAAAAACAAGACCAAAATACATAACAAAAAACTGTTTATAATCTATAGAAAAAATAATGAAATTAAAATAGTGGAAGTCTTAATACCTTCTTCAAATTTCTTCTCTCCACCTTGAGAATTTTACCTTCTCTTTTTCTTAATCTCTATCTATTTCACAGTCTCTGTATATTTCTTTTGTCTCTCTCT
Source organism: Papaver armeniacum (assembly GCA_023531295.1). Taxonomy (NCBI): domain Eukaryota; kingdom Viridiplantae; phylum Streptophyta; class Magnoliopsida; order Ranunculales; family Papaveraceae; genus Papaver; species Papaver armeniacum. Next base: position 45,019 of record JAJJWW010000934.1, read on the forward strand.
CTCAATGTGTGTAATTTTTTTCTCTCTCTCTGTCACTCAGAGCAAAAACCAAAGCACGATTGAAACCACACACAGTCTATACTTTCAGAGAGCAGAGAAAGAAAGTTTATAACAAACTTCCCAAACGAATGATAGACTTAGATACATCCGGTCTCACACATTTAACCTGCACTTGCGTTATTTACCTTTGGATTTGTACTGAGGTGCAGAGGTACATAACGAGTAAACCTAACGTACATCGCTTTCCACGAAGTTAACCTGAAACACTGTCTCGCAGCTTTCGATTTCGTCGAGTACTGAGTTCCACGAACGTGACCATGTGGGCCTATGACTCATTAGCCGTGCACCAAAACCTCTTTTTCAATTTGGGAAATGAAATTGTTTCTAAAACTGGAAATATCTTTTTCAGAATCCGTTTCCGGGTATGATAGACACATTTTTGTGTCTGATATAATCTCAATTGTATATATTGTTAGTGCTCGATTTTGTATTTATTTTTGTATTTTATGTCTTTGTAGGTGTTTTTGGAGAAATAAGCTTTTGCGGCGAAATTGGCTCGAAAAGTGGTTTTTGCGCTCGTGGGAGAAAATTACTATACGGACCCCCATTTTGGTTGATGTGGTTAGCCCAGGCTATGATACCCAGATTGATTTTGTTTTCCCACCAAATATTTTTCAACCAATTGTGGGAATGTATGAATTTCAAATGTGTCATTTATTAATTTTTGAGACTAAGCCTAATTACTTTAGGAGATTAAGGTCGACACATTTGTTAAAGGAAGACCACCACTCTCATTGTGGTCAGATGTGTAAGTCAAATCTGATTGACTTAGAGGATCCTCAATTATTCAGGTTATTATTATGTGCTCTACAACATGATAATTTGGATCTTACTTATGAGGAACGCAAGCCCATGAAAATATTTTATCTCGACCCAGTTATAGAACCTGAACCACATCTAGATGTAGTTGTCTTAAACAGGAAACTAGACAAGGGTGTGCTTTATTTGTTCATTTTCTTGGCATGCTGCAGATTCCTTTTACTTGTGATAGCTCTATTTGGTTTTGAGGACCCACAGATTTTTCGGCTATTACTTTATGATTCTATGAGGTGACTAATCCTTCCTTAGTCTGGCTGAAGACTTTAAACTTAGCACTTCTTGGGAGGTAACCCAATATTCATGCGACACGGTAATATCTTTCCTTAACTCTTTTACTTCAAATGGCAACAGTTTCTCCTTGTTGATGCTTTTAATTTTATCTTTAGAACATTGAGGACAATGTTAGATTTAAGTTTGGGGGTATGGGAGAAACTTTTTAGTTGCATTGATAAACTCCAGAGCCTAGAAATTTATGCTTATTAAGGATGGCACTAACCAATCTAAGTGGATGGAAGCATTTTGGTTGTAGGAGTTGAGGAACCAATTTGATTAGATGGCAACATCTAAAGAGTCTATTCATAAAAGCACAGAGCTCAGGTGTTAGAAATAACATGATAGTTTCACCAATCTCGTTGAGTCCTTTTCACTTCTGTTTTTATTTTGTTTTGTTTTTAAACTATGTTTCTCTAAGTGATTAGGTGGGGCCCACAAATCAAGTTGTTACCAATGCTAGGGTGAATTAGAGTGATTGAGATACAAACAAAAAAAAAAAAAAAAAAAAAGTTGAAAAAAAAAGTGAATTAGAGTGATTGACATACGATGGCCGACACACGATTAACTTTTGTTACCTTGCTTCTTGCTTCGGACAACGCCGAGTTTACAGGATACCATTCTTAAACTTCCATCCGAGTCGGCTCCCAGTCGTAGCTATTTGCATGCCTTGTCTCGTTTCCACGGACGTCTGCGGGTTGTCCTCTTTCAACATCAATTCTATTGCCACTCGTCCCATGAAATCACTTTGGCGATCTTGTATTTTGATCTCTGTTAAGAAAGATATACCCAGCAAATACTCGATGTCCGAACGTGATGCTATTCTTTGGCGAGCAACGGGATCGACCATGCGCAAGACTATCTTAAAGCGGTGCGATTGACGGCCTTAACCAAACCCTTGGACCTCGGCGATTCGGAGAGCCGTTGTTTGTTATAGGCTCAGTATACCCATTTTCAACAATGTTGAGGTTTGTACTTGCTGTAAGAGGAACATGGATGATTTTGGCGATCATGCACTTCATTGTGCTAGTGAGGTAGGGCTCAAATTTAGGCATGACTTTGTCAGAGATGTTATTGCGGACATTTGCTATAAGGCTGGGGTTGTGGCTAGGAAGGGAGTTAACCTCGGCCTTTTATCTGACAAGGACACGGCGTTGAAGCCTGCATACATTCTTGTCTGGTGGGAGAATGGTAAAGACGTATGCTTCGATGTTACGGGGTTTCTCCATTTTCAGTAACAATGGCCGAGCCTTTGTTCGGGTATTGCTATATCTAGTGCCATCACTCGCAAGCGCACCAAATATTTGGCGAAGTGCCGAACATGGTTATGGTTTGGGGTCCTTGCTTTTTCTACCTTGGGAGAAGCGGGTGAAGACATGGTGGTTCTTTTGAAGAGACGAGGAATTGCATTGCAAATTATGATCTGAATTATAAGATAGGGAATTCTTTTTTTTATAGACTAGGTATTTCCATTCAAAGAGGTGTAGGGGCTCAGCTTGTTGCTAGGCTACCCTCCACTGATGTTGTACCTTCTTTCGATATTTAATAAAAGCCTTCGGCGCGTTTTCACAAAAAAAAAAAAAAAAAGAAAGAAAGGAAAGTGAGACCGGACCATTAGACCAAACGGAATAAATTCAATAAAGTCGACCACTGGAACCCTTGTATATGCCAGTTGTGTTGACCTAGAGTTAGGATTATCGATCACTGGTTCCCTTGTATATGCCAGTGTGTTGACTAGTATCTCGAGTCCATTAGGATAGGTTCATTTCGGCGGAGGCCTTCGAGACGAGATATGGGAAACATCGATCACTTAGTAAACATCAAAACCATCTATGTTTTTCTCTATATCCATCTTCTTGATCTATCCATGTGATTAGTTTTGACTCCGGGTATTGATGTCCATAGTGTGACTATCTCGAGTAGAGCTCGTGACTTATATATGAATTTTAGTATGCTTGAGTGCAAACTCGTGTACATCAATTGGAATTTCGCATCAGGGTACTTCCTCTTGTAGTCAATAAGTATGCCAACCAAGGAGATTTTTTTAGTGCCTTCCAAGGTTCTGCGTAAATAGTTAGGGTCCGGAGCAAAGGTTTTGTGGGTACACCTCTGGTAAACCCTCCCGAGACTATAACTCGGCCACTAGGGCCACCTAGGGGTTTAAAGGCTTATTGCATACGCTAAATGCAATCGACGATGCCTGCGACAGTGAGTTATGATTTTATTTTCTATATTTGATTTGCTCGAGGACTAGCAAATAATAAGTTTGGGGGTATTTGATAGACACATTTTTGTGTCTGATATAATCTCAATTGTATATATTGTTAGTGCTCGATTTTGTATTTATTTTTGTATTTTATGTCTTTGTAGGTGTTTTTGGAGAAATAAGCTTTTGCGGCGAAATTGGCTCGAAAAGTGGTTTTTGCGCTCGTGGGAGAAAATTACTATACGGACCCCCATTTTGGATAAGGGGTACCCTAATGATAAGGGGAATCCACCGTTATTTGCACCCTGGAGTTACTATTTCCACCCCATAGCTAAGTGCACCCTTGTACTGGATAAGGGGAAACCCCAGGACAACCGCTATTCGCACCCCTACTCTGGTTAGCTTCAGTTCAAATTTGAAAATGGCGGGAATTTTATAAACCAGTCAGCTACGTGAATTTCAGGGAGAGATTTGGATAAGATTTTGTCGGAAATACTCTTGTATTCGGATGGATATGTGCCTCGTTATATTAAAACAGGTTGGCGGTTGGTTGTTGATCGAAAAAATGGAAGATATGGGTTGAATACGCGGAAACAGAAAAGGGAAGAAATTTACGGTCCCTGCGTCGAGATTTTATGTGATATTTTCATGAATTGATTTGGATATATATATCTGCTACGATAAACCAGAGTTGCTACGTGTTTCAGAATGGAAGAAAAGAAGATTCCTAAGCAGGTTCGATAAAACAAGGCATGAACTTTACTCGGTGTTTCACTGTTATTTTGGGGACGTTATGTGAACGGTTCTGGACGAGATTCACGCGAATTTTCTATTGGATTTGGATTGGTTTTAGTCCGGTGTATCAAAACAGGGGAGATAGTTGACTCATTCACGTAAAAGAAGGAGAATTCGATTGATTCTCGTTGAAACAGCGGAAGAGAATATCACGGGTATTTGGTGTATTTTTGGAAGTTATGATTGTTAACTGGGGAGGAAATATTTTCGGAAAGATTATGATCTGTCTTAGGAAGATTTGTTAACATCTCAAAACGCCGAGAGAGGAAAGAAAGGGAGATATTCCCGTGACTTGGTGTGAAAGAAAACAGAGAAGATAATTCGATTATTTCTCGAGTTTTATGGATCGGTTGGATATATATAGGTTGAGAAGACCTAAACAGGGGTGGTCGAGACTTTGAGGGAGTTTTGGGAGCCAACAGAGGGCTCTGGTACGAAGAAATCACGATTTGCAGAGTTGCAGCAGCAGCAGTGGAGAAGAAGAAGAAGACGAAGAACAGACCTCCAAAGTCTGTCGCAGAGGACTGTGGCAAATCCACTGCAGAAGAGAAGTATCGTTAAGGCGTCTTATTTTCCGTAATGATCTTATTTATTCAGCGATTAGAAGCGATCTATTATTCTCAGTAACTTTTTGTTTAGCGTTGCGAATCGCCCGATTTATTAGTTCTCTCTTGTTTTTCACCTATTTGAGCTATGAACAACTATTTTGAGCACGTGAATAATATGAGGAGCTAAACCCCAACACTGGGATGATGGAGGAAGCCATTTTTCATGCGTGTGGTAATTCTATTAATTCTTTTATGACTTATTGCATTGATTTTTAATCGTATTTTATGATTTTTATTGAATGATTGTGATTTCAATTGATGGGTCATGCTTTCTTAAGTGTTTTGATGTCTCATGCTTTAGACAGTAATTACTTTCAAAATCTACTTTCGGCAATGAATTAGAGTCAATAAATTTGAGCTATAAATGTCTAGAACTATTAGTTGAACCACATGAATGTAAGAATTGGTGGAATCCTGATTCCTAGTTTCTCTCGATATTTGTGACAAACTTGTATATATATTTTCTTTGTTTTTAGTATTTTCTGAAACCAAATCTTTATAAGTCTGAGTGAACAACATTCTTACTACCACTTTCTACAACATTATTGAGTCACATCAATTTTTGGCGCCGCCGACGCGGACTTGTATTTAGATTTGTTTTAGGTTTTTATTTTTCTTTTTATTATTTTTTGTTCTTTTTTACGCCTTTGGTATTTTTCGATTCTTTTCAGATTTGGAGCGAAGCTACGAGGAAAGAAAAAGTGCTATAAAAGGAAAGCATCGCCAAAGAAGGAAAGAAAAGAGGAATCTGAAAGGAGTGAAGAAGAAGATTTTGTATATAGTTATTTTGTTTTATTTTTAGAAACTGTAAATAGGGTTGTATTTTTGTAATTTTTCTTTTTATTTTCGGACACTTTTTTTGGACTTTATTTTTTTTTTGGACTGGACATTATTTTAAAACCCTAAGGAGGGTTAAGATTAAATATAAATTGTTTGCAGGGAAGGACGACAGTTACGATACTGTCTCGGCCCCTCGGGTTCGTACACTGACATCGGAGTCGGTGGCCTGAGACGACTTCAACGGTTCATCGCCCGTCCTGCACGGAGGTAAGACTCTATTCACCCACGAATCCCCTGTCGGTGGGTTTTATTTTGTGTGACAACTCACACCCCCGCAAATAGAATGTCGAACTGGTATTACAATAGCCAATACAACGAATATCCGACTGAGTTTCAAAATGGACGTTACTACTTTGACCATAGTGTGAATAGTGGTTGGGAACATCAGCCTTTTCAAAGTTATTGCTCATACCATGATGAGCCCAATTACTATCCACATGCCAACTGGTCGTACGAGCAAAATTCCTCTCTACTAGAGTCAACACGTAAGTTAGCCGAGGCGACACGTAAGTTAGCAGAAATGAATAACTTAGTTATGGACGAAAGCAATGAAACGTGTGAACCTTCTTTCCTAGATAAAATCAGGAAGTCATGTGAGTCGACTCAGAAAATGTTGTTAGAGGCCCAGGAAAGAACGGCTCAAGATAGACTTAATTTCCAATATAGTGTTTCCAATAGTACCTTTGAAAATGATGATAGTTATTTGCATAATCAAGATGACGAAGTTAGAATTGGTAACACTACTTTAGATGAGGTTCGATCATTTCCATGTTATTATAATGATGATTATGATGAGGATAGTGCTGATGAAGAATTTGAAATAAATAGGCATAGTGATCAGGAATTTGTTACTCCAATTGAGCTTTACAATGATAATATTATTTCTAGTTCAATTCCAAATAATTTTAATAATTCAAAAGGACGAGGATTTGACTAGAGATTCCTCCGTTTTAGACGATGTAGTTTTTCCATATGATTACGAAGCCGATGATGGTTTTGAGGAACGAGTTTCTTCTGAGAATATTGTTTTAGAGTCTAGCGATTTAGAAACATTAGTCTTAGACAAAGAAAATGAACTCGTGGAGATGAGTGAGGATGAACCTGACTTAGAAGAATCAATTGACCATTTTCAGAATCGATAACCTTGAAATTAGGGAAGTTGTGACTAGTCTTTCTAGAGACACTGAAAACTCTAAGTTTGGGGGTGATTATCATTCTCCATGTGCCTTAACTCTTAGAAAGGTCCCTCACTTGGGACTTGACATATGTGCCTCAACTATTTTAAAAGATTATCTTCATACACGTTTTCCTGAACCTAGTGATGTCCATAGGGAAGTTCAGTTGTTAGAAACCCATCCTCGGGTTGATGTGGTTAGCCCAGGCTATGATACCCAGATTGATTTTGTTTTCCCACCAAACATTTTTCAACCAATTGTGGGAATGTATGAATTTCAAATGTGTCATTTATTAATTTTTGAGACTAAGCCTAATTACTTTAGGAGATTAAGGTCGACACATTTGTTAAAGGAAGACCACCACTCTCATTGTGGTCAAATTTGTGTAAGTCAAATCGATTGACTTAGAGGATCCTCAATTATTCAGGTTATTATTATGTGCTCTACAACATGATAATTTGGATCTTACTTATGAGGAACGCAAGCCCATGAAAATATTTTATCTCGACCCAGTTATAGAACCTGAACCACATCTAGATGTAGTTGTCTTAAACAGGAAACTAGACAAGGGTGTGCTTTATTTGTTCATTTTCTTGGCATGCTTGATTCCTTTTACTTGTGATAGCTCTATTTGGTTTTGAGGACCCACAGATTTTCTGGCTATTACTTTATGATTCTATGAGGTGACTAATCCTTCCTTAGTCCTGGCTGAAGACTTTAAACTTAGCACTTCTTGGGAGGTAACCCAATATTCATGCGACACGGTAATATCTTTCCTTAACTCTTTTACTTCAAATGGTAACAGTTTCTCCTTGTTGATGCTTTTAATTTTATCTTTTGAACATTGAGGACAATGTTAGATTTAAGTTTGGGGTATGGGAGAAACTTTTAGTTGCATTGATAAACTCCAGAGCCTAGAAATTTATGCTTATTAAGGATGGCACTAACCAATCTAAGTGGATGGAAGCATTTTGGTTGTAGGACTTGAGGAACCAATTTGATTAGATGGCAACATCTAAAGAGTCTATTCATAAAAGCACGAGCTCGGGTGTTAGAAATAACATGATAGTTTCACCAATCTCGTTGAGTCCTTTTCACTTCTGTTTTTATTTTGTTTTGTTTTTAAACTATGTTTCTCTAAGTGATTAGGTGGGGCCCACAAATCAAGTTGTTACCAATGCTAGGGTGAATTAGAGTGATTGAGATACAAACAAAAAAAAAAAAAAAAAAAAAAGTTGAAAAAAAAAAGTGAATTAGAGTGATTGACATACGATGGCTGACACAGTTAACTTTTGTTACCTTGCTTCTTGCTTTCGACGCCGAGTTTACGGGATACCATTCTTAAACTTCCATCCGAGTCGGCTCCCAGTCCGTAGCTATTTGCATGCCTTGTCTCGTTTCACGGACGCCTGCGGGTTGTCCTCTTTCAACATCAATTCTATTGCCACTCGTCCCATGAAATCACCGGCGATCTTTGTATTTTGATGTCCGTTAAGAAAGATATACCCAACAAATACTCGATGTCCGAACGTGATGCTATTCTTTGGCGAGCAACAGGATCGACCATGCGCAAGACTATCTTAAAGCGGCATCGATTGACGGCCTTAACCAAACCCTTGGACCTCGGCGGTTCGGAGCCGTTGTTTGTTATAGGCTCGGTATACCCATTTTCAACAATGTTGAGGTTTGTACTTCTTTGTAAGAGGAACATGGATGATTTTGGCGATCATGCACTTCATTGTGCTAGTGAGGTAGGGCTCAAATTTAGGCATGACTTTGTCGAGATGTTATTGCGGACATTTGCTATAAGGTGGGGTTGTGGCTAGGAAGGAGTTAACCTCGGCCTTTTATCTCGACAAGGACACGGCGTTGAAGCCCTGGAGACATTCTTGTCAGTAATTGGGAGAATGGTAAAGACGTATGCTTCGATGTTATGTGGGTTTCTCCATTTTCTCGGTAACAGTGCCGAGCCTTTGTTCCGGTATTGCTATATCTAGTGCCATCACTGCAAGCGCACCAAATATTTGGCGAAGTGCTCAACATGGTTATGGTTTGGGGTCCTTGCTTTTTCTACCTTGGGAGAATCGGGGTGAAGACATGGTGGTTCTTTTTGAAGAGACCGAGGAATTGCATTGCAAATTATGATCCGAATTATAAGATAGGGAATTCTTTTTTTATAGACTAGGTATTTCCATTCAAAGAGGTGTAGGGGCTCGCCTTGTTGCTAGGCTACCCTCCACCGATGTTGTACCTTCTTTCGATATTTAATAAAAGCCTTCGGCGCGTTTTCACAAAAAAAAAAAAAAAGAAAGAAAGGAAAGTGAGACCGGACCATTAGACCAAACGGAATAAATTCAATAAAGTCGACCACTGGAACCCTTGTATATGCCAGTTGTGTTGACCTAGAGTTAGGATTATCGATCACTGGTTCCCTTGTATATGCCAGTGTGTTGACTAGTATCTCAGTCCATTAGGATAGGTTCATTTCGGCGGAGGCCTTCAGACAGATATGGGAAACATCGATCACTTAGTAAACATCAAAACCATCTATGTTTTTCTCTATATCCATCTTCTTGATCTATCCATGTGATTAGTTTTGACTCCGGGTATTGATGTCCATAGTGTGACTATCTGAGTAGAGCTCGTGACTTATATATGAATTTTAGTATGCTTGAGTGCAAACTCGTACAAAGAATTGGAATTTCGCATCGTGGTACTTCCTCTTGTAGTCAATAAGTATGCCAACCAAGGAGATTTTTTTAGTGCCTTCCAAGGTTCTGCGTAAATAGTTAGGGTCCGGAGCAAAGGTTTTGTGGGTACACCTCTGGTAAACCCTCCCGAGACTATAACTCGGCCACTAGGGCCACCTAGGGGTTTAAAGGCTTATTGCATACGCTAAATGCAATCGACGATGCCTGCGACAGTGAGTTATGATTTTATTTTCTATATTTGATTTGCTCGAGGACTAGCAAATAATAAGTTTGGGGGTATTTGATAGACACATTTTTGTGTCTGATATAATCTCAATTGTATATATTGTTAGTGCTCGATTTTGTATTTATTTTTGTATTTTATGTCTTTGTAGGTGTTTTTGGAGAAATAAGCTTTTGCGGCGAAATTGGCTCGAAAAGTGGTTTTTGCGCTCGTGGGAGAAAATTACTATACGGAACCCCATTTTGGATAAGGGGTACCCTAATGATAAGGGGAATCCACCGTTATTTGCACCCTGGAGTTACTATTTCCACCCCATAGCTAAGTGCACCCTTGTACTGGATAAGGGGAAACCCCAGGACAACCGCTATTCGCACCCCTACTCTGGTTAGCTTCAGTTCAAATTTGAAAATGGCGGGAATTTTATAAACCAGTCAGCTACGTGAATTTCAGGGAGAGATTTGGATAAGATTTTGTCGGAAATACTCTTGTATTCGGATGGATATGTGCCTGTTATATTAAAACAGGGTTGGCAGTTGGTTGTTGATCGAAAAAATGGAAGATATGGGTTGAATACGCGGAAACAGAAAAGGGAAGAAATTTACGGTCCCTGCGTCGAGATTTTATGTGATATTTTCATGAATTGATTTGGATATATATATCTGCTACGATAAACCAGAGTTGCTACGTGTTTCAGAATGGAAGAAAAGAAGATTCCTAAGCAGGTTCGATAAAACAAGGCATGAACTTTACTCGGTGTTTCACTGTTATTTTGGGGACGTTATGTGAACGGTTCTGGACGAGATTCACGCGGATTTTCTATTGGATTTGGATTGGTTTTAGTCCGGTGTATCAAAACAGGGGAGATAGTTGACTCATTCACGTAAAAGAAGGAGAATTCGATTGATTCTCGTTGAAACAGCGGAAGAGAATATCACGGGTATTTGGTGTATTTTTGGAAGTTACGATTGTTAACTGGGGAGGAAATATTTTCGGAAAGATTATGATCTGTCTTAGGAAGATTTGTTAACATATCAAAACGCCGAGAGAGGAAAGAAAGGGAGATATTCCCGTGACTTGGTGTGAAAGAAAAGAGAGAAGATAATTCGATTATTTCTCGAGTTTTATGGATCGGTTGGATATATATAGGTTGAGAAGACCTAAACAGGGGTGGTCGAGACTTTGGGGGAGTTTTGGGAGCCAACAGAGGGCTCTGGTACGAAGAAATCACGATTTGCAGAGTTGCAGCAGCAGCAGGTGGAGAAGAAGAAGAAGACGAAGAACAGACCTCCAAAGTCTGTCGCAGAGGACTGTGGGCAAATCCACTGCAGAAGAGAAGTATCGTTAAGGGGTAGTCTTATTTTCTCTGTAACAGTCTTATTTGTTCAGCGATTAGAGGCAGTCTTTTATTCTGTAACACCTGTTTAGCGTTGCGAACTGCCTGATTTATTAGTTCTCTCTTGTTTTTCACCTATTTGAGCTATGAACAACTATTTTGAGCACGTGAATAATATGAGGAGCTAAACCCCAACACTGGGATGATGGAGGAAGCCATTTTTCATGCCTGTGGTAATTCTATTAATTCTTTTATGACTTATTGCATTGATTTTTAATCGTATTTTATGATTTTTATTGAATGATTGTGATTTCAATTGATGGGTCATGCTTTCTTAAGTGTTTTGATGTCTCATGCTTTAGATATACAGTCATTACTTTCAAAATCTACTTTCGGCAATGAATTAGAGTCAATAAATTTGAGCTATAAATGTCTAGAACTATTAGTTGAACCACATGAATGTAAGAATTGGTGGAATACTGATTCCTAGTTTCTCTCGATATTTGTGACAAACTTGTATATATATTTTCTTTATTTTTAGTATTTTCTGAAACCAAATCTTTACAAGTCTGAGTGAACGACATTCTTACTACCACTTTCTACAACATTATTGAGTCACATCAGGGTATACTGTGCTAGACGGTTGCAAAACGCAAACACGCAACAAATAGCAAATACCTTGGATTTCGTTTCAGGTAAATCAACAAGATGCAAATACGCTCGGTGACCAAACATTCCATTCTTTTTCTTTAACCAAATTAAACATGTAACAAGCTACATACACCGACTGATGCTCTAACCCACCCTACAAAAACTGATACTAGTTGTGATTAAAAGTTTTCACTACATTTTGCTTCCATATAATACCTCTACCACTACTACTAGATTACCGTTGTTACGGTGGGACGACCAACCGGAAAAATCGGATTTCTTGACACGGCATGAAAATATCATTTTTAGATGATGAGGAGTGGGGGAAACAGAAGTCTAAAGAATGAGGCCATCCTTAGGCTTTGTTTGGTAATGCTGCGGCTTTTGTAAAAACGCTTTTCTGTTGTGCTGTGTAAAAAAATAGTTAATTGTTTGGTAAACTTTACATTAAAAGCTAAAGTTGATTAAAAAAAATGAACAAATTGTGTTTGGTAAAATATGAGTTCACTTATTATAGTTGTAACAAATGACAAAAACAAACATATTAATTTAATAGTTTTATTCTATTATATGGAATTAACACATATTTTGAGTAACTATTTTTATTATAATAATTTGAGATAAAAACATCATACTAAAAAATCATATTTGTATTAGTTCTTATTTTTATTTGTTTTTATTAAAATGGTATGTAAAATATAATTTACGGAGGAACCAAACGAAAGCCAAAAGAAAAACAATTGCTTTGTCTCCCTGGAAAAACAAACACGTATAGGTTTAAGGTCTTTCTCACAATAGACTTAATTGTATAGGGACGGGAAAAGAAGAAGGCTTGGCTATCTTAGCTTTCGGAGTCTTTAGCTTTGATTGCTTGCTCCCCTTATATAGTTTTCATATTAGGAGCTATCCTTCTTGTTTTCAAATACCTTTTCCAAATACAATTAGGTCTCTTGGGCTACAAACAATTTTATCTTTTCTTAACCGTATAGGATTCTATGTGTCTCATACAATTCCAAATACGATTAAGAAATTACAAGTCATTCCACCAAAGACTTGTAATTGACAAACACTCTAAAATTATCTGTTTTAATAAAAGTAAAACCCTTCCTCTACTTTCTTACCCGTAAGTCCTTCCGCTAATACCGGTATTCATAATTCTCATAGGCGTGTAGCAATTACACATCAGCTCCTATGCAGAATTTATATTTTGATCCTTGATGTGCTTTTCATATTATTATTCTAATAATCACTTAAACCATCAAAAATGAGAGACCTAGATGTGAGGGGTTTTCTGGTTTCCCCTTGGATTCCTTGCAACTCCAGCAAACATATATACCTCAAAAGAAGAAGAAGAAAAAATGAAGCTGGTGCTACTTCAAACATAGAAGAACAAGAACCAGAAGCATAAAATGCTAATAAAGAGAAGAAGAACAAGTTTCAACACATATCTATTGAGCAAAGTGTGAAAATCAAAGAAATAACTGTTTTCTTTTTATACACACAAGATAAAATGAAAAACCACATAAACCCTCCACAAGGATTTCATACAAGCTACATCAAAATCATTTCGCAACCATTCAGGAGCAGATCTATTGAAACCACTTTAGAAATAACTCAATCAAGCATTAATCTACTTATGATAAACAAACAGAGAAGAGAAGAAGAAGAACAAGCAAAAAATCTGAGTAAACAAAAGCTTCACTGTTTTACAACCTAAACATCATCTTGTACTACTTCAAAAACATAGAAGAACAGAATTTTTTTGAAAAACATTAAACAATAAGAAAATAAGACCAAAATACAGAAAAACAGCCTACCATTAAACAACCAACTTGTTTAATCTATGGAATAGTAGAAATCTTAATACCTGTGTTAAATTTTCTTCAAATTATTTCTCTACAGCTTCAGAACTTTACCTTCCTTAATCTCCATCTTTCTCTCACTCTCTGTATATTTCTTTTCTCTCTCTCTCTCTCTGTCTCTAACAGAACGACGGATACCACCACCATACACACTTGCACTGAGGTGAGGTGAGGAGCAGAAGGAAAAGTAATATAACAACTTTCCTCATAACAAATACTATAGTACGATAGATACCACTGATTTATCCTGTCGTCGCGTACCGAAATCTTGACCTGATACTATATTATTGACCGCTAGATTTCCTCGACTACTGAGGTCTTACGGATTTTTCAATTGGCTGATTGCATCTTAGCCTGACACTTAGATACATCCAGTCTCACGCATTTATCCTGCACTTACGTTATTCGCCCTTGGATTTGCACTGAGGTGCTAAGGTACATAAGGAGTAAACCTATCCTACATCGCCTTCCACGAAACTAACCTGAAACACTATTTTGCACCGTATGATTTCCTCGATTACTGAGTTATACCAACATTACCATGTGGCCTATTACACATTAGTCGTGCCGCTAAATCTACTTTTTCAATTTTTCAATAATATTCGATCCCTTTTTCAGAAATCGTTGCCCAGTAAACTGCACACTGTTGTGCAAGAGGGGGGGTTTTGTAACAACTTATTTGTCTTGATTGAATATGCAATGTGCATCCCGTTATACGAATGTTAAATTACAAACATCACACACTCGTAAATCGCAATCGTCAGATATGATGATTTAAGCTAAACCGTTGGATTATACGAAAAGTTGAGGATCGAAATCCTTGTACGATATTATAATATAACCAACTACATATTAGCCTTACTTTTATTTAGGGAAAGAAATTTTTGTGCGTTCAAATCGTCACAATAACAGTTGCCAGTTTTCTTTAAGATTCTCCTCTCATGCACGATACAACGGGCAACGACATCTAATCCTAATCCAAAAGTAACGGGACGGACGTCAGTACTCTAGACTCATATAGTCCCTTTGTTTTTTCCCTTTTATTTATATTTACACCCAACAATTAACCATCTCCACCACCGACCATGTGCCTGGTATATTGCGCTACTAAAACGGTTGCAAAATGCAAACACGCAACATATCGCAAATACCTTTCTCTTGGATTCCGTTTCTGGTAAATCAACAAAATGCAAATACGCTCGGTGAACGAGTACCAATTTGGTTATTCACTGGTACCCAAGTAAAGCACAAAGAAGAGAAGATAGCTGAATTAAGGTTAAAAATGGATGCTCTCACTGTTGAAGATGTAATATTTGATCCTTACATAAATCTAAAGAAAGATAAGTTTGGAGAAGAGATTGATCATCGTGTTTTTTCAAGTTTGGAATCCTACAACGGGCCTTTGTTTCATCCTCATGGGTACGTAATGGCCAATCCACGTCGAGTTCTCCGCCAATATGGTTATGCGCAAGAAAAAGTCACTCAAGAATCTTTCAAATTGTTGGCTAATGCTTCTTCCGTAAAAAGTGCCAATGTCGTGCTCAACTATAGCCCGTGAGCCAAGTATTGATGTTTGGAACAACCGCGATAATGCACAATACCAAGTCCATATGAAGGAGCTCATTCTTGCTCTAGGCACAAAGGAAGCCGAAGAAGATTATTTGGAATGGTATTACCATTTTGGTCATCCTCATGTGATCAATAATGATCCGAAGGCGCAGATACATATCCAAAAGGCTCAAGAAAAGAAGAAGCGTGAAGCTGAAAAGAGAAGTGTATTTGATGCGGATTGGAAGGCACTATATTTCAACTTGGTAAGTAAAGTTGTTATTTTTCATGACGCCATTTCACATTTCTACAAGTATGTTTCATAACGTTATAATTGTTTGTACTTATATGTTTCATTTTGATATGTAAAATAGAAAAAGAAATGCCTTCACTTGGCACAAACAGTGAAAGATGAGGCCCTCACATGTGCACAAGTAAAGATTTTAAAACAATAAGAATGCTTCACTTGAGAACTTAGAGAGGGGCACGAAGCGGAGTAGGCATTCGTCGACAGATGTGGGTACTATTCAACGCCAGCCATCACCTAGTAGTTCTGAATCTATAGAAGAGGATATGCATGCTCGTGGTCAGGGTCAGGGTGGTCGAGGTCGTCGTGCAGGTCCTCGTACTCGAGGTGGTAACAAAAGAGGTCGTGGTCATACTCGTAATGAGTAGACATTGTAGAAGACTATTTAGTTTCTTTTGGTTGTTTCTTTGGTTGTTATGAACAAGTTTCCTTTGGTGTAGAAGACTATTTAGTTTTTTTTGGTTGTTATGAACAAGTTTCCTTTGGTGTAGAAGACTATTTAGTTTCTTTTGGTTGTTACGAACAAGTTTCCTTTGGTGTAGAAGACTATAAAGTGAAAATGCAAAATCAAAATTAGGTACTCAGGAACATTTACGTCCAGGTTTGTGGTAGGAAAAACCCATACGTAAGACTGAACACAACAAGTTTTAGGATTTTGCAGTTTTACGTCTAGGTTTTGGGTTCGGAAAACTCAGACGTCATTCTGATAGTAAGTATTTCTCAGAGTTACGTCTAGGTTCGTGTTCTCTAAAACCTAGGCGTAAATAGCTTTTAAAATGAGTTTGTTGTTTTTTTGTCCCTATTTGGTTTGTTACACATCTTGGTTTTATATATAAGTTGAACATACATGCCCAACCATCTTATTTTTTCTTATTTATACATATAATATTGTCAACAAAATACTTCATTCAAAACTACCAAAATACATATGACCCAATTATCACTTCTAGACAAAATGTTTTATTCCTAGTGAGTCATTCAAAATATTTTCACCACCCTTCACGAACGTTTAGTCATCCTCATCATCGCTCATCAATGCAAATGAGACATTACTCCTTGACATTTGTAATGCCTTCCAAAATTGAAAACTTTCCTCGAATCTATTACACCAAGACTTGGACCATTCGTTACAATCTAATAATGGAGGTAATGGGCATCCTTCACTCATTTGGAGTCCAATTAAATGGTTTCCGTGCACGTAACCAATCACCACTCTTTTTGTTTTATCCGATTCTTCGTCAAATGGTATCCTTGTCGGTGCAAATGTGAAACTCAATGCATTTGAGATATAATGGACAACGTAATTGAATGCATTGGCGAGTAGTTGGCCGTTTATTGGCATGGACATCCAATACTCACTTGTCAAACATTTATTGCCATGTAACCGCTTTTCCCATGCCAAAAACCTTTCGTTTAACACCGTCTAGGACTCGTCTTTTTCACATCTCATCATTGGTATGTAATAATCTCGGTGCCCACGTAGTTCCATTAAATATTTTTGCCTTACATAGTCAACTTCTTCACAACCCCAATCTTTCGCGTCTTCAAAGGGTCCAAGTTGATCCACGAAGACGTGGTAACCACAATTCCCATCTCCATCTACCTCATCCGTGGCCTTAATATAATCACGAACAAAGTCGGGGAAAACAAGAAGATAATTTTCATAAATGATATATAAATTCCGGGAATATCGACCCTTCTCATCTCTAGGGGGTGGTTTGTAAGTTGCGTTTGGAATACGAACCGTCCCATTCCTTTCACTTGACGGAAATATTCCAACCATTGGACTTTTTCCTATACTTCTTGCTAATTGTTTAACACCGTCTCTACCGTCAAGTTTTTTTCTTGTTTTTCCTTGGGAGGGAACTTCGCATGCTTTGGAACCTTTTCTTTTATCTCCCCCATCTTTTGTTCCGCATTGTTTGGAACCTTTTCCTTTAACAACTTCGCTTTTTTCTAGTTGTTTGGAACGAAAGACCGGACCTTTTCCTTTGAAATCAACTTTGCTTGTTGAACTTTCTTGAGAGGGAGGCTCAAGATCTTTTTCTTGTACATTTCGATGACTTGGTTCTCCTTATTTTTCTTGTACATTTCGATGACTTGGTTCTCCTAAATCCATTTGACCTCTCCTTCGTTTGTTTCTACCTTGAACATCCTCCTCCATCTCATCCTCCGCCTCATAGGATTTTCGCAACAATTCAAATCCCGAAGGATCTCTTTTCTTTGATTCTTCCAACAATTCCCTTGCCGTTTTCCTTACTACACTCCTCTTTTATTTCGTAGAAGGCCTCCCCTTTCTCTTCCTCTTAGGTGGTTCCTTCATATTGTTCCTAGTTTGTGGGTATACGAAGTTACTCAAGTTACTCAACCATATTTGCCTTTGCCCCCGTGTTATTGTATCATATTTCGCGGCTAGCGCTTTTCCGATGTCGGTATCGGCAAATGTTCCTCCAAAATCTTGATCGACTATTGTTTCATGGAATGATAATTGTTGCCCAAAGGGATCAACATCTTGTATTGGAATAAATTTGCCATTGTAATTGGCTATGACATGCCGACATGGGAGGCCCAAACTTGTCATGTTAGGACAAACACACTCTCTTTTGTCATAGTTACCCGACTCAAATTGTATCACTTCTTTCATGATCAAATCAATTGCACGATGCGACACTTTATGATTAATTTCATCAAGCCAAGCATTGTTTTTCCATTTAGTGTGTCTACTAGATCGTTTTTTTTTTCAAAATACTCCCTAACTCTATCAAGATCACGGAGGAAATAGGTGTGCATGGCTTGGAATACCGTAACAAATCCACCATCACCACTATGAAGCTTCTTCTTCAACCGTTTGTGAGACGATTCCACCGTACTTGTAGCTTGGTTGCCGAAGTGTCTATATTGGTTTGTGAATGCGGCCACGAACTTCTCTTTGTGCGGATCCAACCAATTGTCCACCAAGTATTTCACCATAGTTGGATAACGTCTCAAACTAGCCAATAACATACGAGATCGTTGTTCATAGTCTTCCACAGTGAGAGAATATGCCATGGCTTCCCAATCCTTTTGGAAACTAGCCCATCTTAGTTCCGCCAACCCGTCATCCTTCTTAAATTTCTCTTTGGCTTCCTTTTGTTGATCAACCGGTAGTTTCTTTATTAATTCTTTCCATTTGACTTTTCTTTGTTGGACGAATGATGGTCTTACATTTAGTCTCAATGTTATTCCATAGGTGGAAGGTGCAAAGAAGGTGATGAGCATCCGGTAAAACCCTCTCTATTGCATTCAACAATGCTTGTTCCTTGTCGGTGACAATCACCTTTGGAGTATATCCCTCCACGTAGAATAACTTCACTTGTTGTAGTGCCCACACATAACTCTCTTCAAGCTCATTTTCCAAGAAGCAAAAAAGCGATACTAAACGGAGAGTTGGTGGAAGTTTGTCCAACAATGTTCAACACCGGCATCTCATACTTGTTGGTCTTGTACGTGCAATCCATTAAAAGTACTTGATTGGAGCACCGCGCTAATTGTATAAACTCGGGATGAGCCAATATGAGATTCTTTATTTGTTCATCCTCATCTTCATTATGGAAAACCGAATAATTATACTTCTCCCCCAAATGCCTTAATTGTTGCATTTGATTTCTATTTTCCCATTGTTGATTTTTCAATTTTGTTTTGGCGTTGTAGATGGTTGGCAAAGTAGAAACATTCTTTGGGTTGAAGAGCTTTATATGACCAAGTATATCTAGGGGTTTCATACGGTTTTCCTTCATGGAACTTACAATGAGTTTTTCTTCATCATTAAGCCGCGCCGCATAAGGATGGGATAACAAAGTATCCAGTATGGGATGGTTATGACGACCGCATACAACTTTCTCCAAATACCAATACCACTCCTCGCTTTTCTTGTTGTGCTTGAATTGAAGCTTGAACGGGCATTTAGTCTTCTTAGTGAAAGTAGTATTCTTCCTATTCGTCTTTGGTTCATATACGGTACCCTTTTTCACATGACTTTTACTCTCTCCACTACACTCGCAAACCATTTGAAAGTGGCGGTCATTTGTTGATCCATTACAAACTATAACACACATAATTAACTTGCCACGTTCTCTAACCCATTTCTTTGCATCTTCTTTATCTTTCCATCTCTACATGTTCCAAAAACTCAAAGTTAGTAAAAAAACAAAAACATAGTGAATGAGCAAAATATCTTTCCATTAGTTTCAAAAAAGAGAAAAAAACACTTACCAAGTCATTCAAATAGTGATGGGATGAATCTTCGGTTAGAATTTCGTTTGCATTAGGTTGAGAAGGCATTGGGCTAGGTGGAAGCACAATCTATCAACCAAAATATCACAATATTAGTCAAGTAAAAAAAAAAAAAAAAAAAAAAAAACTATAATTAAGTCATGGTTATAAGGTACACGAACCCAGACGTTTTATGCATATGAAAGGTTATGGTAGAAAATTCATCCTCTAACCTAGACGTTTTTAATTACGGTTGGAAACGATGAAAATATAACCTAGACGTTTTACCTTACGTTTGGAAATAAGAAAATCCTAACCAAGACGTAAAACAATTATTAAATACCCATGCAAAAACTATTTACGTTTGGGTTTTGGATGAATTTAACCTAGGAGTAATTATCAAGTTTTGTCCTATTGGAAACCAGTTACGTTTGGAATTCTTCTAAAGCTGGGCATAAACGAAAATTACGGTTGGCAACGAAGCAAAACCCTCTTCCGAACCCAGACGTAAAACTGAATTACGGTTGGAATGAATCCCAACCCAACCGTAATTTGCCATGAAAGTCTAAAAATATCAAATTTATTATCTTTCTTAAGCTAGTTTTCAACGAAATTGAACCCATGGGAGATAGTTTGGAGGTGTACCTGTTGATTTTCAACCATTGGTTCTTCACTTTGTTGATTTATTTCTTCAATTGGTGGAGATTCATCATCACTTTGTGTTAAACCCTCTCTACCATCTAACAAATCATCAATCTCTTGGTCTTCAACATGAGAAATGTAAAACTTGTTTTCTCTATCATACAAAGATTCACCCACCTCGAATTTGTAACTTGTTTCATCCATTTTTGTTGAGTGAATCAAACAATCTAGGTTTTGAAAAAAAAACTCCAATTTTTTTTCTTTTTCCTCTTCTCTCTAGTTTTTTTCCCACATAAACTTTGTCCTTAATTTACAAATATATATCAAAATTCATCTTCTTAATTTAATTAGATAATAATTAAAATTAATTAAAATTAACTAAATAAATAAGGGTTGTTCGGTCATTACACAATTATTTGAGATAAGGGATTTTTGAAATTACTTACGGGTGACCCGTTTTTGTCCTATTAGGTGACGCCCCTCTAATGGAATGTGACACCCCAATAATAGCCTTCAATCCAAAAGGAACGGGACGGACGTCAGTACTCTAGACTCGTATAGTCCCTTTGTTTTTTCCCTTTTATATATATTTACACCCAACAATTAACCATCTCCACCACCGACCATGTGCCTGGTATATTGCGCTACTAAAACGGTTGCAAAATGCAAACACGCAACAAATCGCAAATACCTTTCTCTTGGATTCCGTTTCTGCAGAAAATTGGTATACTGCAACACGTGAAAAGTGTGTCAAGAACCCCCTTTAGATTTTGCCACACCATGTGGCAACAACCTGTGTGACAAAAAGTTATTGCCACACCTTAAGTACACTGCGGCAATAGCTGTGTTTTTTACCACACCAAATGGTGAAGCAATATAATGAGGCAAAAGTATTTTATTATTTAAATAATTTTATTTATTTTTTTATATTTATAAATTTATTTCCTTTAATAAATCTTTCGCGACACCGGCTGTTGAGGCAGTTTTGTTGTATTTTGGGTGGAATTTTTGTTTCCGATTTTGATTTGTCGTATTAATCTTTCCGGTATTATACAGTTCCTATTTTCTAAATCGTTCTATGAAAGTAAGAGATAAAAAATTAATAACAAAAAATTCTCTCATTTGTTATATTGATTTTATTCATATACAAATTTAGCACATAAATTTAATTTTCTCGATACATTACATAATGATGCATCATACGGAAAAAAAGACATAATTTTAGGGAAAAAAAAGAGAGAAAAACGGAAACAATCTCAATCTTCTTCTGCTGCTGCAAATCTTCTTCTTCTTTTGAAGGAAATTTTCTGCAAAATCAATATTCAAGGAAAATAATTATTTTCATAATCAAGAATCATTCTTAAAATCTATACATATTAAAACCATAACCAAAAAGAAGAAAAAGAAATTCTATACATAGAACATAATAGTTGAGATATGAGAATTACCTAAGGATGGAAACATCCCAACTTGATTAGCAGTATGCACTTATGCTGTGAAAAAAAGTAAATTCATAAACTAGATTCACCGGGTTAATAAATCAATGGAAGAAAAAATCAAGGTTAAAACATTGTCAATCCGAAAGAAACACCGAAAATGTTTATGTAAAGTAAAAAATTCCAAATCAAACATTACATCTCAATTAAATAACTCCTTCAATTCTTGAAATTGTAGTAGAGAGTATGGATTCTTTCGCTATCATCGAACCATTAACAAAGTTCAGTAATCAAAAAAATTTCCAAAATCAAAATCGGAAACAAACAAATTGTTGCAGAGACTATGGATTGAATAACCTAAGTTTTTAAGCCCTAACAAGATAAAAACTTCAAAAACTTATTTGGGAGACTACCATTGATTAGTATGAAGTATGAACCACTTATCTTGGATCCGAAAGGTTCTGTAAGATAAGAACCTTAGAGGTTATAGAGAAAGAAAGCATGAGAAGGGGATATACAATGGAGGTTGGACTTTGACTCTTTGAATAATATAAATAAATGTCTAATATTATTTTTTTCCTTTTGGTAGTTACCGAGACTAAATTAATATACTTACCTTTTTGCCGCACTTAGAAAAATGATTGCGGAAATAAACCATTTTTTCGCCACACATCAAACCTTAGTGTGGAAAAAACTAAATGTTTTGCCTCATCAATGGTTACCATGTGGCTATAAATGTGTTTTTGCCACAATATAATCTAACTGCGTCAATAGAAGTATTTTGCCACATGCCCTCAGATACAGGGTGTGGCTACAAAGTGTTTTTCTTGTAGTGATGGTAAATCAACAAAATGCAAATACGCTCGGTGAACGAGTACCAATTGGTTTTTCAAAACATTCCTTTTTTCCTTTTTTATTATTACCAAAATAAACATGTAACGAGCTAGAGCATTTTATTTTTTTTTCCAAAAAAAAAAAAATGCTCTGTAACCCACCATACAAAAACTGATAATAACTGATAAAGAGAAGAAGAACAAGTTTCAACACAGATATATTGAGCAAAGTGTGAAAATCAAAGAAATAACTGTTTTCTCTTTATACACAAGATAAAATGAAAAACCACATAAACCCTCCACAAGGATTTCATACAAACTACATCAAAATCATTTCGCAACCATTCAGGAGCTGATCTATTGAAACCACTTTAGAAATAACTCAATCAAGTATTAATCTACTTATGATAAACAAACAGACAAGAGAAGAAGAAGAACAAGCAAAAAATCTGAGTAAACAAAAGCTTCACTATTTTACAACCTTAACATCATATTGTACTACTTCAAAAACATAGAAGAACAGAAAAATTTTTAAAAAAAAATTGAAAAACATTAAACAATCAAAAAATAATACCAAAATATAGAAAAACAGCCTACCATTAAACAACCAACTTGTTTAATCTATGGAATAGTAGAAATCTTCATACCCGTGTTAAATTTTCTTCAAATTATTTCTCTACAACTTCAGAACTTTACCAACCTTGATCTCTATCTTTCTCTCACTCTCTGTATATTTCTTTTTTCTCTCTCTCTGTCTCTAGAAGAACGACGGATACCACCACCATACACACTTGCACTGAGGTGAGGTGAGGAGCAGAAAGAAAAGTAATATAACAACTTTCCTGATAACAAATACTATAGTACGACATGTACCACTGATTTATCCTGCCGTCGCATCCCGAAATCTTGACGTGATACTATATTATTGACCGCTAGATTTCCTCGACTACTGAGGTCTTACGGATTTTTGAATTGGCTGATTGCATCTTAGTTTGACACTTAGATACATCCAGTCTCACGCATTTATGAAATCCTAACATCATCTTGTATTACTTCAAAAACATAGAAGAACAGAAAAATTTAATTTTTTTTTTTGAAAAACATTAAACAATCAAAAAATAAGACCAAAATACAAACAAATTTAAAGTTCTCATGCATGTTTTACAACCTTAACATCATCTTGTACTACTTCAAAAACATAGAAGAACAGAAAAATTTAATTTTTTTTTTTGAAAAACATTAAACAATCAAAAAATAAGACCAAAATACAGAAAAACAGCCTACCATTAAACAACCAACTTGTTTAATCTATGGAATAGTAGAAATCTTAATACCTGTGTTAAATTTTTTTCAAATTATTTTCTACAGCTTCAGAACTTTACCTTCCTTAATCTCTATCTTTCTCTCACTCTCTGTATATTTCTTTCTTCTCTCTTTTTGTCTCTAGCAGAACGACGGATAACACCACCATACACACTTGCACTGAGATGAGGTGAGGAGCAGAAGGAAAAGTATTATAACAACTTTCCTCATAACAAATACTATAGTACGACAGGTACCACTGATTTATCCTGCCATCGCGTCCCGAAATCTTGACCTGATACTATATTATTGACCGCTAGATTTCCTCGACTACTGAGGTCTTACGTATTTTTCAATTGGCTGATTGCATCTTAGCCTGACACTTAGATACATCCAGTCTCACGCATTTATCCTGCACTTACGTTATTCTCCCTTGGATTTGCACTGAGGTGCTAAGGTACATAAGGAGTAAACCTATCCTACATCGCCTTCCACGAAACTAACCTGAAACACTATTTTGCACCATCTGATTTCCTCGATTACTGAGTTATACCAACATTACCATGTGGCCTATTACACATTAGCCGTGCAGCTAAATCTACTTTTTCAATTTTTCAATAATATTCGATCCCTTTTCCAGAATCCGTTGCCCAGTAGACTGCACACTGTTGTGCAAGAGGGGGTTTTGTAACAACTTAGTTGTCTTGATTGAATATGCAATGTGCATCCCGTTATATGAATGTTAAATTACAAACATCACACACTCGTAAATCACAATCGTCAGATATGATGATTTAAGCTAAACCGTTGGATTATACGAAAAGTTGAGGATCGAAATCCTTGTACGATATTATAATATAACCAACTACATATTAGCCTTACTTCTATTTAGGGAAAGAAATTTTTGTGCGTTCAAATCGTCACAATAACAGTTGCCAGTTTTCTTTAAGATTCTCCTCTCATGCACGATACAACGGGCAACGACATCTAATCCTAATCCAAAAGGAACGGGACGGACGTCAGTAATCTAGACTCGTATAGTCCCTTTGTTTTTTCCCTTTTATTTATATTTACACCCAACAATTAACCATCTCCACCACCGACCATGTGCCTGGTATATTGCGCTACTAAAACGGTTGCAAAATGCAAACACGCAACATATCGCAAATACCTTTCTCTTGGATTCCGTTTCTGGTAAATCAACAAAATGCAAATACGCTCGGTGAACGAGTACCAATTTGGTTTTTCAAAACATTCCTTTTTTCCTTTGTTATTATTACCAAAATAAACATGTAACGAGCTAGAGCATATTTTTTTTTTTTTCAAAAAAAAAAAAAAATGCTCTGTAACCCACCATACAAAAACTGATAATAACTGATAAAGAGAAGAAGAACAAGTTTCAACACAGATCTATTGAGCAAAGTGTGAAAATCAAAGAAATAACTGTTTTCTCTTTATACACAAGATAAAATGAAAAACCACATAAACTCTCCACAAGGATTTCATACAAAGTACATCAAAATCATTTCGCAACCATCCAGGAGCTGATCTATTGCAACCACTTTAGAAATAACTCAATCAAGCATTAATTTACTTATGATAAACAAACAGAGAAGAGAAGAAGAAGAACAAGCAAAAAATCTGAGTAAACAAAAGCTTCACTGTTTTACTACCTTAACATCATCTTGTACTACTTCAAAAAAATAGAAGAACAGAAAAATTTAAAAAAAAATTTGAAAAACATTAAACAATCAAAAAATAAGACCAAAATACAGAAAAACAACCTACCATTAAACAACCAACTTGTTTAATCTATGGAATAGTAGAAATCTTAATACCTGTGTTAAATTTTCTTCAAATTATTTCTCTACAGCTTCACAACTTTACCGTCCTTAATCTCTATCTTTCTCTCACTCTCTGTATATTTTGTTTTTTTCTCTCTCTCTCTCTAACAGAACGACGGATACCACCACCATACACACTTGCACTGAGGTGAGGTGAGGAGCAGAAGGAAAAGTAATATAACAACTTTCCTCATAATAAATATACTATAGTACGACAGGTACCACTGATTTATCCTGCCTATACATTTTCCACCGAAATCTTGACCTGATACTATATTATTGACCGCTAGATTTCCTCAACTACTGAGGTCTTACGGACTTTTCAATTGGCTGATTGCATCTTAGCCTGCAACTTAGATACAACCAGTCTCACGCATTTATCCTGCACTTACGTTATTCGCCCTTGGATTTGCACTTAGGTGCTAAGGTACATAAGGAGTAAACCTATCCTACATCGCATTCCACGAAATTAACCTGAAACACTATTTTGTACCATCTGATTTCCTCGATTACTGAGTTATACCAACATTACCACGTGGCCTATTACACATTAGCCGTGCAGCTAAATCTACTTTTTCAATTTTTCAATTTGGGAGATCAAATTAATTTAAAACTGGAAATAATATTCGATCCCTTTTTCAGAATCCGTTGCCTGGTAGACTGCACACTGTTGTGCAGGAGGGGGGTTTTGTAACAACTTAGTCGTCTTGATTGAATATGCAATGTGCATCCCGTTATACAAATGTTAAATTACAAACATCATACACTCGTAAATCGCAATCGTCAGATATGATGATTTAAGCTAAACCGCTGGATTATACGAAAAGTTCCTTGTACGATATTATTATAATATAACCAGCTACATATTAGCCTTACTTCTATTTAGGGAAACAAATTTTTGTGCGTTCAAATCGTCACAATAATAGTTGCCAGTTTTGTTTAAGATTCTCCTCTCATGCTACTCATGCACGATACAACGGGCAACGACATCTAATCCTACTCCAAAAGGAAATGGACGGACGTCAGTACTCTAGACTCATATAGTCCCGTTGTTTTTTCCTTTTTATTTATATTTACACCCAACAATTAACCATCTCCACCACCGACCATGTGCCTGGTATATTGCGCTACTAAAACATAAAATTGGTTAAAAAGACCAAAATCAATAATTCCTTGGTGAAAAAGACATTTAGATTTTGATACTGTTTAAATGGACAAAAATATAAAAATAGCCAGGATGTAACCAGTTTCATCCTACCCATTTTCAAATACATTTTTTTTTTAATTTACATCCAGATGCATCCGGTTTCATCCTCGCTATTTTTTAAGTTTAAGACAGGATGAATCCAGTTTCATCCTTTCTATTTCTTTTTGTCCATTTCACCCATAATAATTTTTACTTGTCCATTTGAACCATCTTTTAAAATTTTTTGGACAAATGACCTATTTTCCGCTACTAAAACGGTTGCAAAATGCAAACACGCAACAAATCGCAAATCAGAGCCGATCATGTGTCCATAAGGGCCCTGTGCGATTTTTTTTCGTAGGGCCTTTTTATAGTGTAGAATAATTTATAACAATCGTAAAAAATAAAAATAAAAAACGTCAACATTTTTTTTTTTAATTTGAAAAATTATAGACGAATGCGCTAGAATTTAGAATTTTTTTTTTACACCGGATGAGTATAATAACGCATATTTTTAAAAACAAAGAAAATTATTCAATTGGAACCTTTTATTTGTTAGTGTCCCCCTGCAGTAATAACAATACGCAAGGAAAACTCAAATAATATAGCCCCGTGTATTATATCTATGGTCTTGGGAATACTATAAATAGAAAACACCGTCTGATATAAAGAACAACTAAGAGACATTAACACCATAAAGAGATGGATGCATTAGCCAACACCCCAAGAATTAGGGGTTCGAATCTCTCTACAACGACCAAGATTTTTTTTCTTTTTCTCCCAAGTAAACAGTTGGGGCTAAAGAAAAAAAAGGCCCTCGTCAGAGCTGGGCCCTGTGCGGTCGCACACTCTGCACGGCCTCGGGCCTGCTCTGTCGCAAATACCTTTCTCTTGGAAGAATTTTTTTTTTCTTCTCCCAAGTAAACAGTTGGGCTAAAGAAAAAAAAAGGCCCTCGACAGAGCTGGGCCCTGTGCGGTCGCACACCCTGCACGGCCTCGGGCCCGGCTCTGTCGCAAATACCTTTCTCTTGGATTCCGTTTCTGGTAAATCAACAAAATGCAAATAAGCTCCGTGAACGAGTACCAATTTGGTTTTTCAAAACATTCCTTTTTTTCTTTTTTATTATTACCAAAATAAACATGTAACGACCTACATACGCTGTATGGTGGGTTATAAAGCATTTTTTCTTGCATTTTTTTTTTTTCAAAAAAATGCTCTATAACCCACCATACAAAAACTGATAATAGTTAAGATTAAAACATTTTGCTTCTTTATAATACCCCTATCACTACTACTACCACAGTTACCACCCAAACGCGTGTTAATACAACGAGAATGAGGCCACCCTGGAGATTTAGGCGGGGTGGCAAACGATCTCTCAACAAACAGCATTGATGTTTTGTAGAACACCACCACTAGCAATAGTGAAACACCAGCAACTCTTGATCGTTCCTCATCGGCAACAAATCTGCCTTGGAATGATTCTTGACTTCTTGTTATCTTTTGCAGCATTTGCAGCTAATTCCAAAACCTCAGCAACACGAGATACTCAAGAACAGCAGCGAGATAAACAGGAGCACCGGATCCAACACGTTCAGCAAGGAAAGCCGTTCTTCCAACTGGGAAACTTAAACCAACTATCATTGATTTTTCAACAGCTTTCCTCCTGTCACCACCCTTTCTACCTCCCTTGCCAACTTTCACTGAGAATTTCTCTGAATAGATATGGTGTTACAACTCTTGACCCTTCCGGTTGTTGATCGCTGGATCCAGTCTTAGAGATTGTCCTGCCAAAGAAATAGGGTGAGCTAAAAGAGTAAAGCAATGGATGCCAAAGAAAACTTAGAATTTGAGTTCACTATGTTACTGCAATAGGAGTAAGGCAGTCCAAGACTTATTAGCTCTAAAATATATACAATGTTATGATCCTTATCATGAAGGAAGACTGAGTAGGTTTTCAGTTGATTCATGTCTTGAAGAATCAACAGAACAACCCACCCAGTGCATTCCTATCTTCTATCCGTGTCTATTGCATGCAAGACTCTACCAGACATGGACGATAGCTGGACTCTACCACCACCACTATGAACCCTTTTCCTTCCATGGACGATACCAGACAATTTCAAAATCTTGCTCAAGTACATTGTACAGTTGTTCGGTTTTTCTTTCTTTTTAGTCTGACGCGTCGGTTTGGAAACCATATTGCTATTTGACGAGGGTGCAGTCCTAATTCTCTAGACAACCTCATTTTCCTTTCAGGTTGCAGCTTTACCTTATTCTTCCTCCCATCGAGTGTAGCGCCCGGTTGTTGTTCCAGCTCTATCTCCACTGGAAATTCCTCTCCAATGCATCTGCTTGTTCACTAGATAACTGTCTCTTCCCCCTCCCCGTTTGCACTTGGTTGTTGATGTTTGCATCATGACCTCCCATACCATTTTCAGCTTCACATTCATTTGCACCAGCAGCACCACTAAACCATAGCTCCGTCATCTCTGCTCCTACCAAGCCTATTCAAGTTGCAAAACAGTGACCAGTTATGGTTACGGGGAAAAAGTTCAATACGCAAGCATGATAAAAAAAAAAAAATCTTGGCCGCAAAATATATATACATGAAAAAGAAACGGTTTAAACCTGGAAATAGGTCACCAAAGGGTTTATAGTAACTCCATCGAAAATAAGTTACATGAAGCTGTGGGTACTCCTCCCTCAAATGTGAAGTTAATCTGTCGATAATCAATAATATTTTCCTTGGTCTCCAAGGGAGCACGACTTAACGGAGTAAGTCTAGGCAACCAAGTATTCGACATTTAGGAAACCGTAGTATTCCATATTTAGGAAACCGGTAGAAACTTTGTCTCCAAGCATTATACTTGACATCCAAGTATTGATCGATTATAAATAGACGTGAGCTAATTTGGAGAATGGAATGGAATCGACAATGGAATTGTGTGAGACTCCATCCCACCTCTTGGGGTGGTGATCTTATGAGAGGCTTCATGGTGAGTCTAAGGTTTCTCTTGAGCATGATGAGTCTATCATGATGAGTGATTCTTGTATCTAGGGTAGGGTTACAACAAGAGGAGTGTTCTTCAAGTGTTGTGTGTGATCGCATCAATGGGGCTGTGATGCTAGATAACAAGATAAGGGTTGGGTCAAGGTTGTCTTCTAGATATTAGTTGTAATGCTAGAGACACATAGGTGGCTGACACACAAAGTGTTCTTATATTTGTTCTTCGGAGATTTTCATTATAGCACCACTATAAATCTCGTGTCATGGTACGCTTTTAATGTTTTTTCTTTATTGTTTGTATTTATTTACTCTATGTTTGATAGAGCACCAGATGTAAGTCGTCCAAGTCGTTACCACAGAGAAACCCCAACATCAATTGCATTGTAATTGCACTTCCTCCCTTTGTTTATTTTTCTTGTTGTATACCATTTTGAAGTATATAGCTATCATCTTCCAAAATATATGAAGTCAAATACCACTTGAGAATGTTCTATGATTCTTCATTTATCTTAGATATTCAGTTATGTATAGTTTGTATCAATATGTTAATTTCTAGGCAACGAGATTTAAAAGCGCTCTACGGAAGGGAAACCGGGAAGGGCGTGCTCTACGAATCTTCCAGTGAGGAAGAAAGTGATAGAGTAAGCAACGCTCGAGCGGCAGTATTAGATTTTTGATTTTAATCTTAGACTTTGACTTCTTCAGTCCAAAACCTGAAGATTCCCATGGAGTGAAGGTTTTGCTGCATATAGTATATACTTACCTGGATGACCAGCATTGGGGTTTGAGTGATTTTGTAGACTTGATTCTGGGACAGGACCACGGTGGTCAAAATACAAGAAGAGGACGAAAATGATGATCTATACTCTGTTGTTACTGCCCTAAATTTGGGTCGGCATATGTACATGGCTGCATGGCTATAAAAAGTAAAGAGTCCAGAGGAGTTTTCTTCACTTTTAATTTGTTTATGCTTTAAGGTTCACTGTTTAAGGCTTCACAAAATATAACCTGTAACATCAATGGAGGAGCGTTTCAAAAGTAAGAAACCCAAAACGGAGAAGACAAAGTCATGTGTAATAATATCCGGGCGATATCATAACATATGACGTACTAACAAGGTGGTTATATTCTTCACTTTCAAATGTTAAAACTCTGAGCATGAAGGCAAATTTTATGAGCTTCAATCCACGTAGTGCCTGCATCTTCACCATGATGCCACAAGACTTTTCTGACTCATCTCTTCATCGTTTGCTTCGTTTCTATTCATGATTTCTGTTGGTTTTGTGGGGTAGTAAAAGAAGATGATGACGCAACTGACAGCAGCGATGATGAAGGTGATGAAAGTACTGATGTAAAGTTAAAAGATGGCGAAGCCGGCAGTTCGATTCTGGTTCAGTGCAGAATTATGGTGGTGAATTATCTTCTCCTGGAGGGTCGACAGAGGAGCTCGGGATGTTTTTAAGGAGGATAAGGGTCTGGAGTTCATTTTGAAATCGATCAGCTTGTAGAACCAGAGTCGGATGGTCGTGAGGATATTGTAATTGAAGCTGAGATTCACGTTAAAACAAGTGGACCTGGTGAAACTAAAGTGATATTCAAGTAGTTGATGAAAGTGAAACCATTTTGAATCTGGAAACTGGGAGTAGTCTTGTAAGTAATACAGTTGTTGCTGAAGCTAGTGGGTGGTCTGTTGGAGCAGCAGCAGTTGCAAGTGAAAACAACTCAGATTTGGAGAAGCCATTGGATTTCATTTGTTTTTAAATCTGCTGTGGAGATAGAGGTTCTTTTAAGTATCCCACCACCTAGAACAATATTAACTGATATGCTTACACAACCGCATTTTGTTGGATGTTGCTTCCTGTAGAGAGATTTAGGAACTGCACACTACGTATAACAGCAACTGGAACTTCAACATGTCATCTTTGAGATGGATGCTAAAGCAGTAGTGGAAGCAGCAAACGGAGATTTCATGAAGGTGGCTTGGGAGGGAGAATCAATCACTCGCCTTAGAAATAAATACCAAGTTAAAAACTCAATCTTCCTGGACTTGCAAGTTCACTAGTAGGAAGTTAAATAAGCCAGCAGATAAATTAGCTAGGATTTACAAATTTTCCAAAGTTTGGTTAAATAATCCTCCAAGTTTTATCGCAGGTGCAATATTGGAGGGTATGAACAATGTTAGTCCTCTTATCTAAGCAATATAAATCTTCTTTGCATTAAAAAAAAAAAAAATGCATCAGCTCTTCAACAATGTAGAGTCTCTCTCAACTCTATGTTCCAAGAAAGAGGAGAGTGAGAAGGATACTTTTATTATGATCAGGAAGGTTTTTATGTCAAATGGTTGTTTCCAGGGATCGAACTTATGACCTCAAGAAAATTTGACCAAATTGACTGTTTTGTCAGTTCATCAAAATAAACTTTCAGGTGACTTGCCTCGGGAAACTGGAGACTCTTTGGCAAGAATAGTCTTACTGATTCAGCTCCTCAATCTCTAAGCAGTTTGAGAAACCTAAAAGCCTTACAAATTGCTCCAAATCAACTTACTGGTACTATCCCCTAAAGGTATAGGTAGGTCTCTCTTACTATATGTACCTTTTTGGAAATCGACTATCTAGCCTCCTATTCTTAAAGACATTGAAATCCCAAGTTCTCACTGGCTTTGAACTGTCCAGAAACAACATCACCGTTTCATCAGTTCTACTGCCTTAATGAAAATCAACTTTCTGGTTCGGTTGTTTGAGAAACCAGAAGGCTAAGGTCTCCGACTGCCTTCATGTTGTCAAGAAACAATGTCTAATCCCTATTTTTCATCACAAGACAATAACAAACAATAACAATTAATGTGAGAAAGGAAAACTAATAATCTTTGAACATTTTGTAAATTTGTGCCCTCTAAGTTGCCGGACCTAAACTGAAATAGAACCAGGGAACATATCGGTGTTGTACTAAACATTTAAATGGAGATTATGTTTCTCATTGTGAAGATCTTAGCTAGAATTGAAATCCAAATGGAGAAAAAGTAAAAATAACACTAGTAGATCACTTGAGTTTTACCTTGTAGCAGTAAGTTTTTCTTTTTCTGTAATTTCCTCAGGAGCTTTTCT
Organism: Papaver armeniacum; assembly: GCA_023531295.1. Taxonomy (NCBI): domain Eukaryota; kingdom Viridiplantae; phylum Streptophyta; class Magnoliopsida; order Ranunculales; family Papaveraceae; genus Papaver; species Papaver armeniacum. Next base: position 78,036 of record JAJJWW010000934.1, read on the forward strand.
TTTCTTTCCACCTTTTGTCTCCATGATTGCTTTCAAAGAAATAAGGCTGTTCGCATGAGGAGTTGCCCAATCGGTGGTATATACCGAAGGCGTCGTACAATCACCAAGGAATTTCTCCAGCGTCTCGTCTAGCTTTCTCAAAGTTCTAGTTTCAGGGTCATAACAATAGAGAACAGCATTGTACCACAACTCACATGTCGGGATTGGATGCGCAAATGGCTTGATCCAGCTGTAGTCTTCCCATGCTATACTAAACTTCTTAACCCAATAGGAAACCTTCCGGTGTTGTTCCTCCATAAACTTCACAGTCTTCCTATCCCTCAACTCCCATACCATGACATGTTCACTTGGAACTACTTCCATAACACACAAATCACCTCCCAAAACCATGAGTTTCACAATAGCGCCACGGCCAACAGAAGGTATTGACGGGAGCAATTCAAACGTTTCATATTCCAAATCAAAAGCTGCAGTCTTAGGTTTTCTACTTTTCCGATCTATCCAGTGAAGAGCTCCATCTGTAAAAACACCTGCAAATCGCAAAAGACTTAAGTCGGAAAAAAAGAGTTTCCCACCACCTGAAGTATATTTGTTTCTCCATCTAGTACCTCCCCGGAGGGTATACACCTTAACGTCCCAGTAAGACTGCCAAGAATGGTCTCGCAAAACAACAACTTTGTAATCATCACTTGAGCGATGGTAACCGAATCCAATCGCCGGATGTGAGTTCCTCAAGCACAATCGAATATCCGGAAGTTGAATGTGCTCTCCAGTTACAGGATTGCATATACAGACTTTTATTTGTGAGTCGGTGTAACCAGCATAACATACTAAACCGTTACAAGAACCAACCATGAAACTTCCCCAGTCGGGTGATGATATTGGCATGACTAAACTTCCGAAACAGCGTAGTTGTTCAACGACATGATTAGTGGTACCAACTTTATCATTATTTTGTTCTGAAAAGTAGAATTTTGATTCAATTTCGGTTTCCTTAAGGTGCGAAACCTTGTAAAGTAAACCCTTCTTGTGTTTAGGTAACAAATTTCGCCATGTTCTGCATACTTGTCTGCACTGTAACTGTAAGGCTATTGAGGCTATTGGTACTAAGCAACAACGTAGAATTCTTTCTGTAATTTCTAATGGTAACCTCTCCATTGAATTTGTTTTAGGGTTTTCTTCTTTCTTTCCTTCAGAATTCTTGCCGCCTTCACGAGTGTTTAGGTCTTTCTTTCTTGTAGGGTTTATAGTGTTATCTTAATTAGATGCGTTGATAATTTCTTGTTGACTAAGCCACCTTTTTTCATGTTGGCCCTTAACCACCCGTTGATATATCCTGATCAGTTCCTGACCGTTTAAGGAAGAGGCAAATAATAATAACCTTATTCAGTAATTTAGTGTTTGGCACTTGTCTTCCACGAGCTCATGTATCTAAATATCCCCAACTATAACCATCTTTTTATCTAGCTATTAATTTCAGAGTTGTTCATGGTGTTTCAAGTTTTGAGAGACTGATAGTGTTCAGATACCTATTCGGCCCATGAAACAACTACTTGCCACTTCAAAGAATATGTTAATTACCTTCCTATCTGAAGTGGGTAGGGTATTTGTAATTGGTTTTGGGGGATTTGATCAAGTTGTTCATGTTGTCTTTGAGTTTGCCGCTATTGACACAGAGTTATTTTTTTATTTTTTTCTATTTTTTTTGAAACATACAAAGAGTTTTTTCGTTGTTGAAGAGAATGGCTCAATTGTACATGTAACCTCATTATTTTTCCATGCCATACTCAAAACAACGTTGTAGCTAGAAGAGGCTAGCAGAGAACAGCGTTAATGAAAAACAATGTAGCCTAATGATTACCCTTAATAAGAAAACAGCGTAAAGTAAAACAATAATGAAAACAATTTATGGAAAATGGGTCATTTGTCCAAATATTTTTAAAACATGGTCCAAATGGACGAGTAAAAATTATTATGGGTGAAATGGACACAAAAAAAAATAGCAAGGATGAAACTGGATTCATCCCGACTTAAATTTAAAAAATAACAAGGATGAAACTGGATGCATCCTGATGTAAATTAAAAATAAAATAAAAAAATTTGAAAATGGGTACGTAGGATGAAACTGTTTACATCCTGACTATTTTTACATTTTTGTCCATTTAAACAGTATCAAAATCTAAATATTCTTTTCACCCAGGAATTGTTAATTTTGGTCTTTTTAACCAATTTTGTGAACAATGTAGCTAGCAGAGACTAGCTTACAGGATAAAACAACTAACAAGAGTTTAAATTCACAACTCAGCTCAAATAAGGGTTAGCATTTTGACCATGAATAGTAAACTTCAAATGGGGATTTTTTTTTTTTTTTTTATCATTTTGGATATCTAAGGTTGCAATTGAAGTCTAAAAGCTGAATAAAGAGAAAAAAAAAATAACAATAGAAGATAACTTGAGCAAGTGGCAGTAAGTTTTTCTCATTCTGTTTCCTAACGAGCTTTTCGTTCTTTTTATCGCTTTTTGTTAGTGCAGTTGGCTGAAACTTGCTGTAGTCTTCCCTTGCCACACTAAACTTCATAACCCAAGACGAAACGTACCCGCGTTGTTCCTGTGTATGCTTGACAGTATCTCTATCCCTTAAGGCATACTTGACAGTCTTCCTGTAACTTAACTCACATATCATGACATGATAACTTGGAATTACTTCTAAAGCACACAAATTTCTTCCCAATACCATGAGGCCTACATGCTTAACGTCATGGCCAACAGAAGGCATTGGTGGGAGCAATTCAAACGTCTCATATTCCAAATCAAAAGCTACAGTCTTAGGTTCTATACCGTCCTGAACTATCCAATAAAGAGCTTTTCATGCAAAAACACCAGTTGATGGTAAAAGTGAAACACTCAAGTTACACAAGAGGTGTTTTTGACTTGTACAAGTTTTGTATCTCCACGCAGTACCACGCTGGAGGGTGTACACCTGAACGTCCAGGTAAATATTGTCGCGCAGAATAACTACCTTGTACTCCTTACTTGAATGATTATAACCGAAACCAATAGCCGGTTTTGAGCCATGATCTCTCCAAATAGTATCCGGAAGTTGAACGTGCTCTCCAGTGACAGGATTGCAGATATAGATTTTTATATGAAGGGAACTAAAATAATATCTTAAACCGGCAGAACAAACTAAACCGTTGCAGGAACCAACAATGAAACTTTCAGATGAAAAACAGCGGCGTGACTCTAACTCAAGTGTCCCGTAACAGCTGAGTTGTTGATGGGCGTGATTAGTACTAACTTTATCACTATTTTGTTCTGAAAAGTAGAATTGGTGGAATGGAGCTTCAGTTTCAGTTGTCTTACCGTGTGAAACCCCGTAAAGGAAACCCATCTTGGGTTGAGGTAGTAAAGCTGGCCATGTACACTTCTCTGCACTGTAATTGTGAGAATATTGGTAATAAACCAGAAAATATTGTTTCTGTGATTTCTAATGGTAACTTTTCCATTCAAGCTCTTGTATATTTAGATCGATGTAAGAATCTTCGAATTTGGTTATAAACAAAACTCAAGCTAATATATTGATCAAAAAAAAGGAGAGGTACAAACCACCCTCAAGTTACAAGGCTGGAAGAGAAAAAAAGAGAGAAAGGAAATTCAAAGGAGAGGCTTTTCAGTCATCTTGCTCTTCGAAAATAAACTTCTTCATGGGGCGCGATATTAGACTACCTTTGTATCCTATGTTTTGTGCAGGCCATGTACATATAAGAGCTTGACAAATTCATAGCCATTTCAGATGAAAGAGCAACTTCTGTGACTACATAAACGATTTAAGAATTCGAAGTCTTTGCCCATTGTCAGAAAATGATCGAGTTAAGCAGCGAAGATGCAGTAATATTTGTTTGAATAGACAATACGGAAAAGTAAAGCCCCAAAACACACTAAAGAATTGAACAGAAGATTTCTTACAAATCACCTAATATGCGATGTCATCACCAGGTTATATATCAAGATTCGACCACTTTTGTCGCAACATGCTACATTCACCAATAAATATCAAAGGTCGGAAAAAAAAGGATTTTTCGGTTTCTCATTATCATCATCTTGTGCTAGAGTTCGAGTCTAAAAGTAGAACAAATAAAATAACAATAGAAGATAGCTTGAGTATTACCTAGCAGGAGTATATTTTTCTTATTCTAGTTCCATCTGAGCTTTTCTTTTATCTCCAACTTTTCTCTCCATAATGGCTTTCAGCGAAACAAGGCTATTCCCATGGGGAATTGCTCGATTGGTGGTATAGACCGAAGTCGTAGAATCACCCATGAATTTCTTCAAAGTGTCATCTAGATTCCTCAAAGTTTTAGTTTCAGGGTCATAACAAGAGAGAACAGCGTTGTACCACAACAAACATTTGTCTCTCTTTCTTAGAGCAAATGGCTCAAACCAGCTGTAGTCTTCCCATGCCATACGAAACTTCAGAATCCAAGGCTGTTCCTGTGTATGCTTGACAGTTTTCCTACTCCTTAGTGCATACTTGACAGTCTTCTTATAACTTAACTCCCAAATTGTGACAGCTTTTCTTGGAACTACTTCTAGAACGCACAAATTCCCTCCCAATGACATGAGCCTGACATGCTTAACGCCGTGGCTAACAAAAGGTATTGATGGGAGCAAATCAAACGTCTCATATTCCAAATCAAAAGCTACAACCTTAGGTTTTGTACTGCGCTGATATATCCAGTGAAGAGCTCCACCTGCAAATACACCGGTTGATGGTAATATACTCAAGGGGAACAAAGGGTGTTTATCAGTACCTGTTTTGCTTCTCCATACATTTCCTTAACGTGAAGTAAACCCATCTTGGGTTTAGGTAGCAGAGTTTCCCATGTTTTGCAGACTTCTCTGCACTGCAAGTGTGAGACTACCGGTAAGCCAGAAAATATGTTTGCTCTGATTTCTGATGGTAACTTCTCCATTAAATCTCTTGGAAGTTTTTTATCTTTCTTTACTTTTGAATTCTCGCCGCATTCACGAGTCTGGTTGAAATGAAGGTTTTCTCTCTCTCTCTCTCTCGTTTTCTATATATATAGGTATAGCATTGCGAAACCCTAATTAGTTTGGTTAAGGTGTGGCCAAATTACTTATTTACCCATAAGTATGTTATCATTTGGCAATCCTGTCTTCTATCCATGTCCATTGCAAGCAAGACTCTACAAGACATGGACGATAGATGGGGTCCTGGCTTCAAAAAATGCTCTTGGAAAAACCGGATTTGATGCCTTATTTGATTTGCGAGGAACATCCTCAGTTAGTAGAGACCTGTGCTTGTATGCTAAGCAAAAGCAGCCGAAGCAAGTGCTCCCACACTGCGGCTAGATCACAAGTTATGTAATTCTTTTTTTTTTATTATTTTTTTTTTGATCGGTAAAGATAATTGGATTGATCAAAAAAGGAGAGGTACAAAAAATTTGTACCACCCTCAAAGAATATAAAATAAGGGTGGTACAAAAAATTTGTACCACCCTCAAAAGTGCAAGCATATCATCTATGACATCCCATCTGACATGATCAAATGCCTTTTCAAAGTCCACTTTGACTAAAATTCCAGATTTTCCACTAATTCTTGAGTTAATGAGCTCATTTTCCACAAGAAAACCATCTAAAATCTGTCTCTTCTTAATGAAAGCAGTTTGTTGAGAAGAAATTATATCAGGTAAAGTTGTCTTCAATCTTTCAGCTAGCACCTTAGAAACAATCTTGTAGACTCCATGAACAAGACTAATGGGTCTTAAATCCTTAATTTCTTCTATGGTCTCCTTTTTTGGAATGATAGAAATGAAAGTATTTTTCAGTCTCCAGTCTAAAAAGTTATTCTCCTGCAATTCTTTGAACACCTTCATGATATCACTTTTAAGCACCTTCACTATGTTACTGCAATAGGAGTAAGGCAGTCCAAGACTTATTAGCATAATCTTGTTATAACGGCGGTGGTTATAAGTTAGCTCTAAAATATATACAATGCTATGATCCTTATCATGAAGGAAGACTGAGTTGGTTTTCAGTTGATTCATGTCTTGAAGAATCAACAGAACAACCCACCCAATGCATTCCTATCTTCTATCCGTGTCCATTGCATGCAAGACTCTACCAGACATGGACGATAGCTGGACTCTACCACCACCACTATGAACCCTTTTCCTTCCATGGACGATACCAGACAATTTCAAAATCTTGCTCAAGTACATTGTACAGTTGTTCGATTTTCTTTCTTTTTAGTCTGACGCGTCGGTTTTGGAACCATATTGCTATTTGACGAGGGTGCAGTCCTAATTTTCTAGACAACCTCATTTTCCTTTCAGGTTCCAGCTTTACCTTATTCTTCCTCCCATCGAGTGTAGCGCCCGGTTGTTGTTCCAGCTCTATCTCCACTGGAAATTCCTCTCCAGTTCATCTGCTTGTTCACTAGACAACCGTCTCTCCCCCCTCCCCATTTGCACTTGGTTGTTGATGTTTGCATCATGACCTCCCATACCATTTTCAGCTTCGCATTCATTTGCACCAGCAGCACCACTAGACCATAGCTCCGTCATCTCTGCTTCTACCAAGCCTATTCAAATTGCAAAACAGTGACCAGTTATAGTTACGGGGAAAAAGCTCAATACGCAAGCAGGCTAAAAAAAATAATCTTGGCCACAAAATATATACATGAAAAAGAAATGGTTTGAACCTGGAAATAGGTCACCAAAGGGTTTATAGTAACTCCATCGAAAATAAGTTACATGAAGCCGTGGAGTACTCCTACCTCAAATGTGAAGTTAATTTGTCGATAATCAATAATATTTCCTTGGTCTCCAAGGGAGCACGACTTAACGGAGTAAGTCTAGGCAACCAAGTATTCGACATTTAGGAAACCTGTAGTATTCCATATTTAGGAAACCGGTAGAAACTGTCTCCAAGCATTATACTTGACATCCAAGTATTGATCGAGTATAAATAGACGTGAGCTAATTTGGAGAATGGAATGCAATCGACAATGGAATTGTGTGAGATTCCATCCCACCTCTTGGGGTGGTAATCTTATGAGAGGCTTCATGGTGAGTCTAAGGTTTCTTCTTGAGCGTCAACGGAGTTGTGCAGGGTCAAGAGAGAAAGGTGAGGCTATCATGATGAGTGATTCTTGTATCTAGCGTAGGGTTACAACAAGAGGAGTGTTCTTCAAGTGTTGTGTGTGATCGCATCCATGGGGCTGAGATGCTAGATAACAAGATATGGGTTGGGTCAAGGTTGTCTTCTAGATATTAGTTGTAATGCTAGAGAGACATAGGTGGCTGACACACTAAGTGTTCTTGTATTTGGTCTTCGGAGATTTTCATTATAGCACCACTATAAATCTCGTGTCATGGTATGCTTTTATTGTTTGTATTTATTTACTCTATGTTTGATAGAGCACCAGATGTAAGTCGTCCGAATCGTTACCAGAGAGAAACCCCAACATCAAATCCCAAGGTATTGCATTGTAATTTCACTTTCTCCCTTTGTTTATTTTACTTGTTGTATACCATTTTGGTTACTTGTAAATTGCTAATCATCTTCCAAAATATATGAAGTCAAATACCACTTGAGAATGTTCTATGATTCTTCATTTATCTTAGATAGTCAGTTATGTATAGTTTGTATCAATATGTTAATATCTAGGCAACGAGATTTAAAAGGCTGTAGCTGTGATGAGGATGAGCATGAATGGGCGGAGATCAGGTTCAACTTTAGCATGGAGGAGAGCGTAGGAAAGCTTTATATTCATCCATTGATGATTCTCATAGTTCCTAAAATGAAGCTTATTTTTGCACATTGCTATGTTGTGGGTGCGCCCAGCTACACCCATGTGTACTGTATAGTTATTACTCTTATGACACTGAGTTTAAAAAAATGGAGATCATCCATGTTCCAACTGATCTTAGTCAAAGCTATCATTTACTGCAGCATAGGTTCACTGTCCTAGAAATGAATTTAAGGAATTCATGTTGATAGCAACTCTGACAACAGCTTTTGTGGTTTTCTAAATCAACAACTTGCGTGGTTTTATTCTTCACTTTCAAATGTTAAAACTCTGAGCATCAAGGCAAATTTTACGAGCTTCAATCCACGTAGTGCCTGCATCTTCACCATGATGCCACAAGACTTTTCTGACTCATCTCTTCATCGTTTGCTTCGTTTCTATTGATGGTTTCTGTTGGTTTTGGAGGGTAGTAAAAGAAGATGATGACGCAACTGACAGCAGCGATGATGAAGGTGATGTAAAGTTAAAAGATGGTGAAGCCGGCAGTTCGATTCTGGTTCAGTGTAGAATTATGGTGGTGAATTATCTTTTCCTGGAGGGTCGACAGAGGAGCTCGGGATGTTTTTAAGGGGGGATAAGGGTCTGGAGTTCATTTTGAATTCGATCAGCTTGTAGAACCAGAGTCGGATGGTCGTGAGGATATTGTAATTGAAGCTGAGATTCACGTTAAAAGAAGTGGACCTGGTGAAACTAAATCTCTAAGTGATATTCAAGTAGTTGATGAAAGTGAAACCATTTTGAATCTGGAAACTGGGAGTAGTCTTGTAAGTAATACAGTTGTTGCTGAAGCTAGTGGGTGGTCTGTTGGAGCAGCAGCAGTTGCAAGTGAAAACAACTCAGATTTGGAGATGCCATTCGATTTCATATGTTTTTAAATCTGCTGTGGAGATAGAGGTTATTATGGCAATTGGATAGTATCAATTTTCTTTGATTGGTTTGAATTATGCCGAACAGTTTTCTCTTAAGAAGTTAGCAGTATAAATTGTCTCTTCAATAAGTCTTGGGCTTGATTCTACATGTCGTCTCCTCCATGAGAGATATTCTTTCAAAGTCAGCCTTCAGATTAATCTTTTCAAGCACTTCTTGTTGAGAAAACAATGTTATCTTCGAAAACAACCAAATATGAGAATCAAAACAGCTAGAACAATATTAACTGATATGCTTACACAATATTAACTGATATACTGAAAAACAAACTCCCGCGTGATATAAGCTCAGTCAAATGCTTTCAAGTATCCCACCACCTAGAACAATATTAACTGATATGCTTACACAACCGCATTTTGTTGGATGTTGCTTCCTGTAGAGAGATTTAGGAACTGCACACTACGTATAACAGCAACTGGATCAGGAACTGGAACTTCAACATGTCATCTTTGAGATGGATGCTAAAGCAGTAGTGGAAGCCGCAAACGGAGATTTCATGAAGGTGGCTTGGGAGGGAGAATCAATCACTCGCCTTAGAAATAAATACCAAGTTAAAAACTCAATCTTCCTGGACTTGCAAGTTCACTGGTAGGAAGTTAAATATGCCAGCAGATAAATTAGCTAGGCATGCTAGGATTTACAAATTTTCCAAAGTTTGGTTAAATCATCCTCCAAGTTTTATCGCAGGTGCAATATTGGAGGGGTATGAACAATGTTAGTCCTCTTATCTAAGCAATATAAATCTTCTTTGCATTAAAAAAAGAAAAAAAAGCATCAGCTCTTCAACAGTGTAGAGTCTCTCTCAACTCTATGTTCCAAGAAAGAGGAGAGTGAGAAGGATACTTTTATTATGATCAGGAAGGTTTTTATGTCAAATGGTTGTGGCCAGGGATCGAACTTATGACCTCAAGAAAATTTGACCAAATTGACTGTTTTGTCAGTTCATCAAAATAACCTTTCAGGTGACTTGCCTCAGGAAACTGGAGACTCTTTGGCAAGAATAGTCTTATTACTGATTCAGCTCCTCTATCTCTAAGCAGTTTGAGCAATCTAAAAGCCTTACAAATTGCTCCAAATCAACTTACTGGTACTATCCCCTAATCTCTCTTACTATATGTACCTTTTTGGAAATCGACTATCTAGCCTCCTATTCTTAAAGACATTGAAATCCTAACTTCTCACTGGCTTTGAACTGTCCAGAAACTACATCACCGTTTCATCAGTTCGACTGCCTTAATGAAAATCAACTTTCTGGTTCGGTTCTTTGAGAAACCAGAAGGCTAAGGTCTCCGACTGCCTTCATGTTGTCAAGAAACAATGTCTAATCCCTATTTTTTAAAGTAATTTGAGCATAGTATATCTTCACAATCCACACAACAATTTTAGCATTTTTACTCCCAACTAACTCGGAAAGAGGGTTGGAATTTAACTGTGACAACTAGTAAACTTTTTAAATGGAGATTATGTTTCTCATTATGAAGATCTTAGCTAGAATTGAAATCTAAATGGAGAAAAAGTAATAATAACACTAGTAGATCACTTGAGTATTACCTTGTAGCAGTAAGTTTTTCTTTTTCTGTAATTTCCTCAGGAGCTTTTCTTTTCTTTCCACCGTTTCTCTCCATAATTGCTTTCAAGGAAATAAGGCTGTTCGCATGAGGAGTTGCCCAATCGATGGTATATACCGAAGGCGTCGTACAATCACCAAGGAATTTCTCCAGCGTCTCGTCTAGCTTTCTCAAAGTTCTAGTTTCAGGGTCATAACAATAGAGAACAGCATTGTACCACAACTCACATGTCGGGATTGGATGCGCAAATGGCTTGATCCAGCTGTAGTCTTCCCATGCTATACTAAACTTCTTAACCCAATAGGAAACGTTCCGGTGTTGTTCCTCCATATACTTGACAGTCTTCCTATCCCTCAACTCCCATACCATGACATGTTCACTTGGAACTACTTCCATAACACACAAATCACCTCCCAAAACCATGAGTTTCACAATAGCGCCACGGCCAACAGAAGGTATTGACGGGAGCAATTCAAACGTTTCATATTCCAAATCAAAAGCTGCAGTCTTAGGTTTTCTACTTTTCTGATCTATCCAGTGAAGAGCTCCATCTGTAAAAACACCTGCAAATCGCAAAAGACTTAAGTCGGAAAAAAAGAGTTTCCCACCACCTGAAGTATATTTGTTTCTCCATCTAGTACCTCCCCGGAGGGTATACACCTTAACGTCCCAGTAAGACTGCCAAGAATGGTCTCGCAAAACAACAACTTTGTAATCATCACTTGAGCGATGGTAACCGAATCCAATCGCCGGATGTGAGTTCCTCAAGCACAATCGAATATCCGGAAGTTGAATGTGCTCTCCAGTTACAGGATTGCAAATACAGACTTTTATTTGTGATTCGGTGTAACCAGCATAACATACTAAACCGTTACAAGAACCAACCATGAAACTTCCCCAGTCGGGTGATGATATTGGCATGACTAAACTGTGGTCTAACGCAAGTGTTCCGAAACAGCGTAGTTGTTCAACGACATGTTTAGTGGTACCAACTTTATCATTATTTTGTTCTGCAAAGTAGAATTTTGCTTCAATTTCGGTTTTATTGTGGTGCGAAACCTGGTAAAGTAAACCCTTGTGTTTAGGTAACAAATTTCGCCATGTTCTGCATACTTGTCTGCACTGTAACTGTAAGGCTATTGAGGCTATCGGTACTAAGCAAGAAAGTAGAATGTTTTCTATAATTTCTAATGGTAACCTCTCCATTGAATTTCTTGTAGGGTTTTCTTCTTTCTTTCCTTCCGAATTCTTGCCGCCTTCACGAGTGTTTAGGTCTTTCTTTCTTGTAGGGTTTAGTGTTAGTTTAATTAGGTGCGTTGATAATTTCTTGTTGACTAAGCCACCTTTTTTCATGTTGGCCCTTAACCACCCGTTGATATCCTGATCAGTTCCTGACCGTTTATGGAAGAGGCAAATGATAATAACCTTATTCAGTAATTTAGTGTTTGGCACTTGAAAATTTGGTGTTTGGTAACTTTAGGGTCTGTTTGGGAGCTTGGAAACGGGATAACATATCCTGGAAAAGTTTATTTTAATTTAATTTATGATAACCATGTTAATGATTAGTTTTAATAGTGTTTGTCTAAAATTCTATCAGGCTAGGTTAACTTGTGTTTGTTTGACTACATGAATAGGTTAATATAAACAATTATTTCTTAGCCAAATACTTATTACTAGTACTATGTTTTAGGTTTTGGCAGGAGACTAGACTCAAGGAGGTTAGCGTTTGACTATCTAAGACCAAGATTGACCTAAACACAAAGTTAGGCGTGTTTATTTTTTTTCTGAACGGTGAGGGCCGGCAAAGAGACTTGACCGATGCAAAGTTTTGGTATCTTTGCAATGCACGAATAATCTCACTGAAAAGTATCTTCGCAATGCACGAATAATCTCATTGAAAAAACAGCTTAACAAGAATAAGTTTATTTGGAGTGAAAGAAACTGTAGAACTTTTGAAGAAGAATATAACTATAAGACTGATAAGGATCTGGTAGTTGATGCAAAATCTTTGCTTCTCAGTTGGGCTGCAGCTGCTGGCAGAAGAGTTCACCTGAACTATGCTTGTACTATCACTAATACTTGGGCATCTATTTTCATGTAATTTTGAACTCTTCTGTTTTTTGGCTTTTGCTACTTCTGGTAGCTCCCTTTGTAAATTCTTCTTTCTAATAAAATCTTCTCTTCCGATCAAAAAAATAAATAAAAAAAAGGTTGCAATTGAAGTCTAAAAGCTGAATAAAGAGAAGAAAAATAACAATAGAAGATAACTTGAGCAAGTGGCAGTAAGTTTTTCTCATTCTGTTTCCTAACGAGCTTTTCGTTCTTTTTGTCGGTTTTTGTTAGTGCAGTTGGCTGAAACCTGCTGTAGTCTTCCCTTGCCACACTAAACTTCATAACCCAAGACGAAAAGTACCCGCGTTGTTCCTGTGTATGCTTGACAGTATCTCTACGCCTTAAGGCATACTTGACAGTCTTCCTGTAACTTAACTCACATATCATGACATGATAACTTGGAATTACTTCTAAAACACACAAATTCCTTCCCAATACCATGAGGCCTACATGCTTAACGTCATGGCCAACAGAAGGCATTGGTGGGAGCAATTCAAACGTCTCATATTCCAAATCAAAAGCTACAGTCTTAGGTTTTATACCGTCCTGAACTATTCAATAAAGAGATCCTCCTGCAGAAACACCCGTTGATGGTAAAAGTGAAACACTCAAGTTACACAAAAGGTGTTTTTGACTTGTACAAGTTTTGTATCTCCACGCAGTACCACGCTGGAGGGTGTATACCTGAACGTCCAGGTAAATATTGTCGCGCAGAATAACTACCTTATTCTCGGATAAAATGACACTAACTTTTGGCTTCCAAGCAGGCTCATGTATCAAATATCCCCAACCATAACCATATTTTATGCTAGTTGTTAATTTCAGAGAGGTTGGTTGTGCTTCAAGTTTTGAGAGACCGATAGTGTTGGATTCTGCAGAGTAAAAAGTTGGTAATTGGTAATAACTTCGGCTAACAGCCCATGAAACAACCTGAGGTGGGTTAAGGTATTTGTAATTGGTGTTGGGGGATTGATTAGGTTGTTCATATCTGGCATTTGTTCGTTGTTGACATGTTGTCTTTGAGTTTTCCGCTATTGACACAAAGAGTTTGTCGTTGTTGAAGGGAATGCTCAAATGTGCATGCCGTGCCCAAAACAATATTGTAGCTAACGGAGACTAGGTTACATGATTTATATTAAAATCTAGAGTTTCTATCCAAATTCACAATCGAGTTTCATCTAGCTTTCTCAATGGTTTCGTTTCAGGGTCATAACAAGAGAGAACGGCATTGCACCACAACAATAGAGATTTGTCGCTCTTTGCAAATGGCTCAAACCAGCCATAGTCTTTCCATGCTATAATAAACATCGTAATCCAAGTGGAAACTATTTCTCCATGCCATGTCCCTGTATATAACTCAACTCCTGTATCGTGACTTGGTTACTTGGAACTACTTCTACGGCACACAAATTTCCTCCCAGTAGCATGAGTACGACCTGATTAAGATCATAGCCAACAGAAGGTATGGACGGGAGCAATTTAAACGTCTCTCCTTTTAAATTAAAAGCCACAATATTAGGTTTTGCACTGCCCTGATCTATCCAGTGAAGAGCTCGACGTGCAAAAACTCCGGCTGATGATAAAACACTCAAGTGGGACAAAAGGTAATGATTCCTTCTACAATTTTTGGATCTCCACACATTACCACCTTGGAGGGTATACACCTGAACATCCCACTGAACCTTGTCGCGCACAAGAACAACCTTGTACTCATTACTTGAACGATTGTAACCGAATCCAATCGCTGGGTTTGAAATTGAGCCAAAACTGCCCCATTTAACAGTCGGAAGTTGAGGACGTTTTTTACTCCAGCTTTAGCTAAGTTCTGGAGATCCGGATAGTTTTTGGACTTTATGTCCTTACATAAAACAACTTCAAAAGTTGATAAAAGAAGAAGCATCGGATCCATTGTGGAGTTGGTTTTCCAACTGGTTCGTCTAAAGCTTCCCTGTACTACACAGTGCAAAAATATTCATAATCTATACTGATTATAGAGGAATCACAAGATTCACATCACATGTGACCTCGTTATATTGTTTTCCCTCAGCAAAGAAAATAATATATAGAAGCCCACCAGAGTTGAGCATAAAGTAAAAACAATGTAGCTAGCTGCAGAGACTAGCTTACAGGATAAAACAACTAACAAGAGTTTAGCATAAAGTAAAAACAATGTAGCTAGCTGCAGAGACTAGCTTACAGGATAAAACAACTAACAAGAGTTTAAATTCGCAACTCGACTCAAATATGGGTTAGCATTTTGACCGTGAGAAGAAGTAAACTTCAAAAGGGGATTCTGTTTCTCATTCTGAATATCTTGGTTGCAATAGAAGTCAAAACCCGAAAAAGAGAAGAAAAAATTTAACAATAGAAGATAACTTGAGTATTACCAAGCGGCAGTGAGTTTTTCTTATTCTGTTTCCTAACTGTTGGAATATTTTCAACTGCGCTATCCAAGGGGGGTCCTGGGGGAGTAGCCCCCCAGGCTGTGGTCGAAACTGTTGGGGGTCTAGGGGGCAACGCCCCCGGAAGAATTTTTTGGTGGTACGTAACTGTTTATACCTTTACAAACATATCCAGAATATTCAAATCCAACAGACGCCATTGATGTCCGATGATGAAGAGACTCATCGTTTGAGAAACCTCGTTGGTGAAAAACATGTCTATTCCCAACAGAGATGCGAAACCTCCATAAATAGCATCTCCCAAAACTCGTTTAAGATATCTATCGAAAAACCTTTTCTGTTTTCTCTCTTTCTTAAGCATCATCAGAAATTTTGTTTACATGTGTTCTTGATTGGATCAAGGGGTACAAACCTTGAATTCAATTTCCGTTGTAGGGCTTTCATTGTATCCTCGAAGGCATTATTTCACATACTACCCTGTAATCGCCAATTTATTGGGAGGGTAGAAATAATTGTCTAAAAGAAATCGTATGAGCCTTGAAAGTTTTGGAGTACAACAATCTCTTCCTGTGTTATTTCATCTTCTATTGCAACCCAGTTTTTCCAACACTAACTAGTGACAGTGTAACAGTATAATTGTCTTTTTAACTGCCAAATGGTCTGTCTGTAATATTGTCTGCCTGTAGTATTTGTTGTGTGTCTTTAGTCATTCTATGTCCGTACAAAGTTGAGTGTGACAAAGAAGCAGACAAACTGTATTTGTTCAATTTTGTGTATAAGAAGAGATGACTCTCTTCTGTCGGTTAACGAGAATCAGGTTTTGTTTGTTTCATTCAATCCACTATGGTATCAGATAGGTAAGTTCTTGGTCATTCTTCCGCTCTTCTTCTTCAGTTCGTGTTCTTGATTTTCTTTACTCAGATCTACTTTTTCTATCTTTTAATGATTCATCAATTTCCTTTGATTTCAATGGAAAATCCAACATCTTTCTCAATATCTAGGGTTCCGTTAAATCAATTAACAAGTATTGTTCAGCTTAAACTCAAGGATGACAACTTTCTGACATGAAAATTTCTTGTTCTTCATGTAATTTGTAAATTCAAGATCATGAAATATCTTGATGGTTCTTTTCCATGTTCCCCTCAATTCACATCTCCAAGAAATGAAATGAATGTTGTTGAAAATCCTCTGTACTCAGATTGGATGGATGAGGATGCTACAATCATTCTATGGCTAAATTCAACCATTTCTGATTATGTAATTGCGTATTTTGCTTCAATTTCTTCATCTTATGAGCTGTGGATGTATATAAATGAAAGATTTGCTCGTGTTTCATCAACACATTGCATTCAATTGCGTACCAAACTGCTTTCTCTCAAACAAGGTGATCGATCTATTTCTTCTCTTCTAAATGAGATCAAGCTTCTATCAGATCAACTTGCAGCTACTAGATCTCATGTCTCTGATGATGAGTTAGTCGTAGTTACTCTTAGTGCTCTAAGCGGTGATTATGCCTCTTTTGCTACTTCGATTCGCATTCGATCTCCTCTAGTTTCAAGTATTGAACTTCACAACTTACTGCTCAGTGAATAAGCTGTTATGATAGCCAGATCTAAAATTTTATATGAAGAATCAGTGCATCGAGCCTTTGCTGCTCAATACAACAACTTTCGTGGTTCTGGTAGAGGTTTTGGTCATTGTTCTCAAAACTCTAGTTTTCGAGGTCATGGTAGAACTCAATTCTGTGCAGGTAGAAACTCTTCTCCAGGTTTGCTGCCTTCTCCTGTTACTCAGTCAATTTCTCGTTCTCCTGCTTCTGAATTATCCTCTGGAGATTGTCCTACTTGTCAAATATGTCACAAATATGGACATGATGCTCGAGAATGCTGGAACCGCCTTAATTTTGCTTATCAAGGGAATGATCCACGAAGAAACATCCAAGCTATGCTTGTTTCTGCAAATATTTTTGGGGAAAATCCATGGTATATGGATTCAGGTGCTACAGAACATTTAACCGGTGATGCTAATAATATAGATAACTCTACTTCAACATCTTATCATGGTCATGATCAAGTTACTATAGCCAATGGTGTAGGTATGTCTATTTTAGGTCATGGTTCTAGTACATTGTCTTTTCCATCTACACAATTTCACTTAAATAAAATCCTTCATGTACCTCAAGCCTCTCACAATCTCATTTCAGTCCATAAGTTTGCTAGAGATAATTCATGTGCTCTAACTTTTACTTCAAATGATTTTTGTATCAAGGATCTGAGATCAGGGAAAACTCTATTCATAGGGCCTAGTGAAAATGGACATTATCCAATTCACAAGCCTATTCATTCTCCCCCTGCCTTGTCATGTGTTGCTGCTTTTTCTGAGATTTGGCACAGAAGATTAGATCATCCTTCCTGTGAATCATTTAGTAAAGTTTATAGGCTAATAAAGCTTGACAAGATTATGTCAAAGCCTATCTTGTGTAGTGATTGTCAATTAGGTATGTCTCATAAGCAACCATTTCAAATATCAAGTTCTATTTCTTTGTATCGTTTACAATTACTTTATCTTGATGTTTGGGGTCCCGCAGCCTGCTCCCGTCCCTTCTGTAAATGGCTACAAATTCTGTTTTAATATAATTGATGATTTTACAAAATTTTGTTGGGTATTCTCTCTTACTGTCAAATCAGATTTTACTGCATTTTTCTTACAATTCAAAACTACAATTGAAAATCAATTTTCCACTACTATCAAAATTATAAGGACTGATGGTGGTGGTGAATTTGTCAATCATGAACTTGATTCATTCCTGTCTTCTCATGGCATCATTCATGAGTTTACTTGTCCTCATACACAAGAACAAAATGGTGTAGTTGAGTCTAAACATAGACACGTCATTGATATTACAAGAACATTTCTCATTCAAGCTTCTCTTCCTCTTTCTTATTGGTTTGATTCTCTTGCTACTTCCAATTACAATATAAATAGACTTACAACCAAATCTTTGCATTCCATCTCTCCTTTTGAGAAATTATACAAAAAATCACCTAATTACAACTTTCTCAAAAGCTTTGGCTGTCTTTGTTTTGCTTGGCTGAAACCTTATGCCTCTAACAAACTTCAACCTAGGAGTACAAAATGTATTTTTCTAGACTATAATGCTCATATTAAAGGCTACATGTGTTTGGATCCTATATCTCATTAAGTCTACATTTCAAGACATGTTGTTTTCATGAAAATGTCTTTCCTTATTCATTTCTTACCTCCACCACTACTCTTAGTGATATTCTTTCTCACTTTAATATGCCCATTACTCTTAAGGATTCTACTCCTCCTCACATTTCAGATACTACATTTCCTATTATTTCTACTCCATCCACCACTATGCCATCTCAACAATCTTCTATTTCTTCCTCCACTTCTACATCCACTACTTCTCTGACAAATGAAGGAACCATGACATCTTATACACATACTATAACTACTAGAGCTAAGAATCATATTTACAAACACAAGCTTCTTTTCTCTACCAAACATGTACTGCCAGCTGCCTATATTTCTACCATTGAGCCTCCTACACCAACTTGTTATTCTCAATCCAAGAAACTCCATGTTTGGTGTACTGCAATGGACAATGAGCATATTGATCTTCTTGAAGCTGATACTTGGACAAAAGTTCCACCTCATCCTTCTCAAAACCTTGTTGGTTATAAATGGGTGTACAAGGTTAAATACAATGCAGATGGATCCATTGAAAGATGCAAAGCCAGACTTGTGGCTAAGGGATTTCACCAACTTGAGGGTCTTGACTATACTGATACATTTAGTCATGTGGTAAAGCCAACCACCAACAAAATTTTTCTTGCTCTTTCTGTTAACTTCAACTGGCACATTAAGCAACTTGATATTAGTAATGCATTTCTGCATGAAGATCTTAAAGAGGATGTTTATATGGTTCAACCTCCGGGCTATGAAGATGTTGTTCATCCTAAGTATGTATGTAAACTCAAAAAATCATTATATGGTCTAAAAAAAACCCCAAGGGCTTGGTATGAAAAGTTTGTTGATGAACTCATTTCAGTTGACTTCAAGCCTTCATTAGCTGACTCTTCCTGATTTGTTCAGAAGTTGGGTTCCAAGCTAACTATTTTACTGGTTTATGTGGATGATATCATTGTTACTGGTAATGATAGATCTCTTTTCAACAAGATCATCACTTATTTGAACACTTTATTCCATGTGAAATATCTTGGTGAGCTTCATTTTTTCCTGGGTCTACAAGTTACTAGAAGCCTGAAGGTATTTTTCTATGTCACACTAAGTATGCTATTGAACTACTCCAGAAATGCTACCTTGTTGGCATCAAGCCTTGTTCATCATCTTTTCCAGCTAATTTCAAGCTTTCTGCTTCTGATGGTGACCTTCTCTTTAATTTTACAGAGTACGGATATCTAGTTGGGTCTGTACAATAAATCAAGTTTGTCAATTCATGCATGCTCCTACTACTGTACATCTTCAAGCTGCTAAAAGAATTCTCAGGTTTATCAAGGGCACTCTTGGACATGGACTTGTCTTGTCTTAAGGGTTTAATGCTTTGCAAGGCTTTAATGATGTTGATTGGGTTACCAGCCCAATGATGCTTTAATGATGCTGATTGGGTAACCCTGATGATCAGTCAGTGGTTATTGTATATTTTTTGGTGGAAATCCCATATCCTGGTCTTCTAAGAAACAACCTACAGTTTCTAGAAGTAGCACAGAAGCAGAATACAAATCTCTTGCCTCTACAGCAGATGAAGTGCTCTGGATTTGTCATATTCTGAAGGACCTTTATATTTTTATTCTTGTTTCTCCTTTTATTTCTTGTGACAACAAGAGATTCATTGCCCTTGCATCAATTCCAGTTTTTCATAACAGGATTAAACATTTGGCTCTAGATTTTCATTTTGTGAGAGAGTTAGTTCAATCCAATACTTTGCAACTGGTTTATGTTTCAACTTTGTAGCAGGCAGCTGATGTCTTCACCAAGGTCCTCAGTACTCCAAGATTTGAGTTTTTAAAACATAAGCTGAAGGTGATGCAACCACCTTAGCTTGAGGGGGGCTAGTGACAATATAATAGTATAACTATCTTTTTAACTGTCTAATTGTTTATCTGTAATATTGCCTTCCTGTAGTATTTGTTGTGTGCCTTTAGTCGTTCTATGTCCGTACAGGTTGAGTGTGACAGCAGTGTGACAGCCTGTATTTGTTCAACTCTGTGTATAAGAAGAGATGACTCTCTTCTGTGTCGGTTAATGAGAATCGGTTTTGTTTGTTTCATTCAATCCACTACTAACGAGCTGTTCGTTTCTTTCCACCTCTTCCCCTCATAATCGCTTTCAACGAAACAAGGCTATTAACGTGAGGAGTTGCTCGGTTGGTGGTATATACCAAAGGTGTCGTACTAAATATTTAGTTTCTTTGGTGGTATATACCAAAGGCTATTCACGTGAGGAATTGCTCGATTGGTGGTATATACCCATGACTTTCTTCAAGGTCTCATCTAGCTTTCTCAAGGTTTTAGTTTCAGGGTCATAATAAGAGAGAACAACATTGTACCACAATAAATATTTGTGACTCTTGGTTAGCGCAAATGGCTCAGACCAGCTGTAATCTTCCCATGCTATACTAAACCGTGTAATCCAAGTGGAAACGAACCCGCGGTGTTCCTGTGCATAAGTTGACTCCCATATCTTGACATGTTTACTTGGAACTACTTCCATGACACACAAATTCCCTCCCAATGCCATGAGTTCGACATTCTTATTGTCATGGCCAACAGAAGGTAGCGACGGGAGCAATTTAAGCCTCTCATATTCCAAATCAAAAGCTACAGTGTTAAGTTTCGTACTTCCCTGATCTATCCAGTAAAGAGCTCCACCTGCAAAAACTCCAGCTGATGGTAAAACACTTAAGTAGGACAAAAAGGCTTGTCCAACTTTTGTATCTCCACTTAGTAGAACCCTGGAGGATATACACTTGAACATCCCGGTAAATATTGTCGCGCACGAAGAACAACCTTGTATTCGTTACTTGAACGATTATAACCAAATACAATCGCCGTGGTAGAGTTAAAACTGCCCAATTGAGTCGCCGGAAGTTGAATGTGCTCTCTAGTGACAGGATTGCAAATATTGATTTTTATTTCCTGTATTAAGGGCATGGAATAATACACTAAGCTGGCATAACAAGCTAAACCGTTACAAGAACCAACCATGAAACTTGATATTAGTAATGCATTTCTGCATGGAGATCTTAAAGAGGATGTTTATATGGTTCAACCTCCAGGCTATGAAGATGATGCTCATCGTGAGTATGTATGTAAACTAAAAAAATCATTGTATGGTTTAAAAAAAGCCCCAAGGGCTTGGTATGAAAAGCTTGTTGATGCTCTCTTCACTTCACTTCAAGCCTTCATTAACCGACTCTTCCTGATTTGTTCAGAAGTTGGGTTCCAAGCTAACTATTTTACTGGTTTATGTGGATGATATCATTGTTAATGGTAATGATATATCTCTTTGCAACAAGATCATCACGTATTTGAACACTTTATTCAATGTGAAAGGTCTTGGTGAGCTTCATTTTTTCCTGGGTCTACAAGTTACCGAAGCCTAAAGGTCTTTTTCTATGTCAGACTAAGTATGTTATTGAACTACTCAAGAAATGCTATCTTGTTGGTATCAAGCATTGTTCATCACCTTGTCCAGCTAATTTCAAGCTTTCTGCTTCTGATGGTGACCTTCTCTTTAATCCTACAGAGTACATATCTCTAGTTGGCTCTCTACAAGTTTGTCAATTCATGCATACCCCTACTACTGTACATCTTCAAGCTGCTAAAAGAATCCTCAGGTTTATCAAGGGCACTCTTGGACATGGACTTGTCTTCTCTAAAGGGTTTAATGCTTTTCAAGGCTTTAATGATGTTGATTGGGTTACCACCCCAATGATCCTTTAATGATGCTGATTGGGTAACCCTGATGACAGGAGGTCAAACATTAGTATTGTATATTTTTTGGTGGAAATCACATATCCTGGTCTTCTAATAAATAACCTACAGTTTCTAGAAGTAGCACAGAAGCAGAATACAGATCTCTAGCCTCTACAGCAGATGAAGTGCTCTGGATTTGTCACATTCTGAAGGACCTTTATATTTTTATTCATGTTCCTCCTTCTATTGCTTTTAACAACAAGAGATTCATTGTTCTTGCTTCAATTCCAGTTTTTCATAGTAGGATTAAACATTTGGCTCAAGATTTTTATTTTGTGAGAGAGTTAGTTCAATCCAAGACTTTGCAAGTGGTTTATGTTTCAACTTGCAGCAGGCAGCTGATGTCTTCACCAAGGGCCTCAATAGTAATCCAAGATTTGAGTTTTTAAAACATAAGCTGAAGGTGATGCAACCACCTTAGCTTGAGGGGGGCTAGTGACAGTGTAACAGTATAACTGTCTTTTTAACTGTCTAATGGTTTATCTGTAATATTGTGTGCTTGTAGTATTTGTTGTGTGCCTTTATCCATTCTATGTCCGTACAGGTTGAGTGTGACAGCAGTGTGACAGCCTGTGCTTTTTCAACACTGCATATAAGAAGAGATGACTCTCTTCTGTGTCGGTTAATGAGAATCTGGTTTTGTTTGTTTCATTCAATCCACTACTAACGAGCTTTTCGTTTCTTTCCACCTCTTCCCCTCATAATCGCTTTCAACGAAACAAGGCTATTAACGCGAGGAGTTGCTCGGTTGGTGGTATATACCAAAGGCGTAAAATCACCCATGAATTTCTCCAAAGTTTCATCCAGCATTCTAAAAGTTTTAGTTTCAGGGTCATAACAAGAGAGAAGAACGTTGTACCAAAACAAACATTTGTCGCTTTTTGGAATTGGATGAAACCAGGTGTAGTCTTCCCGTGCCACAGTGAACTTCATAACCCAAGATGAAACATACCCCCTTTGTTCCTGTGTATGCTTGACAGTATCTCTATGCCTTAATGCATACTTGACAGTCTTCCTATAACTTAACTTCCATATCATGACATGTTTACTCGGAAGTACTTCTAAAAAACACAAATTCCTTCCCAATACCATGAGGCCTACATGCTTAACGTCATGGCTAACAGAAGGCATTGGTGGGAATAATTCAAACGTCTCGTATTCCAAATCAAAATCTACAGTCTTAGGTTTTATACCGTCCTGAACTATACAATAAAGATCTTTTCCTGCAAAAACACCCGTTGATGGTAAACGTAAAACACTCAAGTTACACAAGAGGTGTTTTTGACTTGTACAAGTTTTGTATCTCCACGCAGTACCACGCTGGAGGGTGTATACTTGAGCATCCCGGTAAATATTGTCGCGCAGAATAACTACCTTGTACTCCTTACTTGAATGATTATAACCGAAACCAATAGCCGGTTTTGAGCCATGACCTCTCCAAATAGTATCCGGAAGTTGAACGTGCTCTCCAAAGGAGGATTGCAGTATATAGATTTTTATATGAAGGGAACTAAAAAAATATCTTAAACCGGGCAAGTAACAAACTAAACCGTTGCAAGAACCAACAATGAAACTTTCGTGATGAAAAACAGCGGCGTGACTCTAACTCAAGTGTCGTGTAACAGTAGAGTTGTTGATCGTGATTAGTATTAACTTTATCACTATTGTGTTCTCAAAAGTAGAATTGGTGGAATGGAGCTTCATTTTCAGCTTGTCTTATCATGTGAAACCCCGTAAAGGAAACTCACATTGGGTTGAGGTAGAGGTGTACATCGTTTCAGGCAGGCCAGCCGAATCCCGATTATAGCATAGGTCGGGCCGGACGGGCTTGTAGTCCTTACTACCCATTAAGTTTAAGAGGCCGGGCCGGGCAATAACAAAAATTTAATGTCCATGGCCCGTCCATACCCGTGAAACAATACAAGCTAGGCCAAGTCGGGCCGGGCAGGCCTCGGGCCCAAGAGATAATTCAAAATTTTAAAGTATATATGTTTGTTTTTTTGGCTTGATGAATGATGATATATCTGTAACTCGTTCAAATGATAGTTCAAGAAATTCATATTCATTACCGTGAAGTGTAATTCAGAATTTTGTCTAACCCCAATAAATTGTCCACATATGAAATTTAAGTTCTTGAGAAATCCATCACACTAGTAGAAAACTTTATTCGAGGCTATTGCGCAGTGATTGTGCGGGTAACTAAACAAAGGCACGGCAAAAGCTAACAGTGCCGGACTCTAATATTTGAACAAAAATCTGGGTCCGCCCACTTATAATTATCGGGCAGGCCGAGCTAGCCCATGACAGGATATCGGGCGCCCATGGGCTCCTTCAGACCAGGGAGGTACATGGCAGGCCGCAGGCTTCCGGGCATTTTGTACACCCTTAGGTTGAGGTAGTAAAGCTGGCCATGTACACTTCTCTGCACTGTAATTGTGAGAATGTTGCTAATAAACCAGAAAATATTGTTTCTCTGATTTCTAATGGTAACTTTTCCATTCAAGCTCTTGTATATATAGATCGATGTAAGAATCTTCGAATTTGGTTATAAACAAAACTCAAGCTTAGGTGTTATTGATTTAGGGAAACCGAAAAGGACAAAACCATGGTTATGACTTAGGGTATATTAATTAAATACCCTTAGTTTTGACACCCAATAAAAATACCCTTATACAACAATATAAATACCCCTATCATTTAAATACCTTATCCCTTAAGAAACAGATTACCTTAATACCCTCACTTACAATATTATTTTCCATTTAAAAGTCTTATCCATTAAAAAATAAATTTTTCTATTTTTTCACATCCACCAGCAGCACCATTTCACCACCACCATCCCTTAAGAAACAGCACCACCGCCACCACCACTCCACCACCACCACCACTCCACCACCACCACCGCCACTCCGCCACCACCACCACTTACTAAATACAACCACCAATAATATTCCACCACCGTCACACACCACCACCACAGTTGTTGCCGCCGCCGCCACCGCCATTAATATTAGGTGTCAACAACTGAAGTTGATCCAAAAAATCAAAAGTTCAAAAATATTTGTCAAATTTGGTTGTTGATTCCATTTTTCCATTGTTGATACACAAACATTGGTTGTTGACTCCCTAAATCTAAGGTCAATTTCTATTGTTGATACACAAATATTTGTTGTTTATTCCATTTTTCCATTGTTGATACACAAACATTGGTTGTTGACTCCCTAAACTAAGGTCAATTTCTATAGTTGATACACAAATATTTGTTGTTGACTCCTTACACTAAGATTAATTTCTATTGTTGATACACAAATTTGGTTGTTGATTCCATTTTTCCATTGTTGATACACAAACTAAGGTTGTTGATACACAAATATTGGTTGTTGACTACCATTTTTCCATTGTTGATACACAAACTAAGGTTGTTGATACACAAACATTGGTTGTTGACTCCCTAAATAGTTGATGGAGTAGTATTCAACAACTTTTCGTCCAACCTCACCACCACCACCGCCAGCAGCGTACAACATTTCCAACACCACAAACAACCAGAATCACCATTATCTTCATGAACAACTTTAATTAATCATTCCAACCACAACCAACACAATCTTCATCATCAAAATTCATCATTCCAACCTCACCAGCATCACCAATAGCACAAAAAATCTCCACCAACACCACAACAACCAGAACTACCACTATCTTCGTGAATGATTTTATTTCATCATTCGAACCTGAACAAACACAATCTCCATCATCAATTTCATCGTTCTAACCTATTTACATCTACATACTACCACCACCAACAGAAACTCAAACTAGAGAAAGAAGATAATCAATTGATAGATTGAAAAATACATACCTCCTTCATCGCCGCCGCCACCACCATCATTGTAGATCTGGTATCTTCCTCCATCACCACCATCATCTCTTCTAATAAAACAGAGATTTGATATCCTCCTTCACCACCGCCACGACCTTCACCTCTATTATTTCAAACTAGGGTTGTTGTTGGATCTTAAATTCGAGCTTGTTACTCTATCGATCGAGAAGAAGAACTTTCAATTGAAAAGTTAAAAGCATTAAATCTATAACAGACATCAAAAGAAGAGGAATATTAACAGTTGATAATGATTATCAAGCTTGATTTCTCTGAATCAATCAGTCAAAATCGATCTAAAAACAGTGGTGATGCTGCTGCTTGTGATGGATTTGCTGGAAGCATAAGAGGTGCTGCCGGAACTGATGACGAGATCGGTGGAGGTGGTGGCGGAGGCGACTCTTAAGGAGGGGTAATGAAGAAGTTCAATGTACTGGCGGAGATGGCGATGAAGAAGTAGAGTTTTGGTTTAGTAATGAAGAAGAAGAAGAATCAAGTAGATTACGGGTATTAAAGGAAGTATCTTCTAATTGAATTTCCTTGTTTTTAGATTAGGGGTATTAATATAGTGGACAAGGGTATTTTTGAAGCCCATGAGAAGGAGGGGCATCTATATAATTCCCACTGTGACTTACGCGTAAGCGAGACCGTTAAATTCCCGAATAAATGATTCTTAGCCGATTCCCGAATAAATGATTCTTAGCCTCGTGATTTTATCACTCAAGAAGGTCTAACTGTCTCTATTTATATATAGGTTCAGTGTTACCTTATTTACTTTGTTTTAGGTTTGGGCAGAGGTAAGACCACGATTGACCTAAACACAAACTTGGAAGTCTATAAAAGTTGGCTTTTCAGTCTTTTTTTTTTTTTTTTTTTTGATCGGTAAATAATATATTGATCAAAAAAAAAAAAGGAGAGGGTACAAACCACCCTCAAGTTACAAGGCTGGAAGAGAAAAAAAGAGAGAAAGGAAGTTCAAAGGAGAGGATTTTCAGTCATCTTGCTCTTCGAAAATAAACTTCTTCATGGGGCGCGCGGTATTAGACTACCTTTGTATCCTATGTTATTTGTGCAGGCCATGCACATATAAGAGCTTGACAAATTCATAGCCATTTCAGATGAAAGAGCAACTTCTGTGACTACATAAACGATTTAAGAATTCAAAGTCTTTACCCATTGTCAGAAAATGATCGCGAAGATGCAGTAAAATTTGTTTAAGTAAAGCCCCAAAACACACTAAAGAATTGAACAGAAGATTTCTTACAAATCACCTAATATGCGATGTCATCACCAGGTTATATATCAAGATTCGACCACTTTTGTCGCATCATGCTACATTTGAACACCAATAAATATCAAAGGTCGGAAAAAAAAAGGATTTTTCGGTTTCTCATTATGATCATCTTGTGCTAGAGTTCGAGTCTAAAAGCAGAACAAATAAAATAACAATAGAAGATAGCTTGAGTATTACCTAGCAGAAGTATATTTTTCTTATTCTAGTTCCTTCTGAGTTTTTCTTTTCTTTCCATAATGGCTTTCAGCGAAACAAGGCTATTCCCATGGGGAATTGCTCGATTGGTGGTATAGACCGAAGTCGTAGAATCACCCATGAATTTCTTCAAAGTATCATCTAGATTCCTCAAAGTTTTAGTTTCAGGGTCATTACAAGAGAGAACAGCGTTGTACCACAACAAACATTTGTCTCTCTTTCTTAGAGCAAATGGCTCAAACCAGCTGTAGTCTTCCCATGCCATACGAAACTTCGGAATCCAAGGCTGTTCCTGTGTATGCTTGACAGTCTTCCTACTCCTCAGTGCATACTTGACAGTCTTCCTATAACTTAACTCCCAAATTGTGACAGCTTTTCTTGGAACTACTTCTAGAACGCACAAATTTCCTCCCAGTGACATGAGGCTGACATGCTTAACGCCATGGCTAACAAAAGGTATTGATGGGAGCAAATCAAACGTCTCATATTCCAAATCAAAAGCTACAACCTTAGGTTTTGTACTGCGCTGATATATCCAGTGAAGAGCTCCACCTGCAAATACACCGGTTGATGGTAATATACTCAAGGGGAATAAAGGGTGTTTATCAGTACCTGTTTTGCTTCTCCATGCATTACCAACTTGCTGCAGTGTATACACCTGAACATCCCGGTCATCATTGCCCCGCAGAACAACAACTTTGTACTCACTACTTGCACGATTGTAACCGAATCCAAATCCAATCGCCGGGTTTGAGTCACTTTTATCCCAACGTCGCCACCATTTAATAACCGGAAGTTCAATTTGCTCTTTAGTCACAGGATTGCAAATATAGACATGTATTACAAAAAATTTGAAGGTTTGTATCTGGGCATAGCAAACTAAACCGTTACAAGAACCGACCATGAAACTTTTGGAGGCCGATAAATGGTGGTCTATCGTAAGTGTTCCGATAGAGCAGAGTTGTTCATCGGCATGATTAGTACTAACCTTATCATCATTATTTTGTTCTGAAAAGTAGAATTGTGCTTCAAAATTATTTTCCTTAACGTGAAGTAAACCCATCTTGGGTTTCGGTAGCAGAGTTTCCCATGTTTTGCAGACTTCTCTGCACTGCAAGTGTGAGACTACCGGTAAGCCAGAAAATATGTTTGCTCTGATTTCTGATGGTAACTTCTCCATTAAATCTCTTGGAAATTTTGATCTTTCTTTACTTTTGAATTCTCGCCGCATTCACGAGTCTGGTGGAAATGAAGGTTTTCTCTCTCTCTCTCTCTCTCTCTCGTTTTCTATATATAGGTATAGCATTGCGAAACCCTAATTAGTTTGGTTTAGGCGTGGCCAAATTACTTATTTACCCATAAGTATTTTATCATTTGAATGGGGATTAATGTAGAAAAAAAAAAAAAGTGCATTTCTTTTTCCAGTTTGAAATGAAAGTTTTTGTTAAGTGGGAATGTTATTTATGCCCCTACTATCCATGGGTCTATCACAAATATCCTTATGAGTTTTTACAAATGTCCCTAATGGCATAATTGAAATTATGAATAGATAAATAATTCACATAATCCCATTTTTAACCTTTATTTCTTATACTTCATCTTTTTCTTTATTCCCACTCCCACTCGAGAAAAACGAACGAAACTCTCTCCATCTCCATCTCCGTCGCCACTACAGCCACCTCCACTTTCACTCATCACTACCACCACCATCAACAGCGTTTCTCCACCGCCGTAACCACTACCAACATCACCAGATCTCCGACAGCTTCATCTTCATCGCCACTGTGGATAACTTGATGATTAATGTAACGAAAGGGGCATGTCTTAAATGACATCGAAAGGGGTGGAATACCGGTGAATATGTAACGTATTGGAAAATTGGGCGCGCGACCAAATATCCAACGATGTTACGATATTACCGATGTATAAATTATGAACATTTGCATTACATAATGTAAAATGTTAAATAGAAATTGTCTATGTACTTGTGTATAAATTTGTAGAGGATTGGGCATGAGTAGAGGAGTTACTCATCGTGATAATATGCTTGTTGAAATAGCAAGTAAGTTGCCTACAAATTTTCTATGCCTCTAGTGTATGAAAGTCTATAATGACTTCTTGTGAATTAACTGTAAATGTTAATTAGGATCACTAGAGAAGTTACAATTATTTTGTAAAATCAAATAGGAACATTTTTAATAATTTTTTTTTCAGAATTGATTGCATGAGTAGATGCAATTAATGAGGAGGAATGGCTTAGAACCTAACTTGTAGAGATCCCATTTTTGGAAGAAGCCATCTCAAACGGTCTTGATTAGTTGTGAATCAGGCTATGATCTATAACGTCTCTAACAAAGACTTATAATGAAAGGTCAAGACATACAAGTCTTGTACATTGAACGGTAAGTCAATTACTCAAGAAAGGAGTAATTGCAGTTAGCCATTGAAACGGAGAATAACTTGCGGATATATTTATGGAAAGTCTCCCAAAGGGAATGTTTTCAATGAAGTATACAGAAATGAGACTAAGGTCTCAGGAAGGAAGGTTGATCACCCATAGCGTAAAACCCAACCTATGTTTTGAAAAGGATAAACAAGGTTCAATGTGGTACCAACAAGCTATGTATGTGATTATGGTGCACTAAGTAAAAACTTCTCATTTCTGTTTAGTGCAGGGATTCTGCGAGAAAAAGGGATGGATGAAAATCCTTAATAAGTATAACTTTTATCACAAGGTGTCTCGCAGAAACACCTTCGAGACTTACCTATATGAGTATGGAAATCAGGTCGTTTCCTAAGAGAATAAGACCGTTCTCTAAAGAAGACTCATGAATCCAGGATATAGCACATGGCCATTAACGTGCCGAGCTATATAGAACACACAATCTCTCAAATCAATGTGTGGAAATTCCGATTTTATCACATGGGGTACTTGGTTCAAGACTAGTTTCACCACTGAACCTCGATAAGGCTTTGAATTTCTTACACTAAGTGAAGGTTCAAATCCAAAAGATACCTATCATTTATGTATTATTTTCAACGATGATGCTTATTTCCCAACTATGCTTGAACTACGTTGGCTTGATCCCACTCGGGTACGTAGGAAGTCACTTGAGTGATGCAGCCACTCCGGTTTTTGTAAGTTTTACTTTATTTTCTATTTTGTTTTTTGAAAATAGGGGGAGATTGTTGGATATTTTCAATAACATAGAAAACAAAACGTTTTTCGTTTTTGGTTTGCAAATTACGACGGGGAGCGCCCTGTGTCGAATAGACACAACGGATGTTAGTTGGAGATAAAGAGGCACATCCAAAGGGTGTGATGGTTCACAAAAGATACATCCATTCCCCTAATACACTATTGATGTCTTTTGGTAGTGAAGAGGCATCTCCAATAGGCATGAGTTCCCTATAAGTAGTGATGATTTGTTTTCATTCAAACAATGAAAAACATATAATACTTTCTGTTTTCTCTCTTCTAAGAGCAACTGCAGTGGGCGACTAAACCCATTTATTTGGTCTCTGAACCAGGCGTAGCGGGACGGACCATCGACCAAATCCCAGACCATCGACTAAATCCCAGACTATATTTGGTCTGGGACCAAGACCAAACCCAAATTTTTAGTCTAGCGAACGTATAGTTAACGCCCATACCAGGCGAACCTATAGTTAACGCCCCACAACAGGCGGGCATAAAGTTAACGCCCCACACCAAAGCGTTAACTATACGTCGTTCTTTTTTTTTTTTTTTTTTTTTTTTTTATGTTGGGGCGGTTGTTATACCTCCGCCCCATCATTTGACAACAACCTTCTTGAATGGGGCGGGCATTATACCCCCCCGCCTCATAAACTTTTTTTTTTTTTTTTTGTTTGTTTTTTCCGAAGAACGTGAACAGGATCTCGCTCCATCGGGCGAACTTATAATGTACGCTCCACCATCGGGCGAACTTATAATTTACGCCCCACCAAATTTAGTCTTCTGCCCGTAGTGTCACACCACGGACTAAACCCAAATTTTGGTCTTTTTATCCCTCTTTGGTCTTTGGTTATGCTCGCACCACTGCAGTTGCTCTAAGCATCATCAGAATCCTATTCTTGTGTGTTCTTGGTTGGGTCAAGGGGTACAAACCTTGAATCCAATTATGTTGTTATAGGGCTTCATTGTATCCTGACGGCAATATTTCGCATACCTGTTGTACTCGCCAATTGATATTGGGAGGGTAGAAATAATTGTCTAAAAGAATCTTAATCGAGCCTTGAAGCCGGGACTACAACATTTCTCTTAAGTATTTCATCCTCTCTTTTAGCCCAAAATTTCCAACAATTACTTTGTTTTAGAGTTGGCCAAGACCAAGAGTTAAGCGGTTCACCATCTAAGGCCTCCTTTGACCTGAACACAAAATTAGGCGTGTCCCAAGTAAAACTGGTACCTCTTAACTCAGCCATGCTACCCAATAATAATATAGCTACCAAAAAAAATTAAATCATTCCAGGGATCAGCAGAGTAATTCTAAGACTATTGGTAGTAAGCCAAAAATTATGTTTTGTTGTAATTTCTAATGGTAAACTTGTCCATTAAATCTCTTAAAGTTTCTTTCTTCTTTTCACGAGTTTCTAACCCATGCAGCGCAGAGGAGGTTATATTATATTATTTTCAGCCATAATGGTAATACTTTCTGCAGAGTTAGCATTTTCATTCCTTGAAAAAAGCATAACATATAACAAATTATTATTATACGATAATTACTAACATAGAAACCAAAGTGAAACCATAAATTAACAGAGCACGCATAGCTAGTGTCTAGGAAGGAAATAACATCCAAAAAAGAAACGAAACAAGAACACACGTATATAATAATAGTACTACTATTATAGTACATATACTTCTAGCTAGTTATAAGCCAAAATACCAAATTATGGTAGAGGATGAACACCACTACCATCTGCACATCCTGCACCACCACCTGCACCACCGCCAGAACCACCTAAACCACCAAGAGTACCACTTCCGCCACCTAAACCCCCTGTTCCACCAAGACCGCTTCCACCTCCCAAACCGCCTAGCCCACCAAGACCACTGCCACCGCCGAGACCACTACCACCACCCAAACCACCGAGTCCACCAAGCCCGCCTGCTGCACCACCAATACCCCCGATACCACCAACACCCCCAGCAGCACCTACTCCACCAGCTGCACCAACACCTCCTAGAGCACCACCAACACCAGTGAATCCCCCAATGCCTGCGTAGCCACCAATACCACCGTATTTGACAAAATTCTTTTGATCATCCACACCTACTGCAGCTGACTTGGTTGTAGCTTTGTGATGATGAACAACAACTGGTGATGAATCTACAGGGACATTACGTGCACTAGTAATGTAAACAGAGCATACTAGTACTAATAACATCACATACCCTAACTTGGCCATTTCTCAGTCAATTAACTCTCTCTCTCTCTCTCTCCAGATGGAGATGGTGATAACAACTAGTGCGTTCTAGTGTGAGTGAGGAAATCGCTGTGGTTTTGGATGAGAATAAATAGAGTAAAAAAAGAGTTATGAAGCGGTGGAAAACAGTTGAGAGAATAATAAAGATGAGAGCAAAGGAAGAGAGATTTAAATGTGTATGTCTGCAGTGTTTCATGATGATGAGGTGCTAGCTACCTAGCTGCACATAGTTGAATATACACTGATGCTGATACAGGACTTGGGAGTGCATTTAAGATCTTACATATAGTAGTTTAATATTTCTTATTAGTCATCGCTTCACCTTGACTACACCAAACTCTAACAGTCTTACACATGTACATATGCATGGGTTAGTGCTTCAAAATTTATTACAGCTGTGAGCAGTTTTCATTTAATAAGGGGTTTGGACAGGGAGGCTGCATGAATATGTAGAAGATTTAGGGTTAAATGTTCACATTTCTTAAGCTTTACTTTGTTCTAGAGACGATCAGAAAGTGGTAAGATGCATCTAGTGTATACTGACCCATTCTGCTTGGATCTTAAAAAGAGAGAGAGGTTCTTCTTGCTGATCACGTAGGATCATTAAATTCATCAAATATATTAATGGTTTCTTGGGTTTCTCAAGGAGAGATAAGAAATGGTTGCGTAGAGAATAGAGATGATAGA
Source organism: Papaver armeniacum (assembly GCA_023531295.1). Lineage (NCBI taxonomy): Eukaryota > Viridiplantae > Streptophyta > Magnoliopsida > Ranunculales > Papaveraceae > Papaver > Papaver armeniacum. The sequence goes on from JAJJWW010000934.1 coordinate 111,411, forward strand.
CAATGCAGTTTGTAGTCACCTAGGTTTGAAGAAGACAACACAGCTTTGTACTGACATTTCCTTCAAAAACAATAGAATATTTAAGTCAAATGGAAAACTCTACCTGTCGCCCAAAACAAGTCGCCCGTTTTTCATCCACCATTTAATCCTAGCTAGATATAGTTACTAGTGCTTTGCACCGGGAATATAGTGATGTTGAGGGTCGGCTCAAAATTAGTTCATTCTCCGAGCTAGACAACAGTTTCTTGCCAGAACAACTCAATTTATTAGGGCAGAAATAATTGATACCATATCTGGACCTGGGGTGTCAAGAACTCGGGGCCATATATACTGCCTTCCCTAAAAATCTTAAGCCTATATTTTCTGCAACAAAAATAAAAAATTTCCCACGGGCTTTGGGTGCTTTATCCAACTATAGACTAGTACGTTGGGGTGAGCAACGGACGGACGGTTGCGGATTAGGAGTCACCCGCAACCAAACCGTCAAAGTTGCGGATTTGGAAAATTGAACCGTGGATCGCCCAATCACCCGCTGGATTTCACATCCGCGGATCCGCGGATAATGCGGACGGTCATGGATTAACCGTGGATTTATAAGGGGAAAAAAAATTATGTTAGCACAAGGTAGTCCAACTTGTCATCGATAACTTGCCGTTGTCGTGAGAGCTCATTTGGCTAGAAGTCAAGACATGGAACTTGGAAGGATGAATAAACGAACAGATGTTTTGAAGCCCATCCCATCGACTATTGTTTATGTGTAACAATGAATGAGAAATGAGAATTGGGCCGGCCTAAAACCTCTTATTAACACATACTCAGCGGGCTTTATTAACTAGGCTTTATCCTTAGTAATTTTATTAAGTTCTCTTATTACCTTGCGGTGCGGGTGAATCCGCGGATTTGCAAAACCAACCGCACCCAAACCGCTAAAATGTGCGGATTTAAGAATCCCATCCGTGTCCGGCCCATACGTCTTGCGGTTTGGGTCAAATCCGCAATTTTGCGGACGGTTGCGGATGAAATCCGCGGTTCCGGTTTTTTTGCTCAGCCCTACTAGTACGACTAATATTCACTGCCTAGATATACTTTGAGTTTGACTTAAGGGGAGTAGTTCATTGTTACATGGCATGGTTTTATCATAAAAATAGACCAAATTGAAAATGTGATGGTATCACTTTTCCAGATTAGAAGGACCATGTTATATCTTTTAAATGCTTTCTTGGCACTTTTAGTTTGAATGAATTTTATCTTTTATAGAAAGAAGATTTTCTCTAACAAAATTTTTTTGGTAAGTCCAAAATTTTTTTTTGCAAATATTTACAAAAGTTTACAAGAAAGAGGTCAAAAGACCCCAAAAACTTATAAACTATTTAAATCTAAAATAAGAGACATTTGGATATTCTGAATTTCTTAGAAAATAAGGTCTCTCATCATAATTCATCCCTTCACCATTCCTTAGCAGACAATCTCTTTTTGCCATGGAATCTACTGAAAAATTTGCTTCACGATAAGTGTGGAAAAAACGAATCGAATCATAGCTGTCTTGAATCTTACGCCATCTTTGCCTAGCAAACCAAGGTACATTAGAGTTCTCAAAAGCCAAAATTGCACCAATAGAATCTCGATCGCACCTGTAACTTTATTTTGACTTCCCATTTCCTTGCCCATTCTAAACCAACTATTACACCATATAATTCTGCCAAAAAGTTATTTGTTGTCCCCAATCCAATGCTCATGGCTCCAACAAAATTACAATCATGATCACGTACTACAACACCCGCACATATCATAACAATGTCAAAACTGCCATAAACCAAATCACATAACTGATTAAGGTTGTAGACTTGGTCATGAATATATTGAATTATTTAGAAAATACTACAAGCTACAAAATTATGATCACACACTTAAATATTTCACTAAAAAAGTTGCAGCTTAGATGTACATGTGACCTGGTTAATTTTCCATGTAATTTCTCAAGATGAATATAAATGTTGGGTTACAATTGAAGTCTTTTTCTTAATTTGGGTTACGTTTTTTCTTAATTTGATTCCTCACGAGCTTTTCTTTTCTTTCCAACTTTTTTCTTCATAATCGCTATTGGCGAAACAAGGCTATTCACGTGAGGAGTTGCTCGATTGGTGGTATATATAAAAAGGCTCACAATCACCCATGAATTTCTTCAAAGTCTCATCTAGCTTTCTCAAAGACTTAGTTTCAGGGTCATAACAAGAGAGAACAACATTGTACCACAGCAAACATCTATCCCTCTTTGTTAGAGCAAATGGCTGAAACCAGCTGTAGTCTTCCCATGCTAAAGTGAACTTTATATCCCAACTGGAAAGGTGTCCGCACTGTTCCTGTAAATAGCTGACAGTCTTCTTCCTACTCCTTAGTGCATACTTGACAGTCTTCCTATAACTTAACTCCCATATTGTGACATGTTTACTTGGGACTACTTCTAGAACGCACAAATTCCCTCCCAGTACCATGAGTCCGACATGTTTAACGTCGTGACCAACAAAAGGTATTGATGGGAGCAACTCCAACGTTTCATGTTCCATGTCGAAAGCAACAGCCTCAGGTTTTATACTGGCCCGATCCATCCAGTTAAGAGCTCCACCAGCAAAAACACCAACCGGCTGTAAAACAGTGGCCAACTGGAACAAAATTCGTCTATTACTTTCTTTCTTTCTCCACAAAGATCTCCACACAGACTCAGTAGTACCACCCTGGACGGTACACACCGTAACTTCCCCGTCACCATTTTCCCGGATAAGAACAACCTTGTACTCATTACTTACACGACTGCAACCAAATCCAATCGCCGGATTTGAGTCACGGTTTTTAACATAGTCCGGCCACCATTGAATCGCCGGAAGTTGAATGTGCTCTCCAGTGACAGGATTGCAAATATAAAAGTTTATCAGAAAGATGTTGTAGTTTGCTGTTCTGGCATAACAAACTAAGCCGTCACAAGAACCAACGATGAAACTTTTGTTTGAAAAACTAAGATTTTCGAAACAACAGAGTAGTTCATCGACATGAGTAGTACTACTAACCTCATAATCACCATTTTGTTCTGTAAAATAGAATCGTGCTTTAGTTTGACCAGCTTCCTTAACGTAAAGTAAACCAATCTTGGGTTTAGGTAGAGAAGTTGCCCATGTTTTACATACTTCTCTGCACTGTAAGTGTGAGACTATTGGTAAACGAGAAAGTATTGTTGCTGTGATTTCTAATGGCAACTTCTCCATAAATCTCTTGAAAGTTATCTTCTTCCGAGGTCTCACGAGTGTCTATCTCTCTCTATATATATTACCCTAATGACTTTTTTTAGGGTTCGATTTGACCGGCTAAGACTTCCTTTGACCTAAACACAGAAGGCCAAGCCAAGACTTACCGTGATAATTTTAGCTCCTTTATTCGGATCGCTGTTTCTTTCATTCACGACTCTTGCCGCCATTCGGTTGCCAACAGAATTAGTAGGAAATCCCGAGCAGACGGGTCAGTGTCATGCGTCAATTGAAATGCCGAATATCGTGAAACTCTTTGGGATTTTGTTCTCATGTAGAGGAAAATTTTTCTGCTTTGGTTTCTCGTAGAAAGGGAAGCTTGAAAAGCTTTTGTTCAATGTGGACAAGCAGTAGCTTTTATGATTGGAGGCATCCATCAGAGATCATCACATTACTCTCTCATATCCCTGAGCATTCAAATTCCTTTGAAATATGGTACTTATGTTACAAAAAGAAGAAAGAAGAAAAACAAGAAGGAATTTTGACTAGGAATCTTGAGAATGTGTGGCGTATATATGATTCCATCCATGGGTGTCTTCTTTTATCAAATGAACCTTTGGTTCAGCACTTTTAATGAAGTCGGGTATTCGTAAGTGGTGTTGGGCGATTGATCAGGTTGTTCATAGCTGGTCTTCGTTAATTGTGGGATTTTACCTAAAAGTGTGGCTGAAAAGTGGGTTTATTCCAAAACTATGACCAATTTGAAATTTCTTCTAAAAGTGCATGTATGTCCTAGTTTTACAGAAATACCGGATTTTGTCCTCAGATGTGTACATTTCGGGTAAGGATGTGCACACATTGGGTCAGGATGTGTACACATCGGGCACTGATACCCCACCATGAATAGTATCCGATGTGTACGTAGAAATTATATGTAGACATCCAGAATCTAGGCATAATCATATGTTGGATAAATGTAGACATCCATGGTCACTATTCATAAAATATGTGGACATCAGGCTATAAATATGTGGACATCAGATATAATGTGTGGACATCGGCTATTTATATGTGGACATTAAGCTATCTATGTGTAGACATCGGGCTATAAAGGGTACTTTGGGTATTAGGTAAAGTCAGTCACACTTTTGGAAGAAATGTACATTTCAGTCACAGTTTCAGGTATTTCCTCGTTAATTGTCGACTTCTTGTGTTTGGGTTTTTCGGCTATTATTGTTATTTAAGTGAATGGACCTCGGTATTTATCATGCAATACTGAAATGGGAATTGTATTCTGTTTCTCAATCTAGAAGCAGAAAAATAAGGAAAAACAAAAAAATAATCGAAGATAACTCGGAGTAGTTAACCTAGGAGTTTTCTTAATTCTGTTCCCTTACAAGCTTTTCGTTTCTTTCCACTTCTTCTCTCCATAATGGCTTTCAGCGAAACAAGGCTATTCACGTGAGGAATTGCTCGATTGGTGGTATAAACCGAAGGCGTACAATCTCCCATGAATTTCTTCAAAGTATAAAGTAGCTTTCTCAAGGTTCTAGTTTCAGGGTCATAACAAGCGAGAATAGCATTGTACCACAACATACATTTGTCTCCCCAGCTGCAGTCTTCCCAATCCCATGCTATAGTAAGCTTCATAACCCAAGAGGAGGCATACCAGCGGCGTTCCTGTGCATAATTTGATTCCCATATCGTCGTGACATGTTTACTTGGAACTACTTCTAGAACACACAAATTCCCTCCCAATACCATGAGCTCTCTAACCCCGCCGTCAACAGAAAAGGGTATCAATGGGAGAAATTCAAAGGTCTCATTCGCCAAATCAAAAGCTATAATATTATGCTTATCCATCCAGTGAAGAGCTCTACCTGCAAAAACACCCGCAGATTGTGTAACACTCCGGTGGTACAAAAGATTCTTATTTTTTTGGTTTCTCCACTCAGTATCACTTCCGAGGGTATACACAAAAAATTCCTGGTCATCATTGTTCTGCAGAACAACAACCTTGTACTCATTACTTAAACGATTGTATCCGAATCCAATAGCCGGTTTTGATCCCAACAACCAGTTAATAACCGGAAGTTGAATGTGCTCTCCGGTGACAAGATTGGAAATATAGATTTTTACTAAAAGTATGTCATGGGTTAGTAATCTGGCATAACAAACTAAACCATTACAAGAACCAACCATGAAACTTTTGGATGTTGAACATCGTTCTAACCCAAGTGTTCCGAAACAGCGGAGTTGTTCATCCTTATCATCATCATCGTCTTTATTTTGTTCTGAAAAATAGAATCGTGCTTCATCAATTTCATCTGTTGTAGCGCAAAGTAAACCCATCTTAAGCTTCTTATTGGGTTTTGGTATCAAAGTTTTCCATGTTTTGCATACTTCTCTGCACTGTAATTGTGAGATTACTGGTACGCCAATAAGAAGAAGTATGTTTGCTGTGATTTCTAATGGTAGCTTCTCCATTAAAACCTCTTGAAAGTTCTCTTCGTCTTTTATTCTTCCAAAATTCTTGCCGCAATCTATATATATATATATAGCTTTAGGTTTGGCCGATAGTCAAGTGTTTGACCTTCTAAGACCTCCTTTGACCTAAACACAAAATTAAGCGGGGCCCAAGTAAAAATAGTACCCCTTAAAAATAGTTCTCCGATGGTGAAGGCAGTTCTAGTTCTGGTTCTGGTTCAGTGGTGAACTTCTCCTGGAGGTTTGACAAAGAGGAGCTCGGGATCCTTTGAAGTGGGGCAAGGGTCTGGAGTTCATATTGAAATCGATCAGCTTGTAGGACCGGAGTCGAGGACTCATGAGGATATTTTATCTGAAGCTGAGGTTCACGTTAAAAGAAATGGGTATGTTGAAAGTAAATCTGAAAGTGATATTCAAATAGTACATGAAAGTGCAACCGTTTTGAATCTGGAAACGGGGAAGTAATGCAGTTGTTGCTGAAGTTAATGGCTTTGCCGAAGAAGCAGCAGTTGCAAGTGAAAACAACTCTGATTTAGAGAACCCACTGGATTTGGATGATTTTAACTCTTCTGCTGAAATACAGGTATGAGTACACCTCCCCACTATACGTTCTTGTTATCGCAATTGGATGATATTAATTTTCAAAAGTATCATCTAGCTTTCTCAAAGTTTCCGTTTCAGGGTCATAACATGAGATTGTTAGATAGTGTTAAAGTATGTGTGTCAAGTCAACACTGGTTGACTTGACTTGTGTCTGTGTGGAACACTTGTGTGTCTGTATTAATCCTACACACTTATTATAGTTGTCTTGAATAGACATTATCTACTCTGTAATGATTATAAAAAATATTCAATATCAGTGTTATTACTTTCTCATGGTATCAGACGATCCTGAGAGTAATTTTCATAAAATTTTCTGCTGAAACAATTCTTCTCAATATTCTTTTCCAGCAATATACGAATCTAAACACCTTTTTCAATACCTTTTTTGATTCAAGATCTTCTCATATTTTTGTAATCACCTGTTCTAGGTTAAAGATTCATCAAGAAATTATTAAAGATTTTATCGTAAAAGAGATCCAGGTTCATGTTATCTAAAATTGTTTACGTAAGACGCAGAGACATGGCTTCTACTACAAATTCCGCTGCTATGATTGGTGCTAATTCGAGTAATTTTACCTTCCCCTTCATAAATATTTCCAATTTTTTTTCTGCAAAATTAGGTTCTAATAATTTTCTTTTGTGGCGAGAATAAATGCAATCAATTCTCGTTTCTACTGATTTGTTTGGTTATGTTAATGGTGATATTGTTGAACCTGTTAAAAATGTGGAAGTTGATGGAGTTTTGACTCTTAACCCTCAATGGGTTCTTTGGAGAAAAATTGATTGTTTTGTTACTAGCTGTATGAAAACTACATTTACAGATTTTGTGTCTGGTGATGTATTGGGGTTATCAACTGCAATGGAAATTTGGGCATATCTTGAAATCACCTTTAAAAGTCAATTCACAGCAAGGAAAAGTATGCTTAAGAATCAGTTACATAACATTAAGAAAGGCAATCTTACAATCTTGGTGTTGATGGTGGTTTTTAAACAAGGGGTAAAACCGTAAAACCCCATGACCTAGTGTTACCCGTAACACATTAACTAAGGGCATTTAACTCAGGTGTAAATAATTAATAGGGGTATTTTTTCAAAATACCGATTAGGTTTTCGACACGTAACCCTAATTCCAAAACCAAGCCGCACACCGCGCACCATGGCAACAATGCAAACCAAGCCGCACATCGCGCACCATGGCAACAATGTCAAACCAAGCCGCACACTGCGCTTCATGGCAACAATGCCAAACCAAGCCACACACTGCGCACCATGGCAACAATGCTAAACCAAGCCGCACATTGCGCACCATGGCAACGATGCCAAACCAAGCCGCATACTGCGCACCATGGCAACAATGCCAAACCAAGCCACACATCTGCAAAGATGGCAACAATGCCAAACCAAGCCGCACACCGCGCATCATGGAAACAATGCCAAACCAAGCCGCACATCATGCACCATGGCAACAATGCCAAACCAAGCCGCACATTTGCGCACCATGGCAACGATGCCAAACCAAGCCGCATATCACGCGCACGCGGCGACGCCAAAACCAAACTACATATCGCACTCAATGGAAACCATGCCAAACTAAGCCGCTATGCCATTGGCACATACCAAATATAGCGCCCTAGGCTTGCAACTAGGTCAACATGGCCGTACGTGCCATTGGCACATGCCAACACGTACCACAAGCCATATTTCCAAGCCGCTATGCCATTGGCACATGCCAAATATAGCGCCCTAGGCTTGCAAAACGTGCAACTAAGTCAACATGGCCGTACGTGTCATTGGCACATGCCAACACGTACCACAAGATATATTTCCAAGCTGCTATGCCATTGGCACATGCTAAAATAGCGCCCTAGGCTTGCAAAACGTGCAACTAGGTCAACATGGCCGTACGTGCCATCGGCACATGCCAACACGTACCACAAGCCATATTTCCAAGCCGCTATGCCATTGGCACATGCCAAATATAGCGCCCTAGGCTTGCAAAACGTGCAACTAGGTCAACATGGCCGTACGTGCCATTGGCACATGCCAACACGTACCACAAGCCATATTTCCAAGCCGCTATGCCATTGGCACATGCCAAATATAGCGCCATAGGTTTGCAAACCATGCAACCTAGGCCAAGTCGGCCACGCAAGCCATTGGCACATGCCAACATGCTCGCTGGTAGCTTTTCCTACCAAGGCCACGGCCCTAATGGCCACGCATGCCATTGGCACATGCCAACATGCTCGCTGGTAGCTTTTCCTACCAAGGCCATGGCCCTAACGGCCACGCATGCCATTGGCACATGCCAACATGCTCGCTAGTAGCTTTTCCTAATTGTACTGACATTTCCTTTAAAAACAATAGAATATTTAAGTCAAATGGAAAACTCTATCTGTCGCCCGTTTTTCATCCACCATTTAATCCTAACTAGATAGTTACTAGTGTTTTGCACCGGGAATGTAGTGTAGTCGAGGCTCGGCTCAAAATTAGTTCATTCTCCGAGCTAATCATCTAAGAGCATCTCCAATGCAAAGGGTCAAGGTCATCCTAGGTGGAGGTCTTGTTATCACATTTTTTTGGTGAGTCATTTGTTAAAAGATAAAAATAAATAAAGATAAAAATTTTGACCTAAAGTCCGTCTCTAATCTTCAAGGTCTTACCTATACCTTTTTATTTAAATTTAGAAACAAAGTGATGATGTGGACCTAAGACCCAAGGTCATGAAGAAAGTCTTATTTAGACTTTCTCATTTACCCCAATTTAGCCATGTCATCTTTTTCTATAACCTTCACCCTTGCATTGGAGAAGAAACTTTGGTGAAAAGGATCTTAAATCCTAGGTATCATACTAATTTAGGACCTTTACCAAAATAGTGTCGAATGATCAACTCGAGATAGTGCCGATTTGGACATTAGTTTATATTTTTGAAACTTTTATTTAAATTCTTCCGATCACATGCATTGTAGTTATGCTCACAAAATTTGGTCATACTTTATTGGAGGTTACAATGTGCGATGGGTTACATAAGGTTCTTTAGAAGCTCAGTTGTTGGCTTGGAAATTCAGGTGAGGTCGTAACAGAGGAGGAAAATCTGGTCTATTCTTATTTTTGCCATTGTCAGAGCTATTTGGGAAGAAATAAATCGAAGGGTTATGGCAAACAAACCCCATAGAGCTGAAGGAATAATCATCGATGAAGTTAAAGCTTTGATCTTTCAATGGGGGCAATGCAGAAAAATGGTTTTGGGGTAATTCATTTAGAGATCTTGTAACACACTGGAAAGTTATGATTGATAGCTCATAAATCTCTGTAACACAAAAATGGGGACCTTCTTGGGTCTTGTTACATTTTCTTTTTATACATATTAACCTTGCTCTTCAAAAAAAAAAAAATATATAACAATTTCACGCTCAAATACATACACTTGATTTGTGGAGTATTTTGTTGAATCGACCTTACGAGTTGCTCATTTAGTCTGTTCTATCACTTTTAGTATAGATATACACAGTGCCATCTTCCATCCATTATTACTGAATGGTGATAATCTGCACCACTTTCGGATTTTATTTTGAAAAATCCTTTAGTATTTATCTTTCCAGTCAAGTTACCTGATTCGGCTGCCTTGAATTTCTCACTCAGAAATAATTTTGGTGCTCATTATTTGACCACCCTCTCTTCCTATGCACCAAGAAAAACTCTCATCTGCTCAGTCCTAAATGCTAAAGTAACTCAAGTCCCAGTTCACCACATCCCAGTACATGTGATCTTACACTCACCCACCACCATCACCTTTCTTGCAAGAACAACTCAATTTATTAAGGCAGAAATAATTGATACCATCTTGCAAGAACAACTCAATTTATTAGGGCAGAAATAATTGATACCATATCTGGACCTGGGGTGTCAAGAACTCGGGGCCATATATACTGCCTTCCCTAAAAATCAATCTTGGTATAGGGGCGGCAAAAAATGGTAGAGGGCGCCAAAAAATGGTAGAGGGGCGACAACCTAATAAGACATTTACATCATTCATGACATCACCCTATGACCAAACATCGTCTTCAACAACATCATCAACATCATCTTTATCATCTTCAACTACAACACATCATCATCTTCAACAAAACAACAACAAAAAGAAAACATCATCGTGTTGGTTGCGTTCAACAGCAGCAGAGAAAAAGAAATTCTAGAGGAAAGAAAAACTAGATCTGAAAAAGTAGAGAGAAACTGAATATGAAAATTAAGATATTTTGTTATTAATTTTTGTATATATGTGGTCAACCTAGGACCAAACAATTATTTTCTAGGACCAAACAATAATATAAGGGTATTTCTGCCACTACAAGATGACATTTACATCATTCATGACATCACCCTATGACCAAACCATAATTTCTAGGACCAAACTATAATATATTTTCCCAAAAAGGACCAAACAGACACATGACTGGGTCAAGAGGACTAGACTCTCTCTAATATATTATTACAGTAGAAACTCTATAAATTAATGCTGTCGGAACCATCGAAATTTATTAATTAAGCGAGATATTAATTAACCGATAAATTAATAATTATTAATTTATATATTCATTAATACATTATTAACTTATAGATAAATATCATATCAAATAATTAGTTTCTCTACAAACAAAATACCATATCATATTGAAGGACTGCAAAATGTTGAATTATTATTTTTACCTCCAAACACAGCTTCACAAATTCATCCTTTTGACGCAGGGATTATACGAGCTTTTAAAATGCATTATTGTGATCGACTTTAAAGAGGTCTTTTGGAAGGCTATGAATTAGGGGCGTCAAATCCAGAAAAAATAAATATGTTAGGTGCAACGAATCTTGCAATTTCAGCATGGACTATCGATGTTCGTACAAGTACACTTGCAAACTGCTTTCGTCATTGTAAACTTCGATCAACAGATAACAAAAGTTTAGACAATTTGGATGAACATACAGACAATGAAATCACTCAATACTTGCAAAATTTGATCGAGAAGTTGGGCTATCGCAATTCAATGAATGTCAATGATGTCCTAAATTATCTGGAAGAAAATGAAGTTACAGAGTTGTTGACTGATGAAGAAATAATTGAGAATGTTCCAGGAACGATAAAGATGTGGAAGAAGATGATGAAAGTTCTACAATAGAGCCCCCTTCACGAAACGAGGCTATTAAAGCGGCAATCACATTGAGTAATTTCTTGTTGAGCTATGAGAAAACCACACCAAGAATTCTTACAATAATAAGAAAAATTAGAGATGAAACTCAATGCAATATTGATTTTAGCAAAAAAATAGAAGACAATTAAATCATTTTTCAAATAGTCTTTGCAAATCATTAATGTATTATTTATACAGTAGAAACTCTTTTAATTAATACTCGATTATTTAATAAACTCTCTTAAATAATATTTTTGGCCGGTCCCGAGTCGGGGACAACGTGCCAAATTAATAATTCGCTAAAATTATAAGATAATACTTTTTTGATTACCTATGTAGGTCCCATATGAAATATAAATTAATAATGCATTATATATAATACATTAATGGTTTGCGAAGACTATTTGAAAAATGATTTAATTGTCTTCTATTTTTTGTTAAAATCAATATTGCATTGAGTTTCATCTCTAATTTTTCTTATCATTGTAAGAATTTTTGGTTTTGTTTTCTCATAGCTCAACAAGAAATTATTCAATATGATTGCCGCTTTAATAGCCTCGTTTCGTGAAGGGGGCACTATTGTAGAACTTTCATCATCTTCTTCCACATCTTTATCAGTTCCCATAACGTTCTCGATTCTTTCTTCATCAGTCAACAATCCGTGTAACTTCATTTTCTTAGGATAATTTAGGACATCTTTGACATTCATTGAATTGCGATAGCCCAACTTCGATCAAATTTTGCAAGTCCTAAGTGATTTCATTGTCTCGTATGTTCATCCAAATTGTCTAAACTTATGTTATCGATTGATCGAAGTTTACAATGACGAAAGCATTTGCAAGTGTATTTGTACGACATCGATAGTCCATCCGAAATTGCAAGATTCATTGCATCTAACACATTTATTTTTTCTCGGATTAATTTAACGCCCTAATTCATAGCCTTCCAAAAGACTCTATAAAATCGACGACAATAATGCATTTTAAAAGCTCGTATAATCCATGCATCAAAAGGTTAAATTTTTGAAATTGTGTTTGGTGGCAAAAAAATAATTCAACATTTTGCGATCCTTCAATATGATATGGTATTTTGTTTGTATAGAAACTAATTATTTGATATATGAAATTTATCTATAAGTTAATAAAGTATTAATTAATATATAAATTAATAATTATTAATTTATCTATAAGTTAATAAAGTATTAATTAATATATAAATTAATAATTATTAATTTATCGGTTAATTAATATCTCGCTTAATTAATAAATTTTGATGGTCCCGACAGCATTAATTTATAGAGTTTCTACTGTATAATGCATTATTAATTTATATTTCATATGGGACCTATATAGGAAGTATTATTTTATAATTTAGCGAATTATTAATTTGGCACGTTATCCCCGACTCGGGACCGGCCAAAATTATTATTTAAAAAAGTTTATTAAATAATCGAGTATTAGTTAAAAGAGTTTCTACGGTATTAGGACCATATGGTATTAGGACCATATGGTATTTCCTACTTTTCTTAATTGGATTCCTCACGAGCTTTTCTTTTCTTTCCAACTTTTTTCTTCATAATCGCTATTGGCGAAACAAGGCTATTCATGTGAGGAGTTGCTCGATTGGTGGTATATATAAAAGGCTTACAATCACCCATGAATTTCTTCAAAGTCTCATCTAGCTTTCTCAAAGACTTAGTTTCAGGGTCATAACAAGAGAGAACAACATTGTACCACAGCAAACATCTATCCCTCTTTGTTAGAGCAAATGGCTGAAACCAGCTGTAGTCTTCCCATGCTAAAGTGAACTTTATATCCCAACTGGAAAGGTGTCCGCACTGTTCCTGTAAATAGCTGACAGTCTTCTTCCTACTCCTTAGTGCATACTTGACAGTCTTCCTATAACTTAACTCCCATATTGTGACATGTTTACTTGGGACTACTTCTAGAACGCACAAATTCCCTCCCAGTACCATGAGTCCGAAATGTTTAACGTCGTGACCAACAAAAGGTATTGATGGGAGCAACTCCAACGTTTCATGTTCCATGTCGAAAGCAACAGCCGTAGGTTTTATACTGGCCTGATCTATCCAGTTAAGAGCTCCACCAGCAAAAACACCAGCTGGCTGTAAAACAGTGGCCAACTGGAACAAAATTGGTCTAGTACTTTCTTTCTTTCTCCACACAGACTCAGTAGTACCACCCTGGACGGTACACACCATAACTTCCCCATCACCATTGTCCCGGATAAGAACAACCTTGTACTCATTACTTGCACGACTGCAACCAAATCCAATCGCCGGATTTGAGTCTCTGTTTTTAACATAGTCCGGCCACCATTGAATCGCCGGAAGTTGGATGTGCTCTCCAGTGACAGGATTGCAAATATAAAAGTTTATCAAAAAAATGCTAGAGGTTACTGTTCTGGCATAACAAACTAAACCGTCACAAGAACCAACGATGAAACTTCTGTTTCGAAAACTAAGATTTTCGAAACAACAGAGCTGCTTATCGACATGATTAGTACTACTAACCTCATAATCATCACTTTGTTCTGTAAAATAGAATCGTGCTTTAGTTTGACCAGCTTCCTTAACGTAAAGTAAACCCATCTTGGGTTTAGGTAGAGAAGTTGCCCATGTTTTACATACTTCTCTGCACTGTAACTGTGAGATTATTGGCAAACGAGAAAATATGTTTGCTGTGATTTCTAATGGTAACTTCTCCATAAATCTCTTGAAAGTTATCTTCTTCCGAGGTCTCGCCGCATTCACGACTGTCTAACTCTCTTTCTCTATGTATATGCACGTTTATTACTACCCTAATGACTTTGTTTTAGGGTTGGCCAAGAGTTAAGCGTTTTATACTTTTATTTGACCATCTAAGACTTCCTTTGACCTAAACACAGAAGGCCAAACCAAAAATTTCCGTGACAATTTTAGCCTATGAAGCACGGATACTTCAAAATTGGTGACGTATCCGTATCGATGCCATATCGCATATCGGATACTTGGGATACCTGGGGATACGTATCAGATACTCCATTTAAAGTGTCACTTTTTTTTTAATTACAAAAAGGGTAGGGGATACTCTAGGATACCTCTCAGATACTTTATGAGGGGATACTTCCTATAATCTAACATTTATTTTTTTATACAAAATCTACATATTTATAAATTCATATATAAAATCTAAATGTTTATAGATATTATGACTCATGAACATATCGAATAATTATATCTAAACCTAATAACTTGTTGACTGGAAAAAAAAGACTTGGTATTTATTTTTATGGTGCTTCAAAAAAAAAAAAACGGTGTTAGAAAAATCTAGCTTTAAGGCTTATTGGGCAGTCATGTTCTTCATGTTGTTTAGAGAGAAATCGGAGTACATATGATTTTATCCATTCAATTAACATAAGTAAGACTGAAACCCAAAATGCTGAAAATTTAATGTTTGCTCACTTTAATATTCAAAATAGTATCTATCAGATACTTTTATTTTATGATTTTTTTAGTAGAATGGTATTGTTATATTAAAGTTTTTTTTAATAAATACACGTATCCCACCGTATCCCGTATCCCCATTTTATGAAAATTGGCGAATCCCCGTATCAGTGTCACCGTATCAGTATCCCCGTATCAGTATCGGTGCATCATAGATTTTAGCTCATGTTCGCTGTTTCTTTCATTCACGTCTCTTTCCGCCATTCGCTTGCCAACAGAGTTAGTATGAAATCCGAGCAGACGGGTCAATGGAATTACGATGTACAAATAGTGTTGGATGACACAATTGATCAGGCAACAGAAGCCTCTGATAGATATTTCATCAGTGCGGGAGGATATGGAAACGTGTAAAGAATATTGTAAAACTCTTTGGGTTGTGTTCTCTGTAAAGGGAAAATTTTCTGCTTTGGTTACTCGTAGAAGGGGAAGCTTGAAAAGCTTTGCAATGTGGACTAGCAGTAGCTTGTATGATTGGAGGCACCCATCAGAAGTCATCACATTACTCTCTCATATTCTCCTCCCATCATCATCACCATATCTGACGAGTACCCCCCAGCAAACTATAAGGTTAAAATATATCTTGGATGTGTGTATTGGAGCACCAACAGATATTTCGAAGAAATAAATTATGTATTATGTGAAGGATGGATTGCCATGCTTTCGCGGTGATCCACATACTCTGCCAACTAATGTCATCTTAAAGTAATCCATCTTTTGGGGAGCCATTTGAAACTATTACATTGGGCGATCTGCTGATGCCTGATAGATCCCTAAGAATGATGGTGTCACCACATTCATCTCCCCCTCTTCACTTCATCTATTATGTCTTTATTTTTTAGTTAAGTGCGAACCTTTTGCAGGACAAGGATATACACTTCATGATACAGAAAGTTTGGGAACATTCAAGGTCAACTGATTGTTTCATAAAACAATCCAAGAAGCTTGTGAGAAATAATGAAACTAAGTAATAGTAATAACAAACTGAATACACTAGTGCCAGAAGCTCCCAAATATCACCCTGAGGTCGTCTGGGATGCATGCAGTTATGTGCTTATTTAAAAACCATACAAATATTTGTTCCACTTACAAATTTTTCCTTCACAACCTTTCACTACAAAGTCCTCAAGTTGGTCTATGTAAATTTCTTTATCTAATTCACGGTTAGAAAAATTGTCTTAACATCCAACTGATGTATCTCTAAGTTGTTTATGGAAACAATAGCAATTAACATCTCAACGGAAGTAATTCTCTTCACAAGTGAATAAAAATCAAGGAAATATACACCTTCTTTTAGTTTATAGCCTTTAGCTACCAACCTAACCTTTTTTTTTCCACAGTTCCATCTACTTTATGTTTCCTCTTAAAGACTCATTTTACATCATATGGTCTTACTCCTTGGAGGTAAACTAGCAAGCTCCCAAGTCTGGTTCTGACGGACTGAGTCCATTTAACTAAATGAAGCTTCTTACCGGAATAGGGTTTCAGTAGATGTTATGGCTTCTTTCCGAGTCTGGAGCTCAAACTAAGCTAGGCATATTATGAAGTTAGGTCCATAAGAAGTCTCAGTTCTAATCCTTTTACTTCTCCTAGAATCAACTCTACTTCATCTTCCTTTAAAGGTAAATTCTGATTAGTTGAAAAGAGATCTAAGGGATAAACAACACATCCCTAAGAAGAGACAGGTTTCAAAATAAACCTGTTCAAAGAACTAAACATCCCTAAACTCCATAAAAGTATCTACACCAATTAATGTCTGAAAAAGAAGAATTCACAACCAAAATATACGCAGTAGGGTACTCAGGATACCTTATCGTATGCATAAGAAGGTTGTCTATCTTTCCATACTCATATGGAGTTCTATATGACCCTTTAAAGGTTAATCTATTCAGGATATATAAAATTTAAAGGACGACCTCCCCCCACAAGTTTGCGGTTGTTCCTTTAATCGACATGGAATATATAATCTCCTTAATGGTTATGTTCTTATGTTCAACTATACCATATAACCTCCGTTAGACTATGGTGAATACGGAGGTGCAATCTCATGAATAATGCCATTTAACAAGTAAAATTCTCCTATAGAAATTTCATACTTTCCACCGCGTTCAAACCTAACCCTTTAATGATAACATGTAATTGGCTTTCAACTTCAAGTTTATACGTCTTAAGGCTTCTAAGGCATCATCCTTACCCTTAAGCAACTACGCGTGACAATACCTCGTACAATCATCTATATATGAAAGCTAGAAACCTAATCTTACCACCTCCAGTTAGGTTGATTTCGAGTCAACTAGGTCTGAACAAATTAATTCTAAGGGATTTTAGAACTTCTCTAAACATTTTTGCTAAAATATTTTCTAGTATATTTTGATTCTACACAGACTTCACAATTGCGTTCATTATCCAAATTAATTCTAAGATTTTGTATGATTAATTCTAGTTTTTACCAAATAATCTACAAAAAAAAAAATATTTTTCTTCCCATTGTTTGTATTCTAGATATATTTAGAATTTTACTACACTTGGTAATTATATTAGAATTTTACCATAATAGTAATAATATAGATATATTATCAAAAAATAAAACATCAGAAAGATTTTATTTTTATTTTTAAAACAATGAATATTCATCCTCCCGTCCAACAAGTTGTTCTAAAACAAACAAACACACAGATTCGTGATTAAGGTTTATACTAGGAAACACAATAGTATATGTATATATAAATTAAGGTTCTTAATTGATAAACAGAGTTATACCGGGAAAGTTAATATAAATCAAGGTGAACAGACGTCCCCAGTCGTCTCTCGCGGAACGATCGTAAGATGATAAAATCAAGGGTCGCGGACATATGATTCGAATAGGAAATCGGTAACGAAATTCGGTCATAACCAGTCTGAATTTTGATATATTCATGAGCCAAATACCAAGACATAAATATTTGGAAATTGATACATCCATTCTTGTTTGTTGGATAAGACTTGATTGATACTTGGAAAGTCATCTTTGGAATCCCGAAGTCTCTCACCCGCAAATCAGGTTCACGGACTTGTCTCTAAAAAAATTCTGATTGTGAGAGAAAGAGATATAACTCTGGATATTATTCCTTGATTGAAATTCATTAAGTTGAACTCTCAGGATTATATTTAAGTTTGTCCATATAGGTTTCCTAAGAAAAAGTTGGCGGTGTATTTTGGTATAACCCCCTACGTTTTCAATTGATATCAGAGCATGCAAACACATCAAGATCTCATAAGTCTGTATTTGAAGCAATATGAGTATATGGACAAGAGTAAAATCTCTGATAAACGTTGCACCAGTTTAAATGAAACTGTTTTTATGGATTCCGTGAAAGAGTCTGAATTTTCAAACTCTCATAGAGACGAACATTTTGTTTCCATAAAACAGTTGGATGTTGATAAGTATTATCCGTATTATCTTATTGATGAGTCTAACTCAGAAGTAGAATGGGAAGCAGCCAAAGAAAGTTCCGAGATTTTCCGACGTACAAAATTTCAGTCTTCTGAGATCATTCGAATGAAACATAAAGTCAATAATCTCGGTATTATTTCCGAATATGATTCAATAACAAGGAGGTTTCTTGAAGAACATGCCCAAGTGAAATTGAAAATTCTCTAACTCGAAGCTAAACTTAAAGATAAAACCTTGGAGATCGATCAAGTAACGAGTAATAACACTACTCCAAATTGTGATAGTGAATCCAAAGAAACTACCATGAACATAGGTTATTTACAAGTTTATGAGTTAAAAGAAGTAAGAACACTTGATGTTCAAGATATGCTAACAAAATCGCAGTCAGAAACTAATAATCAAAGTACTATTACTTTGACAAGAGATGATCAGTTTAAATTCTCTGACCAAGAAAAAACTATGAGTCTCCACGGAGGAAAAGTTCTTTACAAAACGAGTATGATAAGACTACCTATTCTAATTTCATTGAAACTCAGAAAGTGTGCTTTTACTGCAACACTAAAGGACATGTTCAAAGAAAGTATAAACTGAGGTTGGAAAACTATCAGTTTTGCCGTCTCCAAAACACGTTGGATTTAATTCTAAAGGGTGTGATTCGGATGTATAAAACTCTTGGGGTGAAAACATATTCAAGAAAATATGCTTCTAGGAATGTTAGTACTTCATGGTCCACGAATATTTGAATAAGTCAAAAGGGTATTATGCAAAATCTATTCAAGAAGAACTCAGTGAAACCCTCACAGATATTGGTTCGAAAGATACCCATACGCCTCCTGAGTAAGTTGATGTTTCACCAATGAAACGATTCAATAAGCTAACATGAATTTGATCATTACGTGTTATGAGGATCTTATATATAAACTGTCATTCTCTTCGAGGCAAGCAATCTCTTGTGTCTCTTTTTGTGATGACAATAATTTCTATGTTCATTTCTCGTACCCCAAAATGATTTTCTTAGCAAAAGAAAGAGGTAAGAACAAGGGTAAACTTCAGCGTATGTAGTTCCCCTGATGAGCATACAGCTCACCCGTGTGCACACTGGGCACAAGTCGTGGAACCTTATCCATAAAAATCATGATGGATAAGGACTTTTGTGTAACAGGTATACTATTTATTTCAAGTAGTACTTAGAAGTGATGAGCTATTATATTTTGTAAAGAAATACCTCCAGTTCTTGAGCGTCTTTGAGACGATGTTCGGAGAGTGAATTCCTTGGGTGTAGGTTGTCCTCGTACAAAGTCGCAACTCAGCAGTTGGCAGCTCTAACACCCTCACGCTGTTCATACAAAATCTTGTCCTTCTCTTCAATACGCCCACTAAGATGTCTGAAAGATAACCCGAGACTACCTCCGGCACGGGCAAGAGAGTTTTATAAGCTATGCTTCAGTACGCTAAGTATCCACGACACTATATTCTTCAATTAACTTCTCATATTCCATCTCAAGATCATTAAGATCAAGACTCAGGGAGGAATTCTCCGAAGATCGGGTCCGGTTAAGTTCCTCAACTTCTTCATTTTTTCTAGCATAGGAAGACATCGAATGGGTGGACGAAGTAGCCATTTCCAGTTTCTCTTTAAGGGAATGAACTTCCAACTGCATGACATTCCGTTCAGTAGTAACCTTCGCAGAGGTAAAGCATGCCTCTTCAAAATCATCATGTGTACTTACCTCTTGGGCATCAATATGCTTTTATAATAAAATAATGTCAACCTTTTGCTTTGAAATCAAGTCTTCTTTCTACTTAAGGGTCCAGGCATTATCTTCTTGTAGGGATTGAATATCGCGCCCATAGAATCTATGCGAAGTAATGATGTAATAACAAAGCGAGCTGACCTCTCACACAACATATCCCAAATGATGTGATCAGTGACGTCACAAAGTCATAGGTAAAGTGTGAAAGCTATGCGAAGTTCAAGAGCTCGTGCGAGAAGTTCCAATATACACTTGCGAAGACATCACACGTCAATCCGAAAATAAGGGCTTTGTTAGCTTTCCTCCACTATTTAAATTCCTATATATAGGACCCTTCACTACTGTATGAGGAGAGGATCTTTTTGAGAGTTGAGATAAAACTTCAGGAGAGAGAAAGTGAATTGTTGGTCAAGTTAGAGTTTTATCTCTTTTTTTTTTTTTTGTATTAATCTCTAAACTTAATAAAATTCCTTCTGCGTGTTCTTCACCATGATTTCATAATCTAGATAGTTAGTTATCAAAGGGGGTGGTAGTAGGATTTCTACTCTACACTTCTCGGAGACGATACATACACCTAACAAAGTCTACATTATGCACGGAGATAAGATCAAGCTGTTCTTGATCACGAATGCCAAACTCAAAAATTTATCAGATTTGTTATGATTATACCGAACGTCGGACACAGGCTTCCAGGGCTAACTGAGCCATCTTCATCTCAGAGTTTAAATGTGATACCTTCTTAGACGAATCAACCCTAACAGACCTGGATGATGACCAGGGGGATTAAGTTGAGTAGTTACCAAGTCACGTTCCTGACGAGCCTGCTCTAACAACACACCAAGATGAGTAGCCTTAGCCTTGTAAAACTTGGATAACTAGCACGTAACTGACATCCATCTGAAGAACGGTCAACAAGCAAAGTGTCATGAAATGACCAATAGACGAAAAACTGAAAGGGAAAAAAAGATGAAATCCTTGCTGAGGACATGGTTAAACGAGGCAGGAACTCCACATAGATTTCTATAAAAGCCTCCATCTCCTGAAGACTACCCCTTCCTGGCTCACCAAATCCTTAGCAAGAGAAAATAGTCCTTTGTCAGATTGAAGTGGGTCATCAAGGTATTCATATTGTTAACAGCCTCCTGGGAACTCTCAGCCTAATACGGTGCAAGGATAGAAGCAAAAGGACTTCTCAAATCTTGGATGATTTCTTTAAACAGAGCATCGTCAGCATCAACAGAAGCTTGACCACCAATAAACATGTATTCATCTCGCGTTACACGTGAAGAAGAACCAACAACACCTACACGGGCCGAGTCACCCGAGGGTAGATCCGCAGGCTTGCGAAGAGTATCAACAAACAAAGGTGCAGTTGGGGCAGATGCAACGTAAGTCTGTCTGACCAAAGTATTTTTGTTTGAACTTTCTCGAAGCTCCATATCTCCAATTGCTTTATGAACATGAATCCCAGCCCAGTCGGGAGACGAAGGGGGCATGACAATAGACTTACTAGCAGGGGCAGTGGAAATAGACTGCGAACTTCCAAGCTCATGAGAAGCCACATTAAACGAAAATTCCTTCATAAAAATAGACAGTCTTCATATGAAAACCATCCTTAGCACTAGAAGTTGAACCTAGGGAGCCGTAGGGAGTATAGATAAAGAACCGGCAGAACCTTGTAGGGTCTCCATTTCCGTAGAAGTAACACCAACACTAGAAGAAACCACTATGGTACCAGGAGAAGCAAATGGTTGCATGACGGTCGAGATAGGAATAGCCGAATTTGCAACCTTCGGAACAAACTCAGCTGTAGGCTCAGTCACTGAAACATCATCTTTAGAAGGATCCACATTGTCTCAAAGGTTATCCTCGCCTGACTCATCAACACCTTCAGGGATCTTTTCAAAATCTTCCTCCATGTCACATTGAGAATGACTCTCAGCTGCATCCTCTATATCTTTGTCAGATTCCTTCACCTCCACCATAATTGAAGGACCTTTAGTTTAACCTTCTTCCCCGAACTCTATAAATCCATGAAATGGGTAAGCATTAGGGGCATAATACGTAATACATATAATCTTAAGGATAACAAGATAGTAATTCTTACCCCCTCGGGCAAAGGAGAAGCATCAGGAGGAGGGGTGTCAGTCTTAACCTTCCTTTTACGAATGCGTTGATTATGGATGTACCCTTAGAACCATGGGTACCAATAGAAGATGCAGGAACAGCCTATAAATTCACAAAGGCATTAGAAGAATAATTGAGTTGAAAGAATAAGTAATTTAAGACAAATGTACCTTAGCATAAACAGGTGGGTTAAAAATCTAGGGCTTGTAATTATCGTACTTAGGTGCCAAAGTACGAGCCCAAGGACCTTTTATCCAGATAGGGGTCCACATCCACCTATATTCATGATCCTGTCGAAGGCGTTCCTCAATAGGAAGAATGATATCCTCAGGGACTATGGTCAAACCAGTCCAATCAATCTCTTCCAACAAACGAAGGTGTTTGTAGGTGAAAATAGTTTTTGCTGATTTCGGTAATTTTGGGTGTACAGGTGAGAAACAATTTAAACCCTAAACAATGTACTGCAAGGGAGTACTTTAGATTCGAGAGATCAATCTGTACAAGTCCCGGCCTAAACCAAGAAATGGTCGTTCAGGACTTGCTTGGTCACAAAGTGAAGGAGAATGGGTTGGTTTTGGGGAGGGAAGCAAGGAAAGTGATGAGACCAGAATAGTTGATTCTGGAAGAGTAGTTGTGTTACTACGACTTGTATCAGAAAAGTGGGAAGGCTAACAAATGGTAAGTTAGCAAATATTTTCTGAGTGTTGTGTATTCCCGAATGAACTTGTTGTTCGGTGGAAATAGGTAAGACCTATTTATACAAGTCTAAGTGAAACGTACTCTGGTCTCATTAAGGAATGGAATAATGGGTAAGTAAATGGGAGGAGGTGGTAACCGTTAACGCATGGAATTGATGTTCCATAAAACCGTTAACGTATGGAATTGATGTTCCATAAAACTGTTAACGCATGTAAATGAAGTCCCAAGAGCGTTTCACCATTAACTCCCTGTATTTACTAACCGTCTCACCCTTATGACACTTCCTTATGAAGGGCGTAGTGTACGCCGCACGCTGTAAACCGTCAAACCAATACCCAAAGAGATCCCCCAGTTTGTGATATGTGTTGATGTCTCGAATTTTTTTGTGGAAAACATGTAGCATGTTGTTCTTGCCTGGTAAGTCGTACTTGGGAGACTTGCTAGTTTGGTGACCTTCGACGGTCGAGATTTTGCATCTCAAGAGGAAAGATAGTCGTTGATCGTTGCACGCTTTCGTTTTGGTAGCCGCGTAGGGACGACCAGTATGGTGGCGCGGCTAGGTTGGCATGTCATTGGCATGGTATGGTTTGGCGTGGCCAAACTTAGGTTTTTGGGGCCAAAGGTTACCATGCGTTGTCTGGTAACCTTGGATGGCTAGGATTTTCTCCTGGGATTGAAGGGGGACCGTTGATTGTCGCACGCCTTTGTTTTTGGTAGCCGCGTAGGGAAGGCCAGCATGGTGACGCGACTAGGTTGGCATGGTTTGGCGTGGCCAAACTTAGGATTTTGGGCCAAAGGTTACCATGCGTTGTCTGGTAACCTCGGATGGCTAGGATTTGCTCCTGGGATTGAAGGGCAACCGTTTATTGTTGCACGCCTTCGCTTGGGTAACCGTGTAGGGAAAACCAGCATGGTGGCGCGGCCATGTTGGTTAGGGCCAAGGCAGGGTGTGGTTTGGCTTGGCATGGTGGGGCCAAGGGTTTGCCATGGGCACATGGTGCGGCTAGCTTGGCTAGGGCCAGGGCAAGGCGTGTTTGGCTTGGCATGTGGAGCCAAGGTTTTGCCATGGGCGCATGGCGTGGCTAGCTATTGGATAGGGTCAAGGCAAGGCGTGTTTGGCTTGGCATGTGGGGCCAAGGGTTTTCCATGGGCGCATGGCGTGGATAGCTTGGTTAGGTGCGGTTTGGCTTGGCATGTGGGGCCAAGGATTTGCCATGGGCGCATGGTGTGGCTAGCTTGGCTAGGTGCGGTTTGGCTTGGCATGTGGGGCCAAGGGTTTGCCATGGGCGCATGGCGTGTCTAGCTTGTCTAGGTATGGTTTGGCTTGGCATGTGGTGCCAAGGGTTTGCCATGGGCGCATGGTGTGGCTAGCTTGGATAGGTGCGGTTTGGCTTGGAATGTGGGGCCAAGGTTTTTCCATGGGCGCATGGTGTGGCTAGCTTGTCTAGGTGCGGTTTGGCTTGGCATGTGGTGCCAAGGGTTTGCCATGGGCGCATGGTGTGGCTAGCTTGGATAGGTGCGGTTTGGCTTGGCATGTGGGGCCAAGGATTTGCCATGGGTGCATGGCGTGGCTAGCTTGGATAGGTGCGTTTTGGCTTGGCATGTGGGGCCAAGGGTTTGCCATGGGCGCATGGCGTGGCTAGCTTGGATATGTGCGGTTTGGCTTGGCATGTGGGGCCAAGGGTTTGCCATGGGTGCATGGCGTGGCTAGCTTGGATAGGTGCGGTTTGGCTTGGCATGTGGGGCCAAGGGTTTTCCATGGGCGCATGGCGTGGCTAGCTTGGCTAGGTTCGTGACCAAGCTAGGGTTTTGGGCCAAAGGTCGTTTGGTAACCTCGGACGGCTAGGATTTCCTCCTGGGATTGAAGGGTGACCGTTGATTGTCGCACGCCTTCGTTTTGGTAGCCGCGTATGCAAAGCCAGCAAGGTGGAGCGGCTAGGTTGGCATGGGGCCATGGCAAGGTGCGTTTGGCATGGCGCGGTAGGTGTGGATGGCATGGTTTGCCATTGGCACTGGGGTGTGGTTAGCATGGTTGGCATGCCTTGGTACGGTAGGTGTGGCTGGTATGGTTTTCCATTGGCACTGGGGTGCGGCTAGCATGGTTGGCATGCCATGGCGCGATAGGTGTGGCTGGCACGGTTAGCCATCGGCACAGGGGTGTGGCTAGCATGGTTGGCATGCTTTGGCGCGGTAGGTGTGGCTGGCATGGTTAGCCATTGGCACATACGGTGTGAGAATTAGGGTTTTGGTCTGTCGAAACCCTAATCAGCATTAAAAAAAGTACCCTGATAATTTTCTCGCAGACAAATTAAAGGGTTCAATAAATGTGCTTGGTTTGGACATTATTACTCAAGTTCTGTGATGTCACTGTCTGACTAGGGTTTTACGATTTTACCCTTAAGCTAAAAACCACCATCAACAGAAGGATGTCACCATTCTTGATATCCTTTGTTGTGACATGAATATGGGGTGGACCAACACTCTATGGAAGAAGGTTGCTCTGTTGAATAGAATTAACATAGGTACAATTGAGATTTTGAGGAGTATAATCCTCCTTCTGGCAGCTCCCATCAACAAAATTCTTGTATGACTTAAGACGGGTCTTACCCTTGCTTCGACGCTAACACTCATAAAGTACACGCAAGAAATTCCCGGTGTATTGCATGATACTCCGAACATAAGTCTTGTTGGCAGCATCATCCCTAGAATAAAACACATCGTAGTAGAAGGTATCACCTCTGTTGAACAAAGGGAGAATCAAACCGGAGACCAACTGACCCACACTGATTAAAAAATTATCTTGATCTGATCTATTGTCCAGTGACGATATCTATCCTTTTGATCTAGCTGCAACCTCAAAAGTTCATTAGGAGGTGGAGGCGGAAAATTCTTAGCAGGAAACTCAGGTTCCTCCGCTTGAGCAGGCATCTCAGGAGAAATAAGGGGTGAAGGAGAGCGGGTAGCATTAGGATGAGCAAAGCGCAAAGGGGGCTGAGGAGCAGACCTACCCTCCGATTCCATGCGCGTATCCATTTTCTTCGTCATATGTGACTAAAATTTACAAAAAGGAAATATAGCGCCCTACAAGCTAGCAACTGAATAATCCCCGAGATTAACTATAAAATGAGACACTAAGGATCTAAATCATCTATTCAAGAATCAATTTAGAAGTTCTGAACAAAGATTAACCCAAATCTAAAGCCTCTCTGAATTACATACAAGAATTACTCTCAGATGATACATATATAATAATGAGTTGATCGGCAAATAGATTATTAACACAAAATAAATATAGCAGAAGTTAACCAACTAAAAAACTCAACTCCTCGAAAACCAAATTAACAGATAAAGAAGAGAAAGAAGAATAAGAAAGAAGAAAGAAGAAGAGAAAAGAAGAAATGAGTTTCTTCTTGATCGATTAAGAGATAAAGCCAAATGGTTTTACTATGACACTCAATGTTTTGGATATGGGCAGCCCCGGTCGGTCTAAAATAAAAAGATAATTTTTCCCTTCATACGAAACTAATGATATCTTCTTCATCCAGTATTCGAATGACGCGTGCGAGTAGTCCGTTTCGCATAACTTTCTGAGATCTATCCAACAATATGCTAGTTTTTTATCTAGATTATTGCTAAGATTAATTCCTATTAATTAAAATCTATATTAACTAATCAAATCATTAGCGGTTAAAACATCTCTTGACCATCTGTATTGTTAAATCGTCAATTGATCGATCTAATAGCATTGACGAGCTTGAGGGTCCTTACAGGAAAATACGACAAATGATCAGAACTGACGAATCATGGCTTTATTATCAAAAACCGGAAGAGATTGTAACAACAAGGCCAGGACATAAAATGGAAGACCCTCAAAATCAGTCGAACTTCCCACAAAATACACATGCGTTATCAAAATATTATGATTATCACAAGATCAAAAATATTGGTTTCACCACCAGCAAGAAAAATTGTCAAAATATACGAAAGGTGTGAACACCATTATTTTGGTGTCACAAACAAATGAATAAACTGATCAATCAACAAATATAATGAAATGTAAGCATAAATCATAACTAAATTAAGTGCAGTAAAATGAAATAAGAGTCAACACAAGTGATTAACGTGGTTCGGCATTGCCTACATCCACGGGGTAATAGAGAGTTAGCTTTCATTAATGGTTGTTCGGTTCCAATGGAACTTCATTACAAGAGAATAAAATGCAGAGAGTCTGCGTGCAGTAAGAAGAGTAAAGGGGAAAGGAAGGAAAAGAGTGTCGGTGGGAAAAAGCCCCCTTTTGACCGAACCCAATTGCTCCCTATTTATGGGCAAAATATCTTGGCAGATTACGCACTTTCCCTTAGCTTAGGATTAAGGCTGTGTTGGATCGATATGGTGCTCGTTGTTGTAGTATTGTATCCACTCCTACTCTTAATCTTCCTCCACGTGTAAATGTAGTTTTTGGTGCATACAATTTGCCCCTTTTCTTGAGGGTTGTTGGTGAACAATCCTTGAGAAATATCACTTCCCCTTGTTTGTCATTGTCTCGTTGTCGGCCATGCCCCTTCATGACATGGCTTCGTATTTTCCTTTGGCTACTAGGACATAGATATGTGCGAGCCAAAGGAAGTCTTCGTAATTGTCTTTGGCTGTTGGGCTTGGGCAGTGGACCTGAGGCTTCAGAATTGATGTTTCTAGATTGAAGCTTCGGGCCATGAGTTGAGCATCGGAAACTAAGAAGCGGAGCCCTGAACAAGATCATGTCATATCTTCGTCATCCTGGGGTATATAGCGAGAACCTTTGGTGAATAACAGAGCCTTCGTTGGTGGAACTCGAAAAGTGGAAGCCTACACCATCCCCGTATAGGTACGTTGGACCATCGTCATTGTTCTTGAAGGCACTTTCGTTATTATCCCTCGGACTAAGGGTCGTCGTCGTGGATTTTGGATCCTCGATGAGCCGAGCTTTGGGATTTTCGTCATCTACCTTTGTTGGATCCTTAGGGAACGTTACCGGTCGGTAGCTTCTACATCGGGAATGATTATCATCATTACCAGAATTTAGCTTCCATCCACCGTCTTCGTACTTTAGCATCGTGTCCGTTCACCGTGTTGTTAGAAGACCGGAATTTATGTTGGAGAAGTTGTACGTTGGGTAGCTCCATTTGCATTATTGTTTTGAGGGATCGGAACTACGCCATCGTATTAGAGGACCCGTCCTCCGATCAATCAAGTGAAAGAGGTAAAAACCCGTCCCCTCTTGTTTGTGACGCCATCGTATTAGAGGACCAAAAACTCTTGATGGTGACCGTTTGCCAAAGTGACTATGAGCTCAAATTAGATACCATGACATAAGGTCATACAATGGTGCAATCTTATAACAATAATGTGAGATCAGAAGACCTGGTATCACTTTGGTCGACTGACGGTGCGAAGCCATGCAAGGTCAAGGTCAAGACGGTACAAGAGCCTCCATTAATGATGAGCTCTGCAAGTGAAAGAGGTAAAACCGATGAAAAAGAGAAGACCCTTTTTCTCGACCTAATCTTTTCCTTTTTAAAGGAAAGAGATACAAAGTTATTTACTAAAATATCCCTAGCTTAATAATTAAGCTAACATAAAATGGTTGCGGTGTATGTTGATGTAGAATTGTATCTTCTTGATGCTTTAATCTAATGCCACGTGTTGATGATATATGATGATATATTTGGTATCTACAATTTCTACAATTTGCCCCTTTTCTTGAGGGTTGTTGATGAACGATCCTTAAGAAAATGTCTCCATGTCTTGATTATACTTCGCTTTGATAGTTGATGTTGTTGATGATCTGCGCTTTGTCTTGACTAGGTCCGATCTTTGCTATCGTGTATTTGGTGCTTAGCGATGGTGATATCCTCGGGAATCGTCTTGCGTGCAATTCTGTAGGTTGGTATCCTCGGAATCGTCTTGCGTGCAATTCCGTAGGTTGATATCCTCGGAATCGTCTTGCGTGCAATTCCGTAGGTTGATATCCTCGGAATCGTCTTGCGTGCAATTCCGTAGGTTGATATCCTCGGAATCGTCTTGCGTGCAATTAGTAGGTTGATATCCTCGGAATCGTCTTGCGTGCAATTCCGTAGGTTGATATCCTCGGAATCGTCTTGCGTGCACATCACGCCCGTCAACACCTAATTCCATTGAATTTGCGGCTTATAATATTGCCCGGGTATCTCGTTCTGTGGGAAGTCGCCCCCTGGTCATGCATTTATAGACACTTATGGGGGAGTTCCGAGAGATTGCATGTGTATGCTTTGTGCGGGATATTCCCCAGTATATTGCAGTGGGTAGGATCCACGCTTTGTGCGGGACATTCCCCTTCTTAATAATTGAATGGATACTGGAGTATACGGAAATAATTAAATTTGGATACTGGAGTATACATACTTGCCCCTATTCTAACACTTACCTTTTTTTTTTTTTTCTTTATGGCTTGCTTTCTTTGTGGCATGGAGGACTGCACCATGTGGCATTAAGAACGTAAGTATATAGGCCAAAGTCCTCCATGGTGAGAGTGTAGTAATGGGACAATTGTGTGTCAGGTTGTTCTCATCCTTGGTCTTTGAATTATCGTTGTTGTTGGGGTTTGATTCCGCCATGAACGTCTACTGGAGGAACTGGTACTTAGTAAAACTTGGTCTTCTCATTGCTAGATCAAGACTTGAGCCACCAGCGGTTCCCATTGCTATACTAAGTAGTATGAAGTATATATACTATGTATATATATACTCCATTGGTAGTATGAAGCAATGAGAAGTTCGGTCTAGGTCTTCGTCTGAGATATGTAGTTCCTGAGACTTTTGATACATTAGTAATTAATGAATCAAGCCGCTGTCGATGTTGAATCATGAATATGATTATATCTTCCAGACACTTCGTGGTGGAAGAAGAGTCATCGGGATCGGGCTTGAGTTGTACGCTGGCAGACCTTTCGTAATTAAGCGCACTTCCTACTTAATTAGGCCTTGACTTCAAATGTGAGTTAACTCATCGTCGTCGATATCGGACTTAGCATCTTCATGCCACCGTCGACATCGGAAGTAAGTTAACTCACCCCTGTTTATATCATACTTGGCATCTTCATGCCACCGTCGACATCGACATTAGCTCAACTCACGCGTTGATATCGGACTTGGCGTCTTCATGCTATAGCCTACGTCGGACTAACCCCTGTAACCGGTTGGTTGAGAATTAGGGTCGCATCAGTCATTGGCTTTTGTACTTCAAGTGATCGATGAGTGTGAGGGAACGAGGGTAGTAATACTACCCAGCTATTACTCCTCTCTTCAGAGGTAGTGGGTTTCTTACTCCTTGTTTGCGATTTGAGCTGGCTATGGTGCGGTAGTGGCTGTCATGCTACTTTTGATTGGTCCGAAGACATCATCCTCACAGGTCTTCTTTAGCAAAGCTTGGGCATCGTACTTTGCTCATCGCTGCATGGCTGTCATTTCGGCATCAGAATTTGACTCGTCCTCTGGGTGAACTTTGTACTTCATCATCCACTTAAGTGAACTCTGTACTTCATCGTCATTGGCGTGAGGACCTGATCAGTGGGTTTTCTCTTTGGTCATTGCTACAAGGACTTGGATCATTATTGGGCTTGTGCTTTGGGATCCTTTCACATCGGTTAGCACGTTGGTTTGTACTTCGGGATTGAGTCTTCGGTTTGAGGCCCGGTGTTGACTCTTCAGAAGAAACGGTTTTTGGGGACCAAGGTTTATTTTGGGGGACCATGGTTTTTTTGGGGAAAAGTTCGGTTAGTTGCAAAAAACCTTTCCCAACCGAACATAAATTCGGTTAGTTGCAAAAAAAAAATTCCCAACCGAACATAAGTTCGGTTAGTTGCAAAAAACATTCCCAACCGAACATAAGTTCGGTTAGTTGCAAAAAAGAATTACCAACTGAACTGGTAAGTTCGGTTAGTTGCAAAAACATTTCCCAACCGAACTGGTCAGTTCGGTTAGTTGCAAAAAATTAGTTGCAAAAACATTTCCCAACCGAACATAAGTTCGGTTAGTTTAAAAACATTTCCCAACCGAACATAAGTTCGGTTAGTTACAAAAAACATTTCCCAACCGAACAATAGTTCGGTTTAGTTACAAAAAACATTTTCCAACCGAACAATAGTTCGGTTACGATATAAAAAATATTTCTCAACCGAACCTAAGTTCGGTTACGTCGCAAAAAATATTTCCTAACCGAACACATTAATCCCAAAGAAAACCATGGTCTCCCAAAAAAAACCATGGTCCCCAAAAAACGATTCCTTCAGAATTGAGTCTTCGGATTGAGTTGAGCTGTGATCTTTGAGTCTTCCGAATCAAGTTGGGCTGTGATCTTTGAGCTTCGGGTGAAAAGGCATCAGCCCCCACTGTATTTTGGATCATCGTTGTTAATGAGAAAGAGATATTTCCCTATCTCTGCGGTGAGGGATATCTTCATTCATGAAGATCATATCTTTTTTATGAAGTTCAGTTAGATTGCTCTGTAACCTTGACCGTCCTTCTCGGCCATTACGTCATCATTTGGATTTATAGCAGGTGCGGTCCTTACGTGTTGGTTGGGTTGATAAGAGCTATCCTTAATGTCAACAGATTTTGCACCAAAGTGCAGTCATCACGTAATAAGTTATATAGGAGAGAACTGATGCTTCGTAACCGCACTTATGATAACGAGGCATGCTTCGGCACCATACTTTTGATAACGAAGCACGCTTCGTAATTATGCCATCGTTTGGCCTGTAGGTAAACTCATCGTTGTCGATATCAGACTTTCGCATTTTCATGCCATCGTCGACATCAGGCTTGTCATCTTCGGATTCTGACTTTGGCACAACGATGACTCTGAGCATTGTCTTTAGATATCTTCGTAGCAGGGCTTTGGCTCTCCATCGTCATCGGGAGTGATTCATCGTAGTAAGATTCTTGCTCCTCGCTTCCAAAGATCATCATTGTTGGCTTCATATTGAGGCTTTGGTTAACTCTTCGGAGTTGGCGTTGGGCAGCTTCGGTAAAGCTTCAGAGTTGAATTGATCTTCGGGATAGGAGTTTAGCATCTTAAATTTAGCAGCGGCACTATGAACTTATTATGCTGCGTTGCTTCATGACATGGCTCCGCGTTGTTGGCGGCCATGGTTCCATTGCTTTGCCCCTATACTTGCCCTTGAACACATATTGCACATAACAAGATCGTACTGCGGCCATGGTAGATCTTCGTCTTGACCACCTTCTGTTGTGGTTACGAGGAGTCTTTATAGCATCGTTGAAAGCTTGCATCGTGTTGGTGTAGGCAACTCCAAATTTGTAGCAGCGGTGATAATGTCTTGACTTCCTGGTGGTTGAGCCATGAACCTGCCAAGAGATTGAACAGAACCATGCTTGGGTCTGCCGACTGAGACTACATCGTCGGGATAAGGCTACATCGTTGGACTGTATCATCGGGACTTTGATTCTAGCATCGTCAGCGGGTTGTTGATCATTGGTATCGAGCATCATATCGTTGGTGTTAGGGAGTGGAACCAACTTCGTTGCCCCTTCGGTGTGTTGCTAGATCGTTATACACTCGAGTTGCGCTCTCCTCTTCATGGCGCAACTCTTCACCGGATTTTGAATCCTCGTGGCAAGGCTTTGGACATCGTAGCATCTCTCACGAGCTACACTTCCAGGTACTATCGGCATCGTTGCTTTGAGCTTCATCCACGTGCTTGGTACCATCCTCGTGTTCGCATTGCACCATTGTTGCAAGGCTCGCACCATCATCCCAGGACTTTGCATCGTCGTCGTCGGACTTGATCCTGGTTATCTTTTGTTACATAAGCGGTACATCTTTGCGACTTTGGGTTGGGTCGAAGCAAATCTTTGCTCTTCGTTATTGGAGTGTTGCTTAGAGTACTTGGTCAGCTGGATCATAAGCATTAAGCTCCGTATCGTCGTCACCAGAATTTGAACCATCGGACTTTGGATCGTCTTCGACCTTGGATCCTCGTAGCAAGACTTTGGCTCTGCGTCTTCGGAATTGGGTCATCTAAGCAAGACTCGGTCTCATCATCGACGCACTTTGGATTGTTTTCATCAAAGATCAGCGTTGTGGAATGTGGATCGTCCTTTGGCTCGTCATGGGAAGACTGTGTCGTTACTAAGCAGCTGGCTCTCGTGAACCTTTCATCATCGGAGTGAAGATTGGAGCTGCATCGTCGATCGGCAGCTTTACATGTGTGTGGCTTGATTATCCTCTCCTTGTGGCAAAGACACCAGTATCTATTCAGAAGCTTTAATGCTTGATCCATTGCTTTAGCAACTGACCAATCCATCCATTGATTGGCTCCAACAACTCGTATGCAGCATCGAACAGCACTACGTACCACTGGTCATTGGCGTCGGAATCGAATTTTGAACCATCGTCCTCGTACTTTGCACCACCATCGCTGGAGCTGCATCATCGGAATGGAGGCTCGGGATTGTCATCGGCTGGGAGGATTAGAGCTATCATCGCTCTTGGACTTGAGCTATGGATAAACCGTAATCACTTTCGTCATTGTCTTTGGACTCTGGTTCATAAATGCGGTGTTGCATTAGCTTTGCACTATTGTCGACTCCTCATCGTCGGCATTAGGCTTTGGTTCATCTTCAAGTAACCTTGCATAATCGGTGACTTTTCTTTGTCTGCATCAGGGTTTAGATCATCGGGTTCCTTGTATCTTCGTCATTCATGTCGGACTTGGCTTCGTCATCTAGCTTTGGTTCATCGTCATCAGACTTTGCATCGTTGGAGTTTGTAAATTATCTCAGCTTTTCTTCCGAAATGAGCGTGGGCGATGAAGCTGTTCGTGCTTTATCCGTTGTTGTTGCATTGATCTCAGCTATGAGTGATTAGTTTGCTCCGTGAAGCTTTTCTAGTGAGGGATCTCTGTGTATCACTTAACATAAAACTTGAAATGGTTATACACAATTAGTTTTGTCACACAAAAGATAACCCAAACTCACATCCGCTCGAAGAATGAACAAGCCAAAATAAAATTTTATGCGGTTGAAAATCAAGGAGAAACTTCATTGATCAAATCATGAAACCATCATTATTTCCCGAAAAAAGAAAGTAAATAATCTTGGAACCACGAGGGTTTTGCAAAATGAAAGATGTTGGGATGGGAACCAACATAAATATTAGGGAGCACTTTCAATGATTCATTGGATCATTTTCTCGAACAGTTGGGAGGCCAACTTTTAAAAACTCGAGTACAAGGTGGTTTTAGGTAGGCTGAGAAATTTTTAAATGTTCACTAAGCCATCTATAGCATTCAAAAATTATCGGTAGCTCAAAATGGAGGAGCTAATACGAGATACAAATCAAAATATGAGATCGAAATGGTATAAGGATACACGTTCCACGATGCTTGAGAGAACGAGAGGGTTTTATTTTTTCAAACCCAACGTACAAGACTAAGCTTAACAAATAATAAATTGGGATCCGGTAGAGTAAATTCATCAAACATAAAACATATTCGAAAGAGTGATTCTTTGAATCATCATGAGCGATGAATTAAAAATCGGTTTCGGGAAAGTTTAGAAAAAAGCTTGAAAAGCAGATCTGGAATTGGAATAGGTAGAATAAATCTTTACCCATTCCTTGTTTCTAGCGCCAAATTGTGAACACCATTATTTTGGTGTCACAAACAAATGAATAAACTGATCAATCAACAAATATAATGAAATGTAAGCATAAATCATAACTAAATTAAGTGCAGTAAAATGAAATAAGAGTCAACACAAGTGATTAACGTGGTTCGGCATTGCCTACATCCACGGGGTAATAGAGAGTTAGCTTTCATTAATGGTTGTTCGGTTCCAATGGAACTTCATTACAAGAGAATAAAATGCGAGAGAGTCTGCGTGCGATAAGAAGAGTAAAGGGAAAGGAAGGAAAAGAGTGTCGGTGGGAAAAAGCCCCCCTTTTGACCGAACCCAATTGCTCCCTATTTATGGGCAAAATATCTTCTGGCAGATTACGCACTTGCCCTTAGATTATGATTAAAGCTGTGTTGGATCTGATATGGTGCTCGTTGTTGTAGTATTGTATCCAGCTCCTACTCTTAATCTTCCTCCACGTGTAAATGTAGTTTTTGGTGCATACAAAAGGAAACCACAAAGAGTCAAGAAAGGAGGAGACATTATCAACATCTAGAACGCTCAGTACATCAAAATGGAAAAAATCATGATCAAGATGTTAAATCACAAAGCTACCCTCATAAAAGAGGAGAATGGAGCACATCCAAGGTGACCGAGAAGAAGAAGACTCGGAGAAACACCAAAGTAAGAAAAGTAGTTAAAGACTGTGCTTGCAGAGAAGAAGAACCGAAAAATAAAAAGAATGAAAAGGATATGAAAATTCATCTGCAAAAACTACTCATTTATAAAGGCAAAGTGTAACCGTACAAAGGGAACCATATGAAGAGATGTGAACAAATGGCGACGGAGGAATGATAATTTTCTTCCCATCCTCCACACGGAGCACGCGAAAGAAAAGGGACAAACTGTAAATACCAAATAATGGTTGTCTACGTGGTGGTCGCTAATTTATCAAGAACGTGGCATCATAACGGACCCAGCATTGTTGATGAACCCGTAATACACCTAAACATCCTTAAAAGTTTTTTTATCTCATCATGAGGAAAGCAAAGATCAACGGTGATGGATGAGTTGTGAGACATAGCATATGCACGTGGAGGAGTTTGCACGTCAAAGGCATCTTAGAAGTCGACTCAGCATTAAATCCAATGCTTAAGAAGACTGGCTTGTGTTCTTCTCTCACGTGGAGTCAATGACGTTGAAAAAGCGGGGGTTTAACAACCACACCCAATATTTCGTTCGACAATCTGAATAGACTAACTATGATATAATTTTAAGAGAATCAACTAGACAGTTAGACTCAATCTAAGAAAAGTATATCCAAGAGTTAATATATATATATATATATATATATATATATCTTCAATTCAATCCGCAATCATCAAACAGGAATTTGCGAGCCCGATTGAATATAAGAGAATTAATTTGAACTGTACCAAAGACCAATGTTCAAGGATCAATCAAAAACCAAAGGTTGGATTTCCAAATTGATCGATTCAACTCACAACCTGTGATATTTCAATTATATAACAAATGCGGAAAAGCAATAACACAGACACCATAAGTTTTGTTAACGAGGAAACCGCAAAGGAAGAAAAACCCCGGGACCTAGTCCAGTTTTGAACACCACACTATATTAAGCCGCTATCGACACTAGCATACTACCAATGAACTTAGGAATGGACTGTAGTTGAATCTTAATTAATCTCACACTGATTCAAGGTACAGTTGCGCTCCTTACGTCTCTGATCCCAGCAGGTTACTACACACTTGATTTCCTTAGCTGCTCTCACCCACAACTAGGAGTTTCTATGACCTATAGTCGAAGATTTGATAAACAAATATGTATCACACAGAAAAGTTTATAGATTGAATAAATTTGTCTCCCACAGAAATACTCAAGGGTTATTGTTCCTTCTTTAGATAAATCAATGTGAACAGGAACCAATTGATAACCCAGACTTATATTCCCAAAGAACAACCTAGTATTATCAATCACCTCACAATAATCTTAATCGTATGGAAACAAAACAAGATATTGTGGAATCACAAACGATGATACGAAGATGTTTGTGACTTCTTTTTATCTTTCCTATCGGACATTAAATCTTGAGAAAATCTTAGAGAAGATAGTACTCAACACGAAATAATCAGTAAGATCAGAACATGCCACTACAGAGAAAATAGTGGGGTCTGGCTTCATAATCCAAATGAAATCTTCAAGTCGTTAACTTGTAGGGTTTCGTGAAAAACCTAAGGTTAATGGAGAATCGAATCTATATTATGCAACTAGTAACACACAAGAGGTGTGGGGATTAGGTTTCCAAGTTGCTACAGTTCTCCTTTATATAGTTTTCAAATCAGGTTTTGCAATTTAAGTTACCTTAGTGACCAAGCATTCAATATTCACCGTTAGATGAAAAACCTGATTCATTAAAGGTAATATCTTTCAACCGTTATATTGAGCTTAGCTTGTCATACACAAATGAAATGAAATTTTCATTTAGGTTTGAGTAACCGTACCTAAAGATGTACACCGGGTTGGCTCAGCAAAAGTTAACCGAGGTTAGCTATATGAACACTCTCATATCAACCTTATTCATCTTAACCACAACTAGTTAAAATGACTTCAAATGAACTAGTTCTAGAGTTTTTCAATTGCAAAATTCTCATAGAAGTATACAAGAACACAATTGAAACAAAATCGGTTTCATTCACTTGAATCAATTCATGAACATTATAGCCACGGTTTACGAAGATTACATTCCTTATTATTTAAATGTATTAGTTCATGAACAAACCGATTCTAGAAAAATAACCACTCAAGTATGCAAACGTGTACGCATACTTGTGTAGCCGGACCAAGTTTGGTTTTTGCCAGTGCGCGAACGGGTACGAGTACCTCCGAACATGAACCTTACGCCAGTACGCATACGTGTACGCATACTTAGGTTCCCGGACTTCTCAAACCAAATAGGTACGCATAAATTGTAGTTAGTTAAGTGGTGATTCTTTAAACATAATGTTTGTTCAATTTGGTTGGGAAATGAGTGAGTTAATGACGATCTAAAATGGCTAGGCGCGACTAAAACTGTGTGCAAACAGTCGCAAGTGCTGGTAAGTATGAGGATTTCTAGATAGGTTCAAGCAAGAATTGGTAAATAATCAGTTCGCTAAAGTTGAAGAGTCTGATCCTGAGATTATAAAGAATGATTAATTGGGGGATAGAAAAACTAATTGGGGGATATTTTACTGTAGCTGTCGGCATGGTTTTTCATTGTCGGCAGTCCATCGACCATGTCGGTTTTCATTGAAAACTATGCCGGCAAATATCCCCCAGTTAGTTTTTTTATCCCCCAATTAATCATTCATTATAAAGAACCATCAAATTACTCCACATAGATTTATAAGTTGTAATCTAGAGACCCTAGAAGATGACCTCTCAAGCTGAGTTTAAGAAACATTTAGAAAATATTTAGCTGTTGTCGAAGAAGATGACCGAGTCAGATCGCTGACTCATTTGACTCGTTTGACTCGATCCGAGTCAGACATTTTTATTAGTATTTATGGTGGGCCAGTTGAATGGACCTTGCCGGTTTGGCCCGCGGGCTAGGGCCAAATTCATTCTTTTGATGTTTTGGACCCCTTAGGGTCCGAATAAGCTTCCGGTTCCTTCTGCAAAGTCGTAGCATTTTCCGAGGGATTTCTAATGGCACCAAGTATGACCCTATTTGGATAAGTAGATATTGTTTTATCCCAAAATTACTTATTACTAAGTTATAGAACCATTAATAAAACTAGAACCGTTAGTTATTTGACTTAGCCTATAATTAGAGACTTGTATGAAATTATGTTATAATCCTTGTATGGGCCTATTTGCTAAACTCGTAGAGTGATTGTGTGATTGACAGTTAGTCTTTATTAACAACGATCGATTCAAAAAATGAATCAGTGGATTGAGGATCCCGAGGTAGGCGTGGCTTGTCATTAATTCAGGTGGGAACCTTGTAACCTTCTTGTAATCATTAAGCTTTAGGGCCAAATTCATTCTTTTGATGTTTTGGACCCCTTAGGGTCCGAATAAGCTTCCGGTTCCTTCTGCAAAGTCGTAGCATTTTCCGAGGGATTTCTAATGGCACCAAGTATGACCCTATTTGGATAAGTAGATATACTAAGTTATAGAACCATTAATAAAACTAGAACCGTTAGTTATTTGACTTAGCCTATAATTAGAGACTTGTATGAAATTATGTTATAATCCTTGTATGGGCCTATTTGCTAAACTCGTAGAGTGATTGTGTGATTGACATGTTTATATTTTGTTTGGAAATAGTTATGGATTGTGCTTGTTAGGATCGATTCAAAAAATGATGATTGAGGACATTTTGGGAACTATCTTTGCTTTCCTTTACATGATCTTTGTACATGATTGCGTGTACTTTGATGTACTATTCCTGTATCTTTGAGAATGATGTTTATGTTGCATCTGTATGTACGAGGTTTGCTATGATGTTTTTTTGTGTGATATGTATTGTGAGATTTCCCTGCAAGGAGTGACTGTGTTTCCCCACGGCTCCTTGCTAATTTAAGTAAGACGGATGCTCTACTATCGGCAATATTATTTAGTAAAGCGGATGCTCTTCCGTTTAAATATTACTTATTAGGGCGGATGCTCTTCCGTTCGAATATTATTATATTTTAGTTTTATTGTCTTAAGATAGTAGGGCGGATGCCCTTCCGTTTGAAAATTACATAGTATGACGGATGCCCTTCCGTTTGAATATTATATATATTATTTTATTTAAGGGAAATCACTCGCGTGCATATTATACTTGTTTGTCTAACTTTTCTGATCTTGATGGTGATATTCTGAATCATGGTTTGTATGGGCACTCTGTGTGGACGATGTTATCATTATTGATTAGGGTTGTTCTCGCGTCGTCTTCTCCAATGATTTTGGCGAGATTAGGATGACACTTGCTTCTCGTTGCATGAATTGCTGAAAAATTAGATTCATTACTTTTTCTTTCAATTACTGTTTATCTTTAGAATTGTGAAACCTGTTAGTGATTACATGAGAGTTATTTGTTTCTATTGGGCACCCATTTGGGATGATGTGCTCACTCATGCCCACTTCATTTTCAGTAATCATAAAGATTGGAGCGCGCGAAGATATTCGCTTTTGTAGCTTAGTGTTGTAACCGATCTAGTGTTTTCGTGTATCTTTATTTATATGTATTCTTTCATTATTCTGTAAAACGACACATTTATTTAATCATATATAACTTGAGAGACTTTTCAAGTATATTGTATTAGAGAGTCTCGGTTTGTCTGTTAGCACTTTATGTGAATATGGTTCTTAAGATCGATAATTTGGATTGGATGCCTCTATTAGGTTGTAAACCTTCTAGCTAAATAAGTCTAAAAGTTGGGGCGTCACAATTATATCACATAGACTATCGGGAAGATTAGTAGCCACACTTGTCATACCTCCGTTTCTACAAAATATTAATACCACTTTTTCATTTTAGGCCAAAATGAAAAGGAGGTAGCATTAACTTTGGAATGACATCGTTTCCGAAAAGTAGAGACTACTATATATATTCCTAGAGAAAATGTTAGTTTGGTCACGTTGATCTAGTCAACTGTTTGTTTGGTCATTTTTTTTAAATACTCCCTCTGTTTTTGGAAAAGAGATACATTCACCTTTTCATTTTAGCCTAAAAATAGGCCAAATTGAAAAAGTGAAAGTATCTCTTTCCCAAAAATGGAGGGAGTATATATTATTGTTTGATCCTGAATATTATTGGTTGGTCCTATGATATATAATACACATGCAGGATGACGTCATCAATGATATCATAATCTTTTAATAGATGCAAAAAATAACTTTCTTCTTTTCTTTTTCTCTCTTTTAATAAAATAAAAACTTAAAAAATACCTTTTGAAATATATGTCCAAGACCGGTAAATGT
Organism: Papaver armeniacum; assembly: GCA_023531295.1. NCBI lineage: Eukaryota > Viridiplantae > Streptophyta > Magnoliopsida > Ranunculales > Papaveraceae > Papaver > Papaver armeniacum. The sequence goes on from JAJJWW010000934.1 coordinate 152,063, forward strand.
TATATATTTGGAAAGCCCTCAACGAAAGCTTTCTAATGAGTACCATAGTTGCTATGTTTCAGAGCTTTTAATTTTTTACCTTATCATTGGTTCTTAGCTACATTGATTTTTATTTCAAAATAAATTTAGTACATAACAAGAAAAAGGAAAATTACAAAGCAGGCAAGCGAGCAACAAGTTGCGCCGCAATCCCTTATCATTTAGATAAAAATTAATTATAAAATGAATTATTATACAAATTCATTCTATAAAGAGGGAGGATCCATGGACACTCTTAGATGGACACTATCACACATGATTTGCACCATTTTTCTCCGCAAAACCCAAACGACAATGAATTTAAATCTAATATTTTGAAGGTATGTTCCTCTTATAAGACTCTACATTCCTACCAAAATTGAACACGATTCGAGACATATAACACCACCATCAACCCCTTTGAATATCAGCCGTTCAAATTTAACGGTTGAAATTAAGATTGGTAGATGGAGAGGTTTGCTAATTGGTAGATGGAGAGGTTTGCTATCTCCAATTGTGTTCATTTTTTGTAGGAATGTAGAGTCTTATAAGAGGAACATATCATCAAAATATTACACTTAAATTCATTGCCGTTTGGGTTTTGCGGAGAAAATGACGCAAATCTCGTTTGACCTTGTCCATCTAAGAGTGTCCATGGATCCGAACTCTTCTATAAAATAAGCTACTTTAAATAAACTACCATACTAGTTGGTTCATTCTAGTTCATGTGAGTCTTAGGATTGAGTAAAATATAAGTTCATTCCATAGAATATTTAGGACCAACCAATAATATTTTTTAGAACTAAACAATAATATAATATTTATAAAAGGGACCAAACATATAGTTGACCGGATCAACGGGACTAAACCAACTCAATTATATATTTTTTTAAGACTATACATTAATCCCTACCTAATTCTTTGTGGGTAATACATATTAGTATCTTACTGTAGCCAAGGAAGGATTTATGGATGTATGAAGTCGGTAGGACCTGCAAGGCTGCTAATAGGGGATCGGAATTGTGGGGTGTACCAAATTTTAAATAATAAAACAAAATAAGTTTCATATCAAATAAAAAAGTTTTTACCTTAAACTTGGTACACCCCCATAATTAGGTCACCCACGTTAGCAATCTTGAGGACCTGGACTCATCATAATACGTGAATTATCATAGTGAATTATTGACTCATATCTTAACCGGAAAATGGGTCATTTGTCCAAATATTTTTAAAACCTTGTTCAAATGGACGAGTAAAAATTAATATGGGTGAAATGGACAAAACAAAAAAAAAATCAAGGATGAATCTGGATTCATCCTGCCTTAAACTTAAGAAATAGTAAGGATGAAACTGGATGCATCCTGATGTAAATTAAAAAAAGAAAAAATATTTGAAAATGGGTAGGATGAACTGTTTACATCCTGGCTATTTTTGTATTTTGTCCATTTAAACAGTATCAAAATCTAGATGTTTTTTCACCTGAATTTGTTGATTTTGGTCTTTTTCACCAATTTTGTGTATCTTAACTCTATGGTGCATTTTTTCTTCTTTTTTTTGTTGGAAGCACATCGAATATTTGTCAGCAACTTTTTATATCGTCCACATATCAGTAAACCCACTTGTGAGGCACAAAAGATCTCCCGTCATTATCTTGTACTCTGTCTCGTGGCCGAAACAACAGCCACAACCACAAAAGTAGAAAATCAACGATGGGTTACAGCTAGTCAAAATCCGGGTATTAATTGTGCCGCCCTCGTGGCCGTGTCACGGGCCTAGTTAGCAATTCGGGGTACGGATAGTAGTTCGGGACGGCATACGTACGGGAATTTTACGGATTCGCATAGGTCGGATTCGGTCAAAAATCCGGTCTGATTCGTTGTTCGGACGATGTAGTTGGAACGCATACGTACGTGCATATTCGTTTTATAAATGTGAGTTCGGCACTTAAAATTAGAACTTACATATATGATAAATTGATGAGTATTATGACCTTATTACGAGACTAATTTTATTTGTATATGATTATAAGATGGAAAAAAACATATTAGCGTGATTATTTAACTTGAAGTAAACAATTTAATCGCATAAATGTATTATAAAACGAGTTTATAGACTTTTAAACAAAAATTAACACATAAAACATTGGTTAAACGACTACCCATAGAAAATTTTAACTAAATAATTGTATTTAAATATAAAGTTTATACAAAATTAAACAAAAACCAATCAACAGAACTCTGGTCAGAGAATTACCTATGGGAGAGCAAGGTTGGGCGCGAACTAGGTTCGAAATTCTAATTCGGAAATTCATTCGGATTCGGTTTGTTCGGATACGTTCGCGAATCATTCGTGAGGTCTATATAATCCGGGAACTAGGTTCGGAGTTCAAATAGTTCGGAAGTATCATTCGGATTCGGTCAGTTCGGATACGTTCGCGAATCATTCGGGAATGATTCGGAGAATTACTAACTAGGGTCACGGGTATCTTTTAGACGACATTGTTGTGTGGTCCTATTTTATGTGATACACGCACCCAGTACTTATCTAAATTTTTCATCCGGAGAGGGGAACGACCGTTTGTGCCGTGTTCTTAGAGCATCTCCAATAGAGGATGAGAGTTTTATTTTCTTTGAACACATAAGATTTAAGACTCTCGTTTAGGTTAAATTCATCTCCAATGATAGGTTCTATAAAATAGAAAGGGTGCAAAAAAAATCTAACAGAAGGTGCAAAAAATCCTATGTGGATTTTCAATTTAGTCATTTTATTTACGGGTCTACACATAGAGTAAATATAAGACCTCATATCTACAAAATTATCTCCAACAGTCTAGAATTTTAATAAAAAAATGGTAAAAAATATGACGTGGAGGTGGAGCGGGAGGTGTAGATAACACTTTCTTGAACGCCTTCATAATTAGTTTTTAGTCCCTCCTAGTTTATAAGACCCTACTGTTGGAGATGGATTTATGTCAAACGGGGGTCTAAAATCCTATGTGTCACTAAAAAAAAAATTCACCCTCGGTTGGAGATGCTCTTAGCACTGGGATGGTGAATGGGGTAAAGCGTGGCCCAACCATCTATTAGAGTCGGGATATTTTCTCGGTCATGCTAGCATTTTCCCTTTCTCACGTGATATAGATGATAGGCCTTTTCTCTCTTTTTTTTTTTTTTTTTGTATATTTTGTATATTTTGTCCCTACTAAGTTTTCTTTCTTCCTAACATTAATAAATAAAAATAACTTAACAATTAAATATCTCTCGAAATATGTCGAGAAATAATAAATTATATATATTCGGAAAGGTCTCGAAAAGATCTACACAAGGAGTACTCATTATAATATGTTTCAAAACTTAAATTATTATTTTTTTCGATATAATGGTCGTTCATATATGAGAATGAACTCTATTTCTAAACATGATACTTCATTCTAGTTCAAGCAATTCATTTCGTAAAATGAACTCGTATATACTAGCAATTTATTTTGTATAATGAACTCATAATAGCAATTCATTTTGAAGAATGAAGTCGTAATGGTAGTTTATTATTATTATAGTTCATGTTGTAAAATGAACTCGTAATGATAATTAAGTATGGTAGTTCATATTGTAGAATGAACTCGTAATAGTTGTTCATTATAGTAGTTCATATTATAAAATGAACTCGTAAATGGTAGTTCATACTGTAGAATGAACTCCTACTGGTATTTCATATGGTAGAATGAATTCGTGATAGTAGTTCATTATACTAGTACATTTTGTAGAATGAACTCATATGTTATTTTATCTTAAGAGTTCACCTTTTAGAATGAAGTAGTTCATTAAAGTAATTCATTTTGTAGAACGAACTCGTATAATAGTTCATCTTACAGTTAATTTTTAGCTAATGTATAAGGTAAAAATTAAAAGCTCTGAAATATAACGACAATGGTACTCGTTGGAAAGCTCTCGTTGAGGGCTTCCGAAGATATAAAGTTTATCTATTTTGGATATGTGGTTCAAATGATATTTCCGTTTTAAGTTTTTATTTATTAATTTTTATGAAGAGATAGAAAAAAGAGGAAAAAAAAAGTATTCCTGCCAATATTAAGAACCCGCGATTGGGGGCTATAAATTACTTCCCCCAACCCATAATGTTTGCTAAGAAGTGACTTTTGGGTATGAAAATACTAAAATACCCTTCCCTCAAAATAAAAATTAAAAAACTTTAAAAAACAAAATCATTTCCCCCATTTCCATCTTCACTTCTTATTAATCTCTTTTAGGGTTAGGGCTTTGAAACCTAAATATTCCCCACTCCCTTTCAAATTCTAAATTTTCCCCACTCCCTTTCAAATTCTCTTATTTTTCTCTGCTCTCACTTTGAAAACGATTTTTTTTTTACATTCAGGACTGATGTAGACCATGGCAGGAGTGATGAAGACCATGCCGGAAATGATGAAGACCATGCCGGTATAGATGAAGACTATGCGGGAAGTGATGAAGACCATACCGGTAATGATGGAGACCATGCCGGAAAATGGTTCCGGTATTCTTGGTAACTAACATTCAATGCCGTAACTAAGTGCCGGTATGCTCGATAAAAATATATCAATGCCGGTAGGCAAGTGAAAAAAAAAATAAGTTTCCTGGATACTTTACATGGGGGATAAGCTTGGTTGAATACTATGCCGGCTTGAATTTCAAAATGGGGGATAAGCTCGGTGCCGGCATGGACGTGGTATGAATACCATGCTTGGTATGGTCGCTTAGGCATTGTATTCATACCACGTCCATGCCGGCACCGAGCTTTTTGAGCTGCAAAATGGTGGATTCAAAGGAAAAAAATCAAATTTTCAATGTCTTAGCAGCAATTCTCTCTTCACAATCATCTTCCATTTTCACCAAAAAAAGTTCCCTCTCAAATATTTTTTCCTTCCTTCTACTCTCACCTCACTCACCCAAATACAAATAAAAACACACACGAATCTTTTAACAAATACTTAAGATTTTTTTAATTATAATTAAACACTAAACCTGATTACTGAGGGTAGATTAGGAATTATAAAAATACTTAGATAAGGGGTGACCCTGATTTGATATTTGGATCCGATTTTTGTCCTTTTCCTCTATCCCCAATTAGTTTCAGTATCCCCAATCGCGTGTTCTTTTTAAATTATAGTTACCAAACGTCATGCCGATTTATTTCCACAGCACAGCAACGACAACAAAAAATGCATTTTTTCTAAAATTCACATCAATACCAAACTAGCCTTATACGGTAGTGTCTTCATAATTCTTTGTGGGCAATACGTATTAGAGCATCCACAGTCGGAGACTAAAACCAAATTTTTGGTCGAAAACGCAGACACTACGGAAAGGAGTAAAGACCAAATATCAGACTAAAACCAAAAACCAAACTATATTTGGTCTTTGGTTTAGTTTTGTTTGGCGTACATTAAAGTTATACTGATGGGTGAATCTGATGCTTGAATTTAAAAAAAAAAAAAAAAAAAAAAAGGTGGAACTTACCATTACGCCTAATTGGGGCGCAACTTTAAAATTGCGCCTGACCATATTTTAGTCTCCCTCCACTGCGTTACAACACGGACTAAACCCAAATTTTAGTTTTTTTTTTTTGCTCGTTGCTCTTTGGTTATGATCCTTGCGTCTTTGGTGCTCTTAGGGCCTTATTATAGGTTGTATCCGAGGACGGATCATATGATATATGAAGCTGGTAGGACCCGGACTCATCATGATACACTGAATTACCGGTCTGAATTATTGACTCTAGTCTTGTATCTTGACTCTTCAGTCCACTGAATGAGCATACCGAATATTTGTCAGCAACTTTTAATATCGTCCACATGTACTAACCCCACATGTTGGACACCGAATATCTCTAGTCATTATCTTGTAGGTGTGAATGCATTATCAACCACAAAACTAGAAAATCAACGATGGATTACAGCTAGCCAAACTAAATGACCAACTGTCACTGGCATTTTTCATAGTCTATGAATCAGCTCTTGATGAAAACAGAGTAACTACAACACTCATCTACTTCTCTTTCTTCGTCTTCGTATCTGAGTTCTTTTAACTTCTCTAACTGAGCCCACAAAATGGTTGACGCCGTAGTTTCATTTGCCGTGGAGAAATTATGTGATGCACTTATTCACGAAACAAATTTCTTACTAGGTGTGCGTGACCAAGTTGAAGAGTTGCGTGATGAACTAAGAAGAATGCAGTGCTTCTTAAAAGATGCAGATGCAAAGCAACAACAAGGAGATGAGCGTGTTCGTAATTGGGTAGCCGATATCAGAAATGTGGCTTACGATGCCGAGGATGTTGTCGACACTTTTATGCTTAAAATTGGTGCAACCCCTAAATCTGGAGGAGGATTTCGAAGTTTGATTAAGAGGAAGGCTTTGATGGTCAAGAATTTGGTACATCTCCGTAGGGTTGGGAAGGAGATCCAAGCTATCCAGGCTAAACTCAAAGCCATCTCTGCTAGTACAGTTACGTACGGAATAAAAGAATTACCGGACGACAAACCTTCAAGTTATATAGCTCCATTAAGAAATTACTATCCACATGTGCAGGATGAAGACGTTACTGGTTTGGAGGAACACACGAATACGTTGCTGACTGAATTGTCGAAAGATGAAGAACGGCTTTGCGTGGTATCTATCGTCGGCGTTGGAGGTCTTGGGAAGACCACTCTAGCCAAGAAGATATACAAACATGATGATGTTATGCGTGACTTCGATTGTCGCGCTTGGTGTTCTATATCTCAACAGCTTAACATGAGAGATGTCTTGTTAGAAATTATAAAAAAGTTCATGAATCCAAATAAGGATGAGTTGAGCACGTCGAGCGATAGGAATCTTGTCGAAAAGCTGTACGACTACCTCCAAGATAAGCGATACTTCATTGTCGTGGATGACTTGTGGAGTTCCGAAGACTGGAATATTCTAAAACCTGCCTTTCCGGATGGGAAGAGAGGAAGTAAAATATTGCTAACCACTCGAAACAAAGAGGTTGCTTCACAAGCAGATCCATGGAGCCTTCAACTCGAACCTGAACTTTTAAACGAGGAAAAGAGTTGGGAATTACTTTGTAAAAAAGCATTTCCAAAGACTATGAGAGACACTAATTGTTACCCCGCGGGTCTGGAGAAGTTGGGAAGGGAAATGGTGGGCAAATGTGGTGGTCTCCCCTTGGCAATATGTGCTCTTGGAGGGATACTTTCAACAAAGAGGGAAGATATCAAGGAATGGAGATATGTACACAGAGACGTCGCCTCAAACATTAATGGAGGTGTGATGGGAATCCTCGCATTAAGTTACAATGATCTCCCAGTTCACTTGAAGCCATGCTTTCTCTATTTAGGTCTTTTTCCGGAAGATTTTGCAATTCCAAGAAAGAAATTGATCCAATTATGGATCGCCGAGGGCTTCATACCACATAGAAAAGAAGATGCACAAGGGACACTGGAGGAAGCAGGGAAACGCCAATATTATGGTGAGTTGATCCGAAGGTGTATGATTCAAGCCGATAATACTCCAGAGCATGTCAAAACATGTCGGATGCATGATCTGATGCGAGATCTTTGTTTGTCAAAAGGAAAGGAGTTGGACTTCCTTGATATTTACAACCAACGCACTGATGGCACAACATCTATCAATGATACTAGTAGAAGATTGCGGAGGTATGCTATCAATCTTCATGATGAGTCGAGGTTTGGCGTTGACTTTGATTTCAATAATTCAGCTTCCGCACTCCGTACTCTTCTCGTCCAGAACTCACATTTTAATCCTAGAGTGCCATTAACGAAGTACCAACACATGAAACTGCTACGAGTCTTAGATCTTGGATATATCGATCTACACAAAAATAAAATAGAGATAATTTTTAAATTAATTCACTTGAGGTATTTAGAAATAGGGGGTTTACGTTTTCATCCATGGGATCTATTAAGGCAAAATAAAATTCCATCGTCCATAGGAAATTTACGAAATTTGCAAACCCTAAAGCTAAATGGAGAAATCATGTTACCTGAGACGATAGCAAATTTAGTACAGTTAAGACACCTAGAGTCAACATTTCGATGTAAAATCAGCGGAAGTTTTCAAATTGAAAATTTGATAAACCTCCAGACTCTCAATGGTGTTGAAGCTGGGAAATGGATAAGAAAGGGTTGTTTTATAAAGTTGTCGAAACTCCAAAATTTGTCCGTGACTAATACCTCGCGATCGCAAGCTGATGTTCTTATCCATGAGATTTCTAACAAGTCGAGTTCATTATCTTCATCATCTGATGACCAGTATCAGAACCCCATTAGAGTTTTGGAAATATGGTGTAATGATAAATTTGACAGCCAAATATTTGATTCGCTTTCTTGTTGCCATAATCTTCACCAGCTTGTGTTGCATGGTAGACTAGATGGTGGTCTTAACCTCCAGAAATACCCACCAAATCTCAGCAAGTTAATATTGAGATGGAGCAAGCTGGAGAAAGACCCGATGGAAACTCTTCAATATCTTCCCAATCTTAAGTTATTAGACTTGTGGTCGGCATTCGAAGGGGAGGAAATGGTGTGCTCTACAAAAGGATTTCCTCAACTCCAAGATTTACGCTTAATTTCGATGCATCAATTAAAGAAGTGGACAATTGATCAAGGTGGGATGCCATGTCTTAAGGAGTTGGAATTATATGACTTAAAGCAATTGAGTATGCTTCCCGAAGGTTTGAGGTTCATCACTACACTAAAGAAATTGATAATTTATGATATGCGGACCATCAAAGAAAGGGTTGTAAGAGAAGTCGGAGAAGATTGGTTTAAAGTCCAACATATACCCTCACTTATTGTTCCGTAATAATATTGTTGTTACTTCTTCTATTGTAAAAGTATATGTAAATACTCTACAATACAGTAAAAGCTAGGCAAATGCATGTCCATTTGCCCTTACAAGTAGGGGTGAGTATTTGGCCCGTAATCCGAAGATTTAACAGGGACCAACCGCATTTTTGCGGATGGTTGCCCGAACCGTTCACTAATGGGTTGGATGCGGATGTGATTTTTGGAATCCATCGTATAACGGATTGGGTCCGGATGCAACCTTGAAAATCCGCTGGACATCCCTAACCGTTATATTAAGGATATTTATATAGTTTTCAGAAAATATATAGACAATTTAGGAATTCTTAAGGTATTTGCTTGGAGTGTTGTTCATGACACTTTTATATTTATATACACATATAGAATATGTAGGTAATGTTCTATAAGAAATCGTCTATGTTGGTTTTATTTTTTCATTATAAATTATAATTAAAACAAATCCATTGGATAATCCGTACCCAATCCGTTTATCCGTGCATCCATTAGATGCAAATTCGTTGGATGTTGGATTGGATACGGATGCCAAATTTGAAATCCGTAATTAATTGGATTGGATGCGGATGAGATAAAAACCGGTTCATACCGGCCCATGCTCACCCCTACTTACAAGCATGCTTGTGGTTTCCTTCCACTTACATTTTGTGGGAGCCACTTAAAGTTTGCTTGATCAAGAGAAAGACGGAGTGGTATATCAAAAAATGGATTCGGAGAAACATCATCAATTTATAATAAAATCAGAAAAGAGAAAGTTGATTGATTCTTTTCTTCATATCTTGTTAACAGAATAACTTGTTAACGAAGACAGTTTTTGCTTTATTCAAAGTGAAAATAAAAGAGTACATGTTAAGTCATGGCACATGGCAAAAGCCCTATTCAAGATGTTCATTCAAAGTGAAAAGAAGAAGAAGGAAATGGAATAAAAGGACACGACACCTTATGAGAATAGAGTCCAATCACAAGAAAAGTTATCAACATCTTCTCCATCTTTAGGGAAACTTCTGCAAGACATCGAAGAAGATGCGAGGCTTCACACAAACAAACAAAATATATGCTTTACCTAATTATCTTTAATTATTTCGTCTTTTTTTCTTTTCCTTCTCTCTATTGGCGAGATGATTCCACACAATTATTACACTCAAAGGAAAACCAAATGGCCGAGTCATGAATAAGAGCTTCCTGATTGTGATTCAGCTTCCAAGCAAGTTTTGAAAGAAAAGCCGAGTTATAATGGTTGAATCTTTTGAATCCTAAACTTCGAAATCGTTAAGGTAAAAGTTCTTTTTCCAAGAAATCAATTACTGTAGTGATACCACCAGTAAAATATGTGAATCTTTTCCATTTGATGAATAATAGTCTCTGGTAACAGAAAAACTTGCATCTGATATATACCCATAGTACTTAAAACAACATTTACTTGTGTAGTTCTACCTTCCTGATCGATAATTTCTTTGCCAACCATGTAATCTGTTATCCATATTATCTTATATAGCCTAACAATTCTGATGCCTTAATCTATACATCAAAAGGGGAATTCCTAAATATTTTTCTCCAAGACCCATTACTTTCAAATTTAGTACACCAGAATTATTGGACTTATGAGCAGTAAAAGTATGTTATAAAAAAAAAATAGTTGATTTTCGCATGTTAATCACTTGACAGAAGCTTTCCCAAAGATTTGAACTAAATGTTTAAGATGTCTTATGTGCTAAAGAGTAAATTGAAAAAAACAATAAGCACTCATCTGCAAAAAGAAAAGTACTACTAGGAATTCCATGAATAAGTAAAGAGATATTGGTTGTAGATATACATTGGTCAATCAAAGTGATTCAATCTTCATGAAAATCCAGCTTTCGGAAAAAAGAAAGTAACAAATACCACTCTACCATGTCAAAAGTTGTTGACATGTCTGATTTCAAACCTACTACTGACCCTCTTTTATGGTGGCTTCTAGACAGTTTTTTGCTAAGCTCTTGAGTTTGTCAAAGCCTGGAATGTTGCAACTCTGGTGGTGCCGGAAAGAATTCATATTTGACCAAAATATCATATACGTACTTGTAGACAAACCCAACGATTAAAGCCAAGCCATATTTCAAGTCTGAGCCACATTGGCTTGATGTAACAAAAAAACTATGTGCAATAGGTAGTTTGGAGCGGAGCCAAAAAGTCTCTCACGGGGGAGGAAGTTTTTTTAAAGATAGGCAAAAGGCAAAAAAAAATAAAAAATAAAAACTGGCGAATTGGGAAAAAAACTTAGGATAGGTAAAAATGGTCTTGAGAATCAGCCCGACAGGGTAGTAGAAATGCCGCTATAGTTTTTTCCATTTAGAGGCTCGCCAAGTTTGTCGTCTTTAAAAAGCTTCAAAAGATCGAAAGAATATGATAAACAAGGATGCTTTGATGAAAAATCCAGTCTTAAGAAATTAGTTTGATCAAAAATGCAACTTTGATCTTCCATTTGTACTCAAATAAAAATGAGATTGTAAATATCATATTTTGTGCCTCTATATATGTGGGGTAGTGCTGCAGTAATAAATTTACGCAAGTGTAAAACGAGTGTGTTATATTGAATTTGTTTTTTCACCTTTTCTATGATATATTCATGAGCCAAATATCAAGACATAAATATTTGGAAATTGATACATCCATTCTTGTTTGTTGGATAAGACTTGATTGATACTTGGAAATTCATCTTTGGAATCCCGAAGTCTCTCACCCGCAAATCAGGTTCACGGACTTGTCTCTAAAAAAATTCTGATTGTGAGAGAAAGAGATATAACTCTGAATATTATTCCTTGATTGAAATTCATTAAGTTGAACTCTCACGATTATATTTAAGTTTGTCCATATAGGTTTCCTAAGAAAAAGTTGGCGGTGTATTTTGGTATAACCCCATGGGCGGAAGGAAGGGTGCGCTAACCCGGGCTGTAGCCCCCATTTCACACTAAAACCTGAACAGAGTATCTATTTACCCTTCGAAAAACTAAAATTTACTAACTTAGTCCACCAACTGGGATGATTTAGCCCACCATGTCCTAATTGTTAGCCCACGCGTCACATTCATGCGTCTGATTTTTGGTCAACTTAATTTGTAAATTGAATGGAATATAAAACCAAAAAACACAAAAAAGTAAAAAAGTGAGATAAGAGGAACAAGTACAGGAGAGACAGAGAGTTTATCAATTTAGTTCCTTCTTTAACCGAAATTGATTCAATTTTCCCGATGCAAGCTGTAAGATAAGAATATCGAGACATCAATACTTCGCGAGATTAATAAATGACGACATTGCGAGGGAGTCGCAGGGAAGTAAAATAAATGACGTAATGAATGACGACAGCCAGGGAGTCGCAGGGAAGTAAAATAAATGACGTAATGAATGACGACAGCCAGAACACGAGGAAGATATGAAAATATGGCGAAGTTTAAGAGTGTCGCGAGATTGTATACTTATACGCTTGCGATATTTCGCAAGCCATTCAAAAAATAAAGGACGAACTTAGTTGTCATCCACTATGTACTACCCTATATAAATGGTTGTGTAAGTCTGCTGAAAGGGGAGGGGGGTTCTCTTTGAATTGTTAAGCAAGTCATTAGGAGAGAGAAAAATTTTAGAGTGATTGTAATTCTATAACTCATTTCTATTTCATATTGTAAAGATTCAAGTATTCAATCAATAGGAATCATAATCATTCATCTTAAAATGACTTAATTGTGTATATTCTAGTGAGGGGTGTAGTGTAGGATTTCCTGCAACTACATAAGCTATTCCACAAGATCCACTTTCTTCATTTATGTAAGTACTTATTTTGATTCATGTTAGACTTTAGTTAATTAGATTTCACTGTTAGAAATTTTAGGAAGAAAGAACTTCATAATACTTTAAGGGTTTGGGTTTGATTTTGATGGAGGGTTAATGATTTTCTAAGGTTGATGTAATCATGTTACAAGTAGATTACTGAAAAAGTATCTTGCTATTTGAATGAAATTTTAAATTTCTTATGTATGAAATTGGTTTTATTTTGTTAAAATTGTTGCTAAAAATTTTGGATCATGGTGATGATGTGATTTCTACGGTTTGGGATCCCTTAGAATTGTGTTAATACTGTATCTTACTATGTGAATGATATTTGAACTTTTAAAATTGTTGCTATGTGACACAAATTTTAATTTGTTTTTATGTTTACATTGTAAGCACACTTATTTATCTCCATCGCCACGTGTACTAGCAGAGCCCACGTGGAGGCCATGTCTCAGAGAGATGACACATAGGGGCATCCATGGCGTTTAGACAGCGTGCCATCCGGCAAGACCAACAGTCGAAGATAAAGGAGCATCCAACATAGATGATCCCGCACAACACCAATGAGTTACTCTACCCCATCACGAGGTAAGATGTAATCAACGGTTGGGGATAGTCCAACTGACACAGACGTGACAGGGGAGGGCTGACACCGTCTGTCACGGACTGGATAGCCCCAACCACTCGTATTTAATCTTTCGCTCGAGAGGGCACGTGTCAGACGCCCCATGGAGGAAGCAAGGATATGCCAGCGTAACGAGCGTGGGTATGATAGAAGCCACGGGGTGACAAGGAAGTCCGCGGACCTTGCACAGAGTACAATCTACTCAGAGGGCACGTGTCAGACGCCCCATGGAGGAAACAAGGATAGGTCATCATGACGAGTGTGGGTAATATAGAAGCCGCGGGATGATAAGGAAGTCCGCGGACCGTGCACAGAGCACAAGAAGATAAGGTCCCCACAGCTCCGTGTCAGTGGACCCACTTGGTTTAGCTATATATATGAGTACCCCTTCCACAGAAAAGGGGGTCGAGAGAGAGAGAACTAAGAACTAGGAGAGAGAATAGAGAGAAGTAAGTATGAGTTCAGGGAGATCTCTCCCTTGGAAGCGGTGAAGGAAATTAACATAGGAACGGAGGAGTATCCAAAGAAGATCAAGATAGGAACTCTAATGGACAGATAACGCGAAGCCTCACTAATAGAACTACTAAAGGAATACGCGGACATCTTCGCATGGAAACTTTCTGATATGCCCGGAATAGACCCTCGGATAGTACAACATGAGATACGCATCAAACCCGGCACACCCCCGTACGACAAAAGATACGAAAGGTGGCTACGAGTATCATAAAGCGGTAGAAAGCGGAGTGCGAAAGTTGTTGGAGGCCGGTTTTATAAAAGAAGTCAAATATCCCACTTGGATCTCAAACATGGTAATAGTACCAAAGAAGAATGGAGGGGTCGAACCGCATCGACTTCACCAACCCGAACAAAGCATGCCCCAAGGATAGTTACCCGCTACCCGGCATTGACCACTAGTCGATCACGGTAGAAGGATACGAAGAGTTATCATTCATGGACGGATACTCAGGATACAACCAATTATTTTGGCGAAGAAGATCGAAGATATCTTGGATTTTACACACCCCATGGTCAGTATTTGCTACGTAAGGATGCCTTTCGGGCTCTCGGAATGCGGGAGCAACGTACCAAAGGATGGTCGATGCCATTTTCAAGCCATGGATCGACAGGACCTTAGAGGTCTATGTTGACGATATGCTCGTAAAGAGCAGGTTAAGGAAGGACCACCACCAGGACATGAGGGACATCTTCGAAGCTATGAGAAAACACAATATGAAGGTAAACCCGGAAAAATGCACTTTCGGGAGAAACCTCGGGAAAATTCCTTGGGTACCTGGTGACAAAAAGAGGCATCGAAGTAGATCCATAAAAATCCGAGCCATAGTAGACATGCCGTCTCCAAAGAACCTAAAAGAGGTACAAAAGCTCAATGGATCCCTAGCAGTACAGGAAGGTTCATCTCAAGATCCTCGGATAGGTGCAAACTCTTTTTCAACATACTAAAAAAAGGGACGAAATTTGAATGGACGGCGGAATGCGAAGAAGCCTTCTTGGGTATCAAACGATTACCTAGCAGAAATCCCCATCCTTGAGAAAACCGGACCGGATGAGGTTTTGGCACTATACATTGCGGCGACGTACGATGATGCGGTAAGTGCGGTACTGTCGAGAACCCACACAAAGGAGGAGCAACCGATCTACTATGTCAGCAAAACCCTGAATTCCGCGGAAAGGAACTACACGAGGATCGAACAGCTAATCTTAGCCGTCGTATGTTCTACATTAAAACTAAAGACGTACTTCTTAACACACGACATACGTATCCCATGTCGAGCACCCTTAGAGACCATCCTCAAAGGGGCAGGAAATTAAGGTAGGACGCATAGCAAAATGGAGCACGTACCTCGACCAGTTCAACATCCACTATGAGCTCCAACATTCCCAGAAATCGCAAGTATTAGCGGACTTTCTAGCAGACCTACCTTTGGACAACGAAGAAGAAGTGCGCATACAAGGATGGAGGGTCAAAGGAGCCCGGGAAATAGAAAAACTAGAGCCAAATAATATTCTTGAACCAGTAAACCCACGACAATGGGAGGTCTTTGTTGATGACTCCAAAAATAGAGAGGGCGCAAGGATAGGCATCGTCATCACCACACCCATGAGGGGAATTGTGCACGCATTCAGATTGGAATTCGAAGGCCATACAAACAACATCGTAGAATATGAAGGTGTGATCCACGCACTCCGTTTGATAATTGAATTAGGGATACAAGAAGTACGGTTGACAAGTGACTCATAACTAATCATACGGCAGATAGGCTACGAATACAATGTGTATGACGAAACGTTGATGACGTACATGGCTCGGGTACAAACATTGGCTTCCCAAATACCAAAAATCAAATTCCGACATCTCGTAGGAAGGAGCTTAGACACGCAGATGCCCCGGCATACATATCATCCATGCTTAAAAATGAGGATGTCAAAGCCATCAAGATAACAAGAGTGTACGAACCATCCATCAAGCTCCAAGAGACATGCGCGGCTAACCGACGCAAATCTAAGGAAGAGGATATCTCGATGATGATGTCGGAGAGCACATATTCGACGACTTCCAGGACGATGATATCACGCGACAAGCGACGAAGATGACGATCACAGTCAGGAAGAAGATTGGAGAATCGAAATCCATTCTTTCTTAAAAGAGGGGAAACTCCCCCAGAATATCAAGCAGGCTAGAAAAATACAATCCAGAGCAGGGATGTACGAATTAAGGGACCAAACCTTATACGAGAAAATCATTCCTCGGGCCACTTCCCATTGCCTATCACGGTCGAGAGGACATATCATCTTGAAAGATATCCACGAGAGGAGACGCGGGAATCACGGTGGAATGAGGTCCCTAGCGAGATAAGGCAAAGACGCAGAGGTTACTACTGACCTACCATGATCCAAGATGCGGCTAGAATGGCGAAAAGATGCGAAGAATGTCAAAGGTTTGGTAAACGAATCCACGTGACCACAAAGTTAAACTCTGTGGACAGTCCGTGGCCCTTCGGGAAATGGGGTATCGACATAGTAGGCCCACTCGTATCGGGGGACCGGGAAGAGAAGATTTCCCGATAGTGGCAACGGACTATTTCAGCAAGTGGGTAGAAGCAAAGGCACGGGCAAGAATTCGGGATTCGGACGTGTTTACTTTCATTTTTCAAAATATCATCTGCGACGGAGTTTGGCATCCGAGAGATAGTTTCCGACAACGGTAAACAAGCGCAAGGGAAGAATATCGACTTGTCATTCGACACCTTCAAGATTCGAAAAAAACAAATCCACCCCCATATATCCACAAAGCAACGGACAAGCGAAGCCACAAATAAAACTTTGGCGCTTATCCTTAAAAAACAACTAGACGAATACAAGGGGCGGTGGTGTGAGCGGTTGCATAACGTTCTATGGGCATATGGGGACGACTCGAAGATCGGCTAGGAGAGTCTCGTTTTTACTCACATACGGAGCGACGATGATCCCTACGGAAATCCTACTTCCAACAACAAAAGACAGAAGCATGGGAAAAGAACCTCACCACGGACATGATGTTGGAAAAGCTTGACGATCTCGAAGAAAGGAGAAGCGACACTACAAAGAATGGAAAACTACCAACGCAGGCTAGCCAGAGAATATAACAAAAAGTGAAACTTAGGAATTTTGTAGAAGGGCAGTATGTGTTGAGAACCATTCCCCAATACCGGCGAGAAAAGAAGTGGGGAAAATTAGCACCAACTTGGGGAGGACCCTACGTAATACACAACATCGCAGAAATGGCTCTTACTATCTGCGTAACCTGAGGGGAAATCCTCATGCATCCGTGGAATGCCAAATATCTCAAGCCATACTACCCATAACTCACCACCTGCGTATGCCTTTCGAAGAAGAAAACAGTTTACGAGTCCGCATGTCTCTATCTCTGACGAAGGAGTAACGCGCCTTAACTTTTTAATCAATACAAGCTCTCATTTTCAAAGGACACATCCTACAATATTCTATTCATTACCCATACACATTTCAATTTATTCCAGGTCACAACCTATACCGTATGAGACACATGTATATATTTACACAATGTACATTGTAAACCATGCCACATCTTAATAAAACATCGATACTATCGTTACCCCGTGGACGTAGGCCTTAGGGCTGAACCACGTAAATCATTGTGCGATTATTATTATTAAAATTGGCACTATACTAAGAGGATATCCCGCACAAAGCGTGGATCATACCCACGGCAATATCTTAGGGCAATATCAAAGACAATACACACACACGCAAGGGCATACAAATGCAATCTCTCGGAACTCCTCCTCCGTAAGTGTCTATAAGTGTATGACCAGGAGGCGACTTCCCACGAGAATGAGATACCGAGCAATACAAGCCACGAACTCAATGGAATATATCCTTGAACGTCGGCCAGACCCCCACCGTTCAGAAATCCTCTGGCCAAGGAATTAGCTGGACGGGGTGCAAGGTCACAAGACAATTCCGGGGATATCAACCTACGGAATTGCACAGACAATACACTTTCTCAAATTCAAAAATTGATAAACACTACGGAATTACTCATTATGTTTAACTTAATGTGTAAAGCTGATAGATGTAAATTCAACAAAATTCAAAGTCAGATTTAAACACCAAAGTTTGATCTAGTACATGGCAGTTGATTACAAGCCCAACAAGCAAAATAGCAAAAACGCCAAAAAGGATAAGCAATTGAGATCAATCCCTAGCATACTAGCGACGGTCTCTGCGAGAAGGAGCGTTATCCGCGAGTTTATCCTTCATTGATGAGGGAACACTACCACCCGAGGAGGGCCGAGAGAAGAACTTGACGGAAGCGCGGGCACGGGGCGCCGGGTATAATTCTTGGTCAGCCCATGACTCTTCTTGAGATCCAGCTCAATCTCACCGAGAACCCTGTTAATCTCTTCTGCTAGCTGCTTACGAGCCACGAAGCCTATGGCTACGTTCTTCATCTCAGCCTGATTCAGGGAAGTGGAAAGCTGGTCTACCCTTCGATTGGCTTGCTTCAACATTTCCTCCCGAGAATTCACTTGGCCCTCCAATTGAACTACCTTAACCTGAGCTTCGGAAAACTTTCCATCCGCAGCTTTAAGCTGTCCTCGGAGCTCTACGGACAAAGGATAAAGACAGAGTTATAACAAATACAACACAAAGCACACTCGATGACAAAAACGTATACCTTCACAATGATCAACCGCGGAATCCTTCTGCGGCATAATCATATTCATCTGATAACCTATCATAATCTACCTGCAGAAGATTATGAGCATACCGACTCGCTTTTCGGATCATTTCGAAGCATCGAGTCGAATGACGATATCGATTAACCTCATCATTCTTCGATTCCAATCCCTTGTTAAGGCGATACATAGTCACCTCTAAGTCTCTCTCACGCTCAACCTGACGGGCCACATCAGCTCGAGACGCGGATAAAGCACCACTGAGAGCACTACACTCTGCCCTAGCATCGTCTCTTTCCTTGGCAAGACGCTGCATATAAGTCCGCACATCCGAGGGGTGAGAAGACCGCATTCGCCGCGCCTCGTCTTCCATTACATTAAGCTTAATTTCTAAAGAGGAAATCTGCCCGCGGGCTTTCTCAAGATTATCCCGCGTCCATAAAAGAGCCCCGTTGAACAAGTGGCGGTCATGGTTATTTCGATTTTGAAGATCTACCAAGCAATGCTTTTTCTTACGCCATTCTTCGACCATAGCGTTATGAACATCCGCGCGGGCATTCCATTTCGCCGACTCACTCTTAAGTTTTTCAACTAACTCAGCAATGCGACCTTTTTGACGAGTCCTCTCATTCCGAAGCCACAACAATTCAGGGACTCCGCCCACTGAAGACAGTACAACGGGAGGAGGGAAGAAGGAGAAAACTCAGAACAAATAAGGAGCAGGAAACTACCAAAGAAGAGGAAGCGCAGACTGGGAAATAGACGAGGAGTTCTTCTCAAAGAACAAGCTAACTTGGCCTTAACCGAGGCGGCTCGTAGCGCAGCTTTGCCTCCTCCGCGTCCTGCTGCTCCTTACGCTTAAGCAGACCCTTCAGCTCCGCTATTTCCGCATCTTTAGCGGAGACCGAAGCTTCAACGCCCGAAAGCGTTTCTTCACAATGCCGGAGCTTCCCTTCTAGCTTGAGAGACTTAGCTTTGAAGAGTCGGTAAAGATGATGGTTACAATACTCACTCCTCATCATCTACCAATCAAAAAGGGAAATTAGTTCACAACACTTTTAAGCAAAATCAGGGATAGAAGGAACCAGACAAACCTCCAATAATCGCTGCTGGGGATAATCATCACGGTACCCATCCGCAATGGCCATCATGTCGCAACAATCGTAGGGGGATCCACCACGAGATCAATCCCATCGGTCACAAGATTCTTGCCCCACCCTCGATCTACCACCTCCTCGGGGTTAACTCCATCTACCTACGAGTAAATGATGAATCTGAACTCTTTTCCCCTTCAATCACCGGGGCAGGATGAGGTACAACAAGCAAATTTTTCTTTCGCAGCCAGGCCAAAACGACATCATCGCCATCCGCGACCAAGGACCGCGTAAAGTCATCCGAAGGAGAGTCTAAGGATGTCCCACCAAACGAGGCACCAGTTGTGCTTAGCGTCAAAACCCCACCAACGGTGGAGGAGGTACCAACACAAACCTCGGGATGTATCGCCAAAACCCCAGCATCAGACCCACGTGTGGGGTCACCACCGCAGCTATCCTTAAGGACATTCCAGTCATCACCATCGGGAAGCAGGGTGAAATCCGAAACAAGCCCCATAACTCTGGCCATGTCGAATGATTGCTCCCCAGATAAAACCCTACCAAAAGAAAACTCATCACAAGCACCCCCATCCCCGTCACTTTTGCCAAGAACAATTCCCTTTACCTTTGTCTATAACATCCCCACCGAACTTAGTAGCCCCTCGGCACGATATCCACCACCAATGGGACGGATCTCCACCACCACCGGTGGTCCGAGCACCATCATCTCCACCACCACCGGTGGTCCGAGCACCATCACCCACCACCACCCAGTGGTCCGAGCACCATCACCTCCACCACCACCGCGTGGCCTGACCACCATCATCTCCACCCCCACCAGTGGGCTGGACCACCATCATCTTCACCACCATCGTGGCCCGACCACCATCACCTTCACCACCACCGGTGCCCGACCACCATCACCTTCACCACCACCCGGTGGCGACCACCATCACCATCACCCGCTTGAACAAAGGAGAAGTCTCAATTCGCTCTTCCCTATCGGAAACATCCTCATCACCATCCCACGGGACTATTAACATCCTCGAAGTGCGAAGAGCCCTCGGTGGGAGAATTCGACGATTGTTTGGGATTAAGTTTCTTATTTCTACGCACCTACAACACACAATGATCAACATTGGCATCTCCTTTCCTTGGCATAATCAACATTATTAAATAAAACGAAGGGGCATGTATACGTAGAAAACAAACAACACACCTTAGTAGCATCAATATTCTCAGGAGAAGGTTAGCATCGAGATATCCTCGTATTCCACGACATCAATATCGCGACTATAAGCAAAGTCCATACCTTCAAAGCTCATGCGGGGGCAATAATGGGCATAACGAGCGGGAGAAGCTTCGCGATAAGGACTGTTATCGAGGGTCTGCCAACCATGGGGTCCGGGGACCCAACCATAGCCCACGGACCAACAACTTCAAGAACGGTGGCGAGACCACTCATAATCGTGATCACGCTTAATTCTCTCATCAGCGGGAATATGAAGACCGGCAGCACCAGGAACCCTAGCCATCTTGGAATCACTCACCTCGCTCAAAAGGCGAATTTCCCCCTTCACAGAAGCAATGTTCCGCAGACTCACAGACCACGGCTTTACGAGTATTCTGTTAACATAATCTCCGAAGGATCCGTTGAAATTCTCGGGAGTATACCACCCTTTCTCCTCCTCTAGTTTAGGGGCATAGCAAGTCATCATCGTCCCCTTACTACGAAGATAGCATTCTCGGAGATGACGAAGATAGTTCCCTGTCCAACTCGCCGCACCCCACGATTATGGCTTTTCTTGCGGGGTGCGCTAGACAAGACCCGATAGTAGAAATCATCACCAGCTCTATATAAGGGCAACATCAAACCAGCCTCGAAAGCACCCGGTCGTCAGCAAATGAAAGGCATCATACCGATAATTGGTAACCATCTCATAAGTTATATCTTTATCAGGGGCATAAAAACGCACTTGGAAGTGCTGGAGACCGTGCTTCAACTTGAAAGCTTCAAGATCAATATGCCTGAAAGTAAACTTCTTATTACCCAAAGGTAAAGGTCGAAAAGTAACAGCAGAGTCATCCTCGAAAGCATCCCCAGTAGTATCTTCCGCAGAATCCGCGGCCTTCTTCTTAGGAGGAACTAGATCTCCCGAGGATTCTATTTCCACAGCCTTTCTCTTTGAAGACAGAGTTTTAGTCAACTTACCTAAATTAGGCACAGGTGGATTAGTCCGCGGTGGAAGTTTGGTGCGGAGAGGCTGTACATCTAGAGGATCAGTGCGCGGAGTCTGCTGTCTCTTCGGAGACCCATTTCTAGGGCGATTCACGGCATATCTAGACCCCCGTGGCTGATCACCCCTTTTAAGTGAAGACCTCTGACCAGAGGACGAAGACGTTCGTCCTTCCCGAGGATTACCATGGGTAAGTGAAGGCGAAGCTTCATCCCTAACATTGGAATCATTCCGAGGAGATCTGTGAGGACTCGACGGAGGAGTTTGGTAAGGAACCCGCGGATGATCGGACATACCTACAGACACAAACACAAATAAAAGCGCAAGTCGGAGGCGAATAAGATCGAAAAGCGAAAAAATCTCAAGAACAACTGCAAACCCTAGAATTCGTCTACAACTACTTAAACTCTCAAGTTATTATCCCAACTCAAAAGAAGAAAGATAAAACTAAAGCACACGACTCAGTGGCGTCAACTCTCAAATCCCAGGGTATACGTAAATATAAACTCATCATCAACGCATCACCAGAAGATCAAGAACTCAACAGGCTTAGGCATGGTGATTAAACGGAATAAAAAGACCATACCTGAACCCCAAAGAGTAAATCAACAGCAGCAAAGGTGGCAGCAGCAGCTAATGACCACAATAACAAAGAACGACCGGCGACCACGTAGCAAAGCGGAAGAATAGCAATAGCAAAAAGAACAACAATGATGTCGAGGAAGTTAAGAAGATGAAGAAGACAAAAGAACAGAGAATAAAAGAGAGAATGTGAATTAAATTCACATTCTCTCACTCCTCTTTTTATAAGACCAAGAGAAACCGTCCACTACCCAAAGGGCGGTTATGGCGGACATGGGAAACGTGCACAATAAATGCAGTAGCACTTTTTAGGAGAAGTTATGAGGAGGGAGATAAAAAACGTACCACGGTTCTTCTTCCAACAAAAGCTAAACGCCTTGATCGCAAGTAGGGGCAAATTGTAAGCACACTTATTTATCTCCATCGCCACGTGTACTAGCGAGCCCACGTGGAGGCCATGTCTCGAGAGAGATGACACATAGGGGCATCCATGGCGTTTAGGACAAGGCGTGCCATCGGGCAAGACCAACGATCGAAGATAAAGGAGCATCCAACATAGATGATCCCGCACAACACCAATGAGTTACTCTACCCCATCACGAGGTAAGATGTAATCAACGGTTGGGGATAGTCCAAGCGACACGACGTGACGGGGAGGGCGACACCGTCTGTCCACGGGACCGGATAGCCCCAACCACTCGTATTTAATCTTTCGAGGGCACGTGTCGACGCCCATGGAGGAAGCAAGGATATGCCGTAACGAGCGTGGGTATGATAGAAGCCACGGGGTGACAAGGAAGTCCGCGGACCTTGCACAGAGTACAATCTACTCAGAGGGCACGTGTCAGACGCCCCATGGAGGAAACAAGGATAGGTCATCATGACGAGTGTGGATAATATAGAAGCCGCGGGATGATAAGGAAGTCCGCGGACCGCACGAGCACAAGAAGATAAGGTCCCCACGGCCGTGTCGGTGGACCCACTTGGTTTAGCTATATATATGAGTACCCCTTCCACAGAAAAGGGGGTCGAGAGAGAGAGAACTAAGAACTAGGAGAGAGAATAGAGAGAAGTAAGTATGAGTTCAGGGAGATCTCTCCCTGAACCATGTAATTCATCATTTCCCTTACTTTTGTAATCGCTTACTTCATAGTAGATATCTCCAGATCCGTGGATGTAGGCCTTAGTGCCGAACCACGTAAATCATCGTCTCCTTTACTTTTTGTATTCGTATGGTTTCATTTATGTATCCATATCTCAGATCTATCACCTTGGGAATGATGACGAGATCATGACAAACTTGCGGGGTTTGGAATCTATGAATCATCATCTACCTAAGCATACTACGCTTTTTCCGCACTTTAATGCATGTATCTAATTCATGTTAAGATTGTTTGTGATTCCACGGATGACACCAGATGTCCGTGCTCACATACATTACAGGTGACATTTACAATGTCTACTCTTCGTCAAGGGCCGCCTAAGTGAGGGAGAACTATTATGGAACCATATCACAAACTTCAATCTAGTGATTCTAGTCAAATGACTCAAATAGAAGAAGCAGCAAGAAGCAATGCTCCATTTTCATCTTCATTAAATGCTAGAAATCATGAAGCAATGGATACTCGAAGAGTACCCGATGTTGTCTAAAATGCATGTGTACATTTCTCTGAAGGATCGAAAAGTACGACTAAAGGAATAGATCTAAGTGCTGGTCGTGGTTTTTTCTTTTTGGTAAACCATGTTTTTTTGTACATTTGTATCAACCAGACTACTATGTATACAATGAAAACTTTTTTGTACTGATGCCTGACGGTGTTCTCTTTAGCCGATATAAGTAATGAGGTTTCGGAAGGAAGATCAGTTGAAATTAATCTTTTTCTTTCAACTGACTAGTTCATTGGTATAGTAAAAATGCAGGTTGCTTTCGAGGAGTGGTCGGACAACCATGGAAGTAAGGATGGATGCACTTTCTGCGATAAAATGGGTAACAACCTTTACTTTATATTTCACGCTTAAATTTTTCTGCTCTTCTTTATCATGCTAGCTAAAAGAACAACCTTGTATTCATTACTTACACGACTGTAACCAAATCCAATCGCCGGATTCGAGTCACAGTTAAAAATACGGTCCACCCACCAGTTAATAGCCGGAAATTGAATGTGCTCTCCGGTGACAGGATTGCAGATATAAAAGTTTATCAAAAAAATGCTAGAGGTTACTATTCTGGCATAACAAACTAAACCGTCACAAGAACCAACGATGAAACTCTTGTTTGAAAAACTAAGATTTTCGAAACAACAGAGTTGTTTGTCGACATGATTAGTACTACTAACCTCATAATCATAACTTTGTTCTGTAAAATAGAATCGTGCTTTAGTTTGACCAGCTTCCTTAACGTAAAGTAAACCCATCTTCGGTTTAGGTAAAGAAGTTCCCCATGTTTTACATACTTCTCTGCACTGTAACTGTGAGATTATTGGCAAACGAGAAAATATGGTTGCTGTGATTTCTAATGGCAACTTCTCCATAAATCTCTTGAAAGTTTTCTTCTTTCGAAGTCTCGCCGCATTCACGACTGTCTAACTCTCTTTCTCTATGTATATTACCCTAATGACTTTTTTTAGGGTTGGCGTTCGATTTGACCGGCTAAGACTTCCTTTGACCTAAACACAGAAGGCCAAGCCAAGACTTGCCGTGATAATTTTAGTTCCTTTATTCGGTTCGCCGTTTCTTTCATTCACGACTCTTGCCGCCATTGAGAAAATATTTGATGGGGGCGGTTTTTTGAAGGGACATGGGGACAAATGATATGTTGACACGTGCATTTGATATTAATGAGTTATGTTTCCAAAAATATAAGAGAAGTGCAATTTTGGAGAGAAAATATGTTTTCTTAATTGGTGTTGGTATTTTTGGAAGCAGAATTCATTAAAATCAAATGCACATGTCAACATATCATTTGTCCCCCATGCCCCCTTCAAAAAACCCCCATCAAATATTTTCTCGCCGCCATTCGGTTGCCAACAAAATTAGTAGGAAATCCCGAGCAGACGGGTCAGTGTCATGCGTCAATGGAAATGCCGAATATCGTGAAACTCTTTGGGATTTTGTTCTCATGCATGTAGAGGAAAAATTTTCTGCTTTGGTTTCTCGTAGAAAGGGAAGCTTGAAAAGCTTTTGTTCAATGTGGACAAGCAGTAGCTTTTATGATTGGAGGCTGCCTCCATCAGAGATCATCACATTACTCTCTCATATCCCTAAGCATTCAAATTCCTTTGAAATATGGTACTTATGTCAGAAAAAGAAAAGAAGAAAAACAAGAAGGAATTTTGACTAGGAATCTTGAGAATGTGTGGCGTATATATGATTCCATCCATGGGTGTTTTCTTTTATCAAATGAACCTTTTGTTATGTGCCTCTTCTGTGTGTTCTTGTACTAGTGGATAAACATGAGTGGTTATCTTGTAGTTATGGAAATAGGCAGTTATGTAGGTAGTTTCTTAATCACCGGGGCAGTAGAATGATTTTGTAGAGAACTTTCGGTATGCTTTAGCATTGATTGGGCTTGATCATTGCGAGACTCATATAATCTTGCCAATCCAATCGCAGCGGACAAACACTTTGGCTTACAAGCTTGAACATCTGTTCTAATGCTTTCCTTTAAACCACTGACAAAACAGCCTACCTGTTGGGATTGTGACAACTTACCGGCACGGATTAGTAATCTCTCAAACTGGAGTTGATACTCTCTTACAGAACCAGTTTGTTCCAACTTGGTTAAATCACCGAAAAAATTTTGGTATTGAGTTGCACCATACCTGCTAAGAGCACACTTCTTCAAATCCTCCCATGTAATAACAGGAGTTTCTTCTTTTTGTATCTGAAACCACAACTGAGCATCATTTTGCAAATTGAAAGAGGCTATTGGAACTTTTTCTTCTTCGGGAGTTTGGTGAAGATCGAAAAATTGTTCCGCCCTACAAATCCAACTTGTTGGATCTTCAGTACCATTAAATTCAGGAAACTTTAATTTTGCAGCAGAAGAATTCTTAGAGTTGTGTGTAGAATCTTTACTTATATTATGGTTAACACTATTAGATTCATCATCACCTTCCTTTCCAGTGAGTTTATCCATACGAGAATTAAAGGCTTCAAAAAATTCTTTTATGCTCTTGTTCATATCTTCTTGTTGTGTTGTTATTTTTTTGACTTCATCCTCCAATTTCTTTATCCTGTTATTGTCCTCCATTGCTGGCTATGGATACCAGTTGTTATGTACTCGCATAACCTGTATTGATTTCGCATACAAAGTGAAGATGATAATGGCAAAGGACCGATTGTTGTGGTCTCATTAGAGGACACCAATACCTCCGGCATCATTCAAGGGACACCAGACCTCCCATCGATTACTTCGAGTGTAATCAAACTCCTAATCAGAGAAGAACTCCAATATTTTCATAATTCAATTCATAGTATTCATTATTACATTGGAAGACATATATATATAGCATCGAGGAAGAAACTACCTACATAACTGCCTATTTCCATAACTACAAGATAACCACTCATGTTTATCCACTAGTACAAGAACACACAGAAGAGGCACATAACACCTTTGGTTCAGCACTTTTAATGAAGTCGGGTATTCGTAAGTGGTGTTGGGGGGATTGATCAGGTTGTTCGTTGACTTCTTGTGTTTGGGCTTTTCGGCTATTATTGTTGTTGAAGTGAATGGACCTCGTTATTTATCACATGCAATCTTTTGAAATGGGAATTGTATTCTTTTCTCAATCTAGAAGCAGAAAAATAAGGAAAAACAAAAAATAATCGAAGATAACTCGAGTAGTTAACCTAGGAGTTTTCTTAATTCTGTTCCTTTACTAGCTTTTCGTTTCTTTCCACTTCTTCTCTCCATAATGGCTTTCAGTGAAACAAGGCTATTCACGTGAGGAATTGCTCGATTGGTGGTATAAACCGAAGGCGTACAATCTCCCATGAATTTCTTCAAAGTACCAAGTAGCTTTCTCAAGGTTCTAGTTTCGGGGTCATAACAAGCGAGAATAGCATTGTACCACAACATACATTTGTCTCCCAGCTCTTTGTCTTCCCAATCCCATGCTATAGTAAGCTTCATAACCCAAGAGGAGGCATACCAGCGGCGTTCCTGTGCATAATTTGATTCCCATATCGTCGTGACATGTTTACTTGGAACTACTTCTACAACACACAAATTCCCTCCCAATACCATGAGTTCTGTAATGCCATGGCCAACACAAGGTATCAATGGGAGAAAATCAAAGATCTCATGCTCCAAATCAAAAGCTATAATATTATACTTATTCATCCAGTGAAGAGCTCCACCTGCAAAAACACCCGCTGGTTGTGTAACACTCCAGTGGTACAAAACGTGATTCTTACTTTTTCGTATCTCCACTCGTATCACTCTGGAGGGTATACACATGAAAGTCCCGTCATCATTGTCTGCAGAACAACAACCTTGTACTCATTACTTACACGATTGTATCCGAATCCAATCGCCGGATTTGGGCACCTCCACCGATTAATAACTCGGAAGTTTAATGTGCTCCCCGGTGACCAGATTGGAAATATATATATATAGATTTTCATAATACATATAGTATGTGTTTGTACCCAAAATAAATTCTAGGCACAAAACACGATGATTTGATGATGATTGCGAACGCTGGATTATGAAACGAATTGAAGAAAAATAAAGAGACACAAGAATTTAACGTGGTTCGGCGATTGATGCCTACGTCCACGGATAAATCCCCGTAGGGAGAAATATTGTATTGATGTGAGAGTACAATAGTTGTGGTACGGTTAGCTAACCTAAAATTCCATATCCCTTGAGTTGGATTTTGGCCTCTATTTATAGGCAAAAAACCCTAATCTAGTTCCATAATAACCCTAGATTTGTAGTTATCCAAATAACTACCTAGATTCGTACTTATCCTTGAAGATCCATGTCTATCTTGAGAGATTCTTGTATATCTTCACATGATTTGAGTATATCTTGAAAGATTCTTGTCTATCTTCATGATATTTGTATCTATCTTGGAATATCCTTGTATATCTTCCCAAGATTTGTGTCTATCTCAAAATGACTTCTATAATAAGTCATTTGGGCTTCCATAATAAGCTAGACTGGGCTTCCATAATAAGCCCTCTGGATTTCCTCAATAAACCCAAGTGTTGGTTTCCTCAATAAACCTCCGGACTTCCTCAAGGTACAAACATCGCCCCCTCTTAACGGGCTTTTTGGGCTTGATTCACGGGCTTCTAGTGTATTTTATACACGGTACAAACATCGCCCCCTCTTAACCTCCAACTTGTTGGGGGTTAAGAAGTTTGTTTTTCCTTCTGTGTCGACCGTTACTGACGTAACTCGCCCCCAAGCATTTGTAGAGACATTGCGAAGACGCCCCCAACTGTAATTACCTGCACAAAAAATAAAAATAAAAAGTAAAAGTAAAATAAAAATAATAATAATATTGCTCACGTGCTAGGCGAGACTTTTTGCCACGTTGTGGACTTGTGATGCTCGATAGCTAGTCGAGTCTTGAGTAGAATGTAGTGTGTGTGCTTGCGGCTGTGGCAAGGCTTTTTGCTCGCAACGTAACAAGGCTGTAGCGCTTGCTGCTCGGGCAGGCTGGCTATATTGCTTGTGTTGAGTACGAGTCTTTGGACCAATATCGGGCATTGGGCTCGTGGTCAAGACGAGACTTTATGCTTGAGAAGGCGCAAGTCTTTGTACTCGCGTGCAAGGCGAGATTTTATGCTTGCGAAGGTGCAAGTCTTTGTACTCGCGTGCAAGGCGAGATTTTATGCTTGCGATAAGAACAAGACTTATGTGCTCACGTGCAAGGTGAGTCTTTAGGTGCTTGCGATGTGATGCAAGGCTAAATATTGGTGGTTTTAAGCAATCCTCATCCCGAACTCTCGATCATGTCGCTATCCACGAACCTCGAACCCGATCATGTCGCTATCCACGAACCTCTAACTCGATCATGTTGCTGCTCCAAGTGTACCTCCAAGTTTCTCGAACGCTGGATTTTTGCTTCCATGTTGTAGTGAATCGAAAGACGATTCTAACGAGCCAAAAATCACTCAATTCGGACTTAAAACGAAGAAGTTATTGACGAAACAAGTTTTGCACGAATCACGCATGATAGAGACTAACATTACTGAGTCATGAAATATTGCACCAACAGACGACCAGATCGGTGGTTTAGTGCTTGACTAAGAAGCTGGAGGTCGTGATATCGAATCCCACCATATGAAATTTTTCTTCTTTTTTATTTGGTACGCTATCTTGACGTGGATCCAAGTGCTGACATGGCGAGTTAACAAGGCGGCGATGTGGCACTAAATTTGCTGATGTGGAAGTCACTGGATGGGTAGCACTGCTGACGTGGCTGCTGACTGTGCATAGATGACATGGCATGGTTCGCTAACGTGACACTAAACTTGCTGACGTGGTAGTCGCTAAATGGATAACACTGCTGACTGCGCGTCGATGATATGGCAAGGTTCGCTGACGTGGCACTCGGAGGATGCTGACGTGGATACGCCATGGTAACCATATGTTTGACTGGTCGCTGACGTGGCGACTGCTGAATGGAAATTGCCGCTGATGTGTCAGTGACGTGGTGCCGACTGTACACCGACTAGTCGGCGCCTGAGAAGCACTGGATCGCCGATGTACGTGAGGCTAGATGAGATTTCAAGCATCTTGCAACGCTTTTGCAACGCTTATTTCGTTCTTTGTGTAAAGTGTTTCACAACAAAGCTTCGTTATTGTTTTCTCCACACTAGCTTCAACTATTTTCAACTTCGCAATGTTTGCTTCAATTTCGCAGCATGATTCCGATTCTTCCGCAACGCTTACGGAAGAACCCTAAATTTTTTTAATTTTTTTTTTTTGATTTTTGCCTTGGATTTCGTGTAGATTTCTTCTGGACTTCTCTCAACAAGTAAAACACGATTGTTTTCACGAGTCCCCTTAGTTTGCCGCAATGTTTGTACCCAAAATAAATTCTAGGCACAAAACACGATGATTTGATGATGATTGCGAACATTTGGATTATGAAACGAATTGAAGAAAAATAAAGAGACACAAGAATTTAACGTGGTTCGCGATTGATGCCTACGTCCACGGATAAATCCCGTAGGGAGAAATATTGTATTGATGTGAGAGTACAATAGTTGTGGTACTAAGTTAGCTAACCTAAAATTCCATATCCCTTGAGTTGGATTTTGGCCTCTATTTATAGGCAAAAAACCCTAATCTAGTTCCATAATAACCCTAGATTTGTAGTTATCCAAATAACTACCTAGATTCGTACTTATCCTTGAAGATCCATGTCTATCTTGAGAGATTCTTGTATATCTTCACATGATTTGAGTATATCTTGAAAGATTCTTGTCTATCTTCATGATATTTGTATCTATCTTGGAATATCCTTGTATATCTTCCCAAGATTTGTGTCTTTCTCAAAATGACTTCTATAATAAGTCATTTGGGCTTCCATAATAAGCTAGACTGGGCTTCCATAATAAGCCCTCTGGATTTCCTCAATAAACCCAAGTGTTGGTTTCCTCAATAAACCTCCGGACTTCCTCAAGGTACAAACATCGCCCCCTCTTAACGGGCTTTTTGGGCTTGATTCACGGGCTTCTAGTGTATTTTATACACGGTACAAACAGTATGATACGTTGATAATCTGGCATAACAAACTAAGCCGTTCAGAACCAACCAGGAAACTTTTGGATGTTGAACATCGGTCTAACTCAAGTGTTCGAAACAGCCACGATTAGTACTAACCTTATCATCATCACCGTTATTTTTTTCTGAAAAATAGAACCGTGCTTCATCATCATCATCATCAGTTTTATCAGTTGTAGCGTAAAGTAAACCCATCTTGGGTTTTGGTATCAAAGTTTTCCATGTTTTGCAGACTTCTCTGCACCGTAATTGTGAGACTATTGGCAAGCCTGAAAGAAGAAGTATGTTTTCTGTGATTTCTAATGGTAACTTCTCCATTAAAACCTCTTGAAAGTTCTCTTCTTTCGTTCTTCCAAATTCTTGCCGCATCCAGGACTCTCTCTATATATATATAGTTTTAGGTTTGTCCAATAGTCAAGTGCCTGAACATTTAAGACCTCCTTTGACATAAACACAAAAATTAGGCGGGGCCCAAATAAATCTGGTACCCCTTAACTCAGCCATGCTACTCAATAATAATAATAATATAGCCAGCAATGAAATTGGGGATTTCAACTCATTTTTCAATTCCATCAATGGAGGTCTACAATGTTCTGGTAAAATTCACAGAACATCAACAATATCAGGTGAAATCCCCAGACTTCATCAGAGATTAATCACAGGAACCAAACAAATTGACAATGAAACCCAAATTACTTTGATTGTGCTGAAGGTGTTGATAATGTTGTTAGGGATGCGTTTGAGAGTTTGAAGGAGGGGAAGAGGAAAAATTTTCCTACTGGGAGGAGTTCAAAAGAGCGGTTGAAGTAATGGTAAGGATTGTTTAAGGGTTTGGGTTTTGCTTGTAATGTGTTTCTTATTTTGTTTCATAGATTTTCTAACTTGTTATATTGTGATTGAAATTTAAACATGGTGATGGGTGTTGGTGGTGGTCTACGCGTACCCAAGCAGCACCCATCACCACCACCCACAACCATCGCCGCCTTTGAAATTGAAACATGGTGGTGAGTGGTGGTTGTTGCTATTGGTGGTTGTTGCTAGTGGTGGTGTGGTGGTCTAAGCTACCCAAGTAGCACCACCTATCACCACCACCCATAACCATCACCACCTTTGAAATTGAACTATGGTGGTGGGTGGTGGTCCATGCAGACCCAAACTTGTTGGTGGAGAGATGTCATCACTTCTGGTGGTGTCGGTTTAGACAGACCCAAATAGTACCCATCACCACCTTTGAAATTGAAACATGTTGGTGGGTGGTTGCTTCTGGTGGTCTATGTAGGGCCAACTATTACCCATCAGTGGTGATAGCTTTAGGTGGTGGTGCTTATGCAGATCCAACTACATCACCCATCAGGAGGAAATATTACTACCATTGAAGTTGAAAGTTGTGCTGGTGTTCTTGTTGTTGAAATATTTCAAGAATTTAGGAATTCATGGTTTCTGTTGATTTTGTAGGGCGGTGAAAAAAGATGTCGAAACCGATAACAAAGTCTTGATGAAGATGATGGAAAATCGAGGTTCTTGATGATGGAAGTCATGGTGTAAAGTTAAAGGATGGTGAAGGCAGTGGATAATTGTGGTGGTGAATCTTTTTCTCCGGAGGTTTGACAGAGAGGAGCTTGGGAAGTTTTGAATCGGGGCAAGAGTCTGGAATTCATACTCGAAATCCATCGGCATGTAGGACCCGAGTCGGGAGTCATGAGGATATTATATCTGAAGCTGAGGTTCATGTTAAAAGTAACAGGGTTGTTGAAACTAAATCTTAAAGTGATATTCAAATAGTTGATGAAAGTGCAATCATTTCGAATCCGGAAACTTGGAGTGGTTTTGTTGAACAAGCAGCAGTTGCAAGTGAAAACAACTCTGATTTAGAGAAGCCATTGGATTTGGATGATTTAACTCCCTATGTTGTTGTGGTAATTTTCTTCCATTATTATAGATAGAACTATAGGTTTAGTTTAACTTTAGAACTAACAGAAGATGAGAAAGGTTTAAGAGAAGAACAAGACTTTAATAGAACTTTGTTTTGTTATTAACTTGACACACATCGTTACAAGAAGATTGTCAACTTATATACATGAATAATCTTGAACTCTAAGTTAACCTATTTCCTTAACAGAGTATAACTTCCTAACATACAAGAGTACCAAAGATAGGAAACTCTTAAAAAGAGAAACCACCGTGTACAATGTTGGGTCACATTGTACACCGACTACGTTGTGTTAACACCCTCCCGCAAGCGTAACGGGTTATCTTGAACCGTAAGCTTGAACCGTAAAAGAGAAAACCGATCTTTAGAAAGTGGTTTTGTAAAGATATCCGCAATTTGATCCTTAGATGATATAAAACGAACATCAAGATATGTTTAGAAGTAACTTGATCTCGAACAAAATGATAGTCAATCTCAATATGCTTTGTCCTTGCATGAAATATGGGATTGTGGTGAGATATGTAGCACCAAGATTGTCACACCATAGAACAGGAGGAGATTGAGTAGATACATGAAGTTAGAAAGAAGTGATTGAATCCACATAATTTCAGCAGTAGCAATTGCAAGACCCCTATATTCGGCTTCAGTACTAGAACGAGATACTGTTTTCTGCTTACGAGCACTCCAAGAAATAATATTACCACCCAAGTAAATACAATAACCACTAGTAGAACGACGATCTTCAAGAGAACCAGCCCAATCTGAATCAGTATATGTAGCGAATGATAATTGTATAGAAGGAGATGGTCGAAGAAGTATACCAAAGGTAGATGTATGTTTAAGATAACGAAGTATACGTTTTACAGACCCGGTGAAAAACAGTTGGGGCATGCATAAATTGACATACTTTATTAACAAAGATACGCCAAATCAGACGAGTAAATGTTAAATATTGTAAGGCTCCAACAATACTACGATATTCAAGGTAGCATCGAGATAATAAGGTACTACGATCGAAGAAATGTCACCGAAGTACTTAGTGGTGTTTGAATAGGTTTAACACCATCCATTTTGCCCGAATAAGAAGATCATGAGCATACCTTTGTTGAGAAAGAAATAATCCTCGAAGAAGCAATGCAATTGCTTCAATGCCAAGAAAATACGACAACTGTCCAAGATCTTTAATTGCAAATTCTTGTTGCGAGACGATCAAGAGTGGATTTAATACCAGCGAGTTGGAACTGTAACAATAATATCGTCCACATACACCAACAGATAAATAGTGCCAAACGAACCATTGTAGATAAATAAAGATGAGTCGCATTTGGAAGTGATAAACCCAATTTGTAATAAAAAAGTGCTAAGTCGATGATACCATGCACGAGGAGCTTGTTTAAGACCATAGAGATCGATGTAACTTGCAAACATGCGTAGGAAATCTAGAATCAACATAACTCGGTGGTCATTTCATGTATACCTCTTCTTGAAGTTCTCCATGCAAGAAAGCATTTTGCACGTCAAGTTGATGAATAGGCCAATTAGAAGATAGAGCCAATGTAAGAATAATACGAATAGTGCAAGGTTTAACAACCGGACTAAACGTTTTCGAGAAATCTATCCCTTCTTGTTGATTGTATCCTTTTGCAACCAAGCGAGACTTACGACGTTCAATTTCACCATTCGACTTGCGTTTGATACGAAACACCCATTTATATCCAATAACGTTCATAGAAGGATGATATGGTACTAATGACCAAGTACCATTACGAAGCAATGCATTGATCTCATCATCCGAGGAGACGCGCCAACTGGATCCTTATGAGCTTCCGAAATACAAGTGGGTTTGAAGTGAATCACATACCAGGGCATATTTGGAGTTGGGTTTAAAAATGCCATCCTTGGCTCTAGTTATCATTGGATGCGATCAAGAGCAGGGCTGGCATCATCACGATGGGAGCAGTGCGAGGCAGACGTGGCGAGACACGAGTGTATGAGATGTAGACGGAGATGTGATAGCAAGTGCAGACTCGAGATGTGGGAGCAGGTGTAGACGGTG
The DNA here is from genome assembly GCA_023531295.1 of Papaver armeniacum. Taxonomy (NCBI): domain Eukaryota; kingdom Viridiplantae; phylum Streptophyta; class Magnoliopsida; order Ranunculales; family Papaveraceae; genus Papaver; species Papaver armeniacum. Next base: position 187,253 of record JAJJWW010000934.1, read on the forward strand.
TAGCATATGTCGTTGTGGCAGTGTCATTGTAGACGTGGCCAGGTAAAAAAGGACATGGTAGCAGTGCGTACGTGGTAGCAGTGCGACGTATATGTGGAAACAGTGCAAGGCGAGGAGTAGATGTAGAAGTAGATCGAGACAAAGTAGTATGTACATACTGAGATGTAGGACTGTCTGTAGTAGCAAGCAACACTGTCATAAAGTTGTCGGTGACATGGATGTGCGGTGCCGCAAGTATTATACGAACTATTGGGAGTTGCACCAACTGGCAAGAACCGAGAAGATAAGACGGTGGTGATGAAATTCGTTGGGGTGAACTAGAATTTACCTGAGAAGGAGTCGATGCCGGTGAAGGTAAGGCAAAGGGAAAGGTAATCTCATCAAACACAACATGACGACTTACATAAATACGACCCGTAGAAATATGAAGACACTTATAGCCCTTTTGAGATGGACTGTAACCAATAAACACACATGGAGAGGAAAGAGGCTCCATTTTATGAGACCTATACGGACGTAGGTAAGGATAACATAAACAACCAAAGACACGAAGAGAAGTGTAATCTGGCGGACAACCAAAAAGAGCAGCATATGGGGATGAATTATTAATAGAAGTGGAAGGAACACGATTCATCAAGTAGCAAGCAGTGTAAAAAGAATCATACCAATACGAGGATGGTACAGAAGCCATGTTTAAAATTGTAAGCCCAGTTTCACGAATATGACGGTGACGACGTTCTACTAAACCATTTTGTTCAGAAGTGTGCGGACAGGAAAATCTATGAAAAATACCAAGTTTCTGAAGATGCGGAGTAAGTTTGCGATACTCAAGTGCATTATCAGATTGAAAGATTTTAATTTTTCGGTTAAAGAGATTTTGAACATGCTTTTGAAACAAAAAGAATATAGAGAAGACATCAGATTTTTGAGACATAGGAAACATCCAAGTAAAACGACTAAAAGCATCGATAAAAATTATATAATATTTATATCCTTCATTAGATAAAATATGAGAGGGTCCCCATACATCTGAGACAATTAAATCTAATGGATTCAAATAAATAGTTTTACTAGAATGAAAAGGTAACTTATGACTCCTATGTTCATGACAAGATGAACAAAACTTAATAGTTTGATTTGAGGCGGAAGTGGCGAGAGACGACTTTACTGGTGTACGCATCATTGGATGTCCCAACCTAGAGTGCCAGTCTTGTAAGCTAGCACGTTCACCTATGCAAACTTTAGGAAATTTAGACGAAACATCAAGTTGATAGAGACCACCCCTCCTACTGCCACGAAGAAGAACCTTCCCGGTGCATCGATCCTTCACAAGACAAAAATTCGGATGACATTCAAATAAGACATTGTTATCAGTAGTAAGACGAGAAACTGACAAGAGATTATGAGAGATTTGTGGTGCATAGAGAACATTACGAAGGTGTAGCTTACGATTGGGAGTACCCAAAACAGAAGATCCAACATTAGAAATTGGAATAGAAGAACCATTACCCATCTTAATTTGATCAGGACCAGTGTACTCGTTTGAAAACTGAAGACGAGAAAGATCATTTGTTATATGATCTGTAGCACCACTGTCAGGAGTCCACGGAGGAGTTGGTAACAATCCAAAGATGAGCGGTATAGGCACGCGTGCTAAGCCGGTGGTTGACGACGCGGAGGACGGAAGCTACGATCAAACCGGTTCCAACAGTCCGATGCTTCATGATTTGGGCGATCACAAAGCTGACAGGGAAGCTTTGTTTGTTGCTGTGACGACGAAGCTGAAAAACGATTGTTGCTGTTCGAAAAATTTGGAAATCTGCTGTTCGCTCCATAGTTGGGCCGAATTGTGCTGTTCGGTCCATAGTTGTTCGCTGCAGTACTGGGCCGAGTTGATCCTGAGGCAGATTGTGTTGGGCCGGGATTGTGGAAGCGAGATGGACCTGACGAAGCTCCACGGGAATTAGCAGCAACGTTTGCTACAGGCTGATTATGTAGTGCTTTATCCTGATGCTCCATACGTAACTCAAAAGTTAGAAGAAAGGTGATGAAATCTTCCACAGTTAGAGAACTCATCGTGGTAGTCAAGGATGTAACGATAGCATTATACTTAACCTGTCAAGACCAGCAAGAAGACAAAGTGACGAAATTCTTTGTCGGTAACCGTTGTATTGGCAGCAGCAAGACTATCCACCAAGTCACGAGCATGATTGATATATTCTCGCATGGTTTTTGATACTTTTTTGAGAGTACGAAGCTCACAGTGAAGATGATGAATTTGTGCATCGGATTTGGAAGCATATTGAGCTTCAAGAGAGTCCCAGATAGCTTTGGAAGTTGTAAGACGATGAACATTCCGAAAGACAGAAGGTGCAAGAGAGGAGAACAACCAACTTACTAGAATTTTATCTTGTTTTGTCCATGAAAGAAAAGCCGGAGTAGGGGCTGCTTTATCAACAGGAGGTGCTGGGCAGGGTTTTGTACCAGTAACATAACCATCGAGATCGTAACCTTGAAGATACGGCAAAAACTGTGCTCTCCATAGAGAATAGTTGTTTTCATCTAATTTGACAGTGATGATATGATGAGGTTGAGAGAATTGAACGGAGGCCATTACTGAAGACTGTGAAGAGGCAGTAGAAGACATTAAGACACCGTTGGTAGAAGGTTCGGTAGACATGAATTTGGAGGACCTAACCCTATCTGATACCAAGATAGAACTATAGGTTTAGTTTAACTTTAGAACTAACGAGGAAGATGAGAAAGGTTTAAGAGAAGAACAAGACTTTAATAGAACTTTGTTTTGTTATTAACTTGACACACATCGTTACAAGAAGATTGTCAACTTATATACATGAATAATCTTGAACTCTAAGTTAACCTATTTCCTTAACAGAGTATAACTTCATAACATACAAGAGTACCAAAGATAGGAAACTCTTAAAAAGAGAAACCACCGTGTACAATGTTGGGTCACATTGTACACCGACTATGTTGTGTTAACAATTATGAAATAAACCAAACAATTTCTCTCTAGAAGTTGGCAGTATAAATTGTCTCTTAGTAGGATGTAAAAGTGGAACTTGCTAGCAGATACCTGAGAGTAAGCAATTGCTAATGCAAGGAATATCAAAAGAGATATAGTAGGGTAGTTCAGCATTCTACACGGTCCATCTTAGAAAATTAGGTTGGTAGAATAGAAGGACTTGCTTCACACCAAATATCATACAAATTACTGAAACTTGTTGGTTTTATGATTGAATTAGTATAAGAGATTTTAAGTAATTCTGTTGAATGGAGGTGAGGTCTCTTGGCTACTCTTCACGCTCTTATAATTTCATTGTCTACCTGATATCTTACGTCTCTTTTTATTCTATACTTGGTCAATAGAGAACCTAGTACAAAAGATAAATGTGAACTTCTCCTGTCCATACAATTCTATTACAAACTACTGGATGCATCTGAGCATCTCAACTACTTGCATATTACTATGTAGTGCAACATAACGACGCATATCGTTATTATTATTCACACCGACCGACCCGTACGAGACCATTTGTGCACTGTAACCTTACTGACTACAGACTATCATATACTCCCTCTGTCCCACTATTAGATGACCTAGTTGAAGTTTGCACATACAACTATACCCTTATGAATAATAATTTGTAAAATTTAGAAATCATTTATCTCTCAAACTATACCATAGATTTTCGTAAATTTTGTACCGTTGAAAATCATTTTAAAACACCTACGTAACGAGTATAAACATGAATATCAAATTATACGTATTTCTTATGGTACTGATAATCAATCAAAAGGGTAGTTTTAGAGATATCCCCTTGATTAGTGAAATAGGTCAACTAATGATGGGACAAGATCTTAGACCAAGTAGGTCATCTAATGGTGGGACGGAGGAGTATAATGCAACATTAGTGACTGAGACTAATATCAATTGCAATAGGAGATATAGAAAACCTCTTCGTGCTTCAGAACCGAGAGCATAGATGCAGTGCAACCTCTTAGGCCTTCAAGCACTCACAATCTCGTATATCACTCATGAATTTTGAATTAATTTAGGAAATTATTTAACAACCTGGTTAATTAAATTCTTCCTAGTTGATTCACAATTAACTTCTCCCATAACTAGCTGCAAGAGATCACTGTTTCTCAATATGAATATGTTGGGTTATAATTGAACTCTTAAAGCAGTAAAAGAAGAAGAAAAAAAAACACCAAAAAAACAATGGAAGATAAGTAATTAACCTAGTAGCAACAGTAACTTTTTCTTATTCTGTTTCCTAAATCGCGAGCTTTTCTTTTCTTTCCACCCTTTGTGTTCATCATCGCTTTCATCAAAACATGGCTATTCACGTGAGGAATTGCTCGATTGGTGGTATAAACCGAAGGCGCACAATCACCCATGAATTTCTTCAAGGTATCATCTAGCTTTCTCAAAGTTTCCGTTTCAGGGTCAAAACAAGAGAGAATAGCATTGTACCACACCACACATTTGTCGCCCCAGCTGCAGTCTTCCCATTCCCATGCTATAGTAAGCTTCGTAACCCAAGAGAAGGCATACCCTTGGTGTTCCTGTGCATAACTTGACTCCCATATCTTGACATGTTTACTTGGAACTACTTCTAGAACACACAAATTCCCTCCCAATACCATGAGTTCTTTAACGCCATGGCCAACAGAAGGTATCAATGGGAGAGAATCAAAGGTCTCATGCTCCAAATCGAAAGCTATAATATTATCGTCATCCATCCAGTGAAGAGCTCTACCTGCAGAAACACCAGCTGATTGTGTAACACTCCGGTGGTACTGTAGGTGTAAATAATCCACAGGGACAGGTGGAATGATCCTAAGCCATGGCGTACCAGAGAAAGCATGCATCTAGAGTACCGGATCACCTCTCCGAATCTGGGCGCAAGAAAAGAGGAGCAGAGAAAGCTCGAGAAGTCGACGAAAAAGGGGAAAAGTTGTGATGCGATGGACATCGGGAGCTGGAGCAATAAATGCGCTGACATAGTTGGTAAAAAGATAAGAAGAGCTCGGTCAAGGAAGACTCGGCCAAGGATCCAAAGGGCGACATCGATCATCCCCACCAAGTGGGCGACATCGAGTGACGAGATAGCAGAAGAAGACATCACTCGGCTTGACGTCCCGACCCGAACAAATAAGAACATCGGCTGAGACATCGACTGATCACCCGAGAGGAACATCGAGGAAGCTACGCCAGGCCTAACATCGTAGTACTGGGTGTATCATCACTTGTAACTATAAATAGAGACCATGTAGAGAGGTAGAACTCAAGTGAGAAGTGAGGAGGGAGAGTATACTTAAAGCATTGAGAGAGAAACACCCGTCTTGTAACCTTGAATCGAGTAATAAGATCATCCTTTAACCCCGTGGGCGTAGGGTAATCATGCCGAACCACGTATATCTCGTGTTCTCCTACTTTCCTTGTTTGTTTTGCTTCTTTGCGTGCATGCTTAATTACCTTTGGATGTAGAAGTAGGATTTTCTACATCTACATTCTGGCGCCGACTAAGGGGACCGTATAACATCTCCGGATACCTTGAAATCGGACACCAAAAGGGGAAAATCCGAGCTCCTAAGCCACCTTGTGTGCTGGTTGATGCTAAGGGAGAAACCCTTTCGGTCTGCTATCTTTGTTTTCTTAGTAACGTCTTGTTGAGTTGATAAAAGTTAGCCTTGTGTTCTTGCTTGTTATCTTCGTTTTCTTAGCAACATCTTGTCGAGATTGATAAAAGTTAGCCTTGTGTTCTTGCTTGTTATCTTCGTTTTCTTAGCAACATCTTGTCGAGATTGATAAAAGTTAGCTTTGTGTTCTTGCTTGTTATCTTCGTTTTCTTAGCAACATCTTGTCGAGATTGATAAAAGTTAGCTTTGTGCTCTTGCTTGTTATCTTCGTTTTCTTAGCAACATCTTGTCGAGTTGATATAAGTTCGTTTTGTGTTCTAACTGGTAATCTCCGTTTTCCAAGCAAAACAAGTTTTCCGCTTAAGCAAAGTCGTCGAGACCGCTCCGTCACGATAGGCTGTTTGCTTAAGACGCCTCAGAGAGTTATCGGATGACCCATGAGCTCCCTAAATAGCATCTTTCGATGTTGGTAGAAGCTAGAAGGGGATCCCATCTCGCTAACCGTGATCCGTGGCTTCAAACCCCGTTGTAATTAAGAGAGATTCAACAGCTCCTATCGACATCTAGTGAGGATAGTTGACGCTAAACGAAAGAATCTAACAAGCGCAACGCGTAGGTTACTAGGACAATCTTCTAGGGAGAGATATTGTCGCATCTATCTCCATTTCACACCCGTCTTCATTTTAGCAAGGTAAACGAAGCACGATGATGGTGGAAACGGGCTAGCTTCGTAATCGTTGAGTCTAGTTCTTGGAAACCATGGCGGCGGGATTATAGTGAATGGTCCGAGTCTCACCGTAATCCTACGCTAAGAGCCTCGCAGATCGATGAAAACTCGTAGGAATCTTGCGCCATCGATGACGATTTGTTAAGGGCCGTCGTCGCGCCTATCACCGCCATGAAAGAAATCTTCCGATTCAACGCACGAATGATTAATGATTTAAAGGCGCTAGAAATGTTAGGACAAATAATGATTAATGCATAGGAAAAGTACTGAAAGCGATGTGTCAAGACGACTTTTCAAAATTTGTCCTTTGCGGCAAAAAACGACTTGACCGCGAGACCGACACGCTAGCGTAAAGGGAAGCGTACTATAAAAAATCTTTTTCACTCTGCCACCGAATCGCTGTACTCCATCCTTAACCTTTTGAAAGCGGTTCAAGTAAGTGTTGTCTCGCTTTGTTGACGTAGAACGAGCGGATAGGCGAGCCGAGGAACGAGGACGATAGCAAAGGCAATGGCAAGTACCTCCAGGACGAGCGAGGATCCCGAGGAACCGAGTCACGGCCCGGGATCTAGCGGGCAAGAGGGACTCACGGATTCCCAAAGACGGAGATCGTCGACCTAACGACCTGGGGCGAGACTCAGGGCGTTGATCAAAGGCATGACTACGGGGTCGATGAGGAAGTCGATCCGGGCCGAGATGACGACTTCCCACCCGGGAGGTTGAGGATTAACCCGAGCGAGATGGGGCCGAGGAACGAGGCAGCATGGAAGACGGGAGAACTGCATCGGATCGAGGAGGAGGAGGAAGTTCAAACGATACGCGAGGAACGAAGGAGAGAAAGACAACCTACAGAGAGCACCAAGGAGATTTAGAACGAGAAGCCGAGAGGCTTAGGCAAGTACACATGGCGGGGGGAACCCTAATCGAGACATCCCCCCCGTAGAAGTTAACCATCCCACAGCTCCGGTTATTCCCCCGGTAGTGATCGATCACCCAACGGCACCGATCGTCCCCCCTGTCGTTCTCACTACGAGACCCCCAACCGCACCCCCTAACACAACGGGACACCAAGTGAATGGTCACTCTAGTCACGAGAGCACCGACCCGATGTTACTCGCCATACTGGCGAGCCAAAGAAGACATGAGGACCTAATGAGAGAATTGCAGAGGAGAAACTTGGCGCTAGAATACGAGAATTACCAGCTCCGCAATAGGAGAGCGGGGTCGAGAGGATCATCAAGCCGAGGTGCCTCTAGCAACCACACTCCACCAAGGGACGCCCCACCCCCTTCACCGAGCCGAGGACGAGTACCCGACCCTAATCGGCCAAGAGAAGGGTATGGGCCATCCGAGGATTCTTCGGCCGATGAGGAAGCAACCAACGAGAGTACGGACGCGTCCACCAAACAAAAGATCGAACGGCTCGAGCGGATGGTTAAGAAACTGACTAGAGACGGCGAGGATGATAAGTTAGCAGAAGTAATCAATGAAGCCCAGAAGACGCCGTTTACCAGGGAGTTGGACCGAACACCATTTCCACCAAAGTGCACGTTGCCAATCTTCCCATCTAGGTTCGATGGCACGGGCGACGCGTGGAGAACACATCAAGATGTACGGCATGTCCTTACTACGGTGGAAGAATCACGATGTGGTCATGTGCAAATTCTTCCCCCGCTAGTCTAGAGGAGAAGCGAAGAGTTGGTTCTACACCCCGCCCGATAAATCCGTTGGGAGCTATGCGGTTTTGGTGGAAACCTTTCTCGAGACGTACATGCATAACAGATAGCTCGCCCAGTCGACAAGTTATTTACCCCGGCACGAAGACTCGTGGAGCCGCTGCGTTCTTAACAGACAGATAGAGGAAGTTATGCACGGATATAGGGAAAGCACCGGTCGACCAACGGATATTCGGCCGAGAACTCGCTAAGAAAGACGGATCCCATCCGGGTGGCAATGTACACAGAGAAGCCTAAGACACTAAGGGAGATCCGGAAAGATGGGGGAGCACTATATCGCCTTGGAGGAGATTCGGGAAGGAGCGCAAGATAGGGGAATACAAGAGGCAAGCACCGCAGACGAGGCTACCCGCGAGAAGCCACGAAACGATCCGAGAAAAGGCCGGTGCCCAGCCCGGGGTGAAAACAAGAAAGTTTGGGTCGAGAATGGAAAGAAGCCTCGCCACGAGCCAAGATCATATACTCCGCTCAATGCGCCCTTGGAAGAAGTGTTCAAGGAGGTTGAAAAGAGGAATGACATCCGTTATCCCAAGACTCGGGAATCCAATTCGGACAGGACAAGGAACCACCCGGAGTTCTCGCCATTATCATCAGTTCCGCGGCCATTCAACCAATGATTGTAGAGAAGTGAAAGACATCGTCCAAAGACTCGATCCCGATGGGTACCTACGGCATTTTGTCAAAACAGTCGACACGCCCGGCCCGAGGGTCGAGTGACACCAAATAAGAATCAATCGCGGCGCTCGTTCACTTGTAATACCATATCACACTCGGCAACACAAGGATACGATTTAGGGACCAGTATCACCTCGAGGATACACAAGAGGGACAGACGGGCAGAGAAATCTTTAGTGTGGCCAAGACCCTCCTATGGAGCCATGGATAATGCCCGATTACTTTTTCGGCGAAAGATGTTCCATTAAACGGGCAAGCACATGGGGATCCCTTAGTAATAACCCCGCCGATCGAGGAATGGGGCGTCCGCAGATATTAATGGACAAAGTGGTAGTTCGATCGAAGTTCTGTTCTATGACACTTTCAAGAGGATGGAATGTCTGATGACATCCCGATCCCGTCGACTTATCGAATTTACGGCTTCAACTAAGACGGTGACAATGCCAAAGGGAGAAGTTACTCTCGAGTCTCGGACGGGGAAGGGTTCCTTGACACATTGACCACCTTTGCGTAGTCGATGTCGCATCACCGTATGAAGCGATCCGGGACGACCTTGGATCGCAGGGATCAAGGGAGTCGCCTCGGCCTACCATCAAAGATTACGCTTCCCTTCCTATCGCGGAGTAGTAGAGGTGCTAGGCGACCCCCAAGCGGCAAGACAGTGTGTGCAGATAGACATCCAACAGAACGAGGAAAGACGGTCGAGGAAACGCCAAGAAAAGAAGAAGTCTAAGGAAATGGACGCGGGAGAGGAATTGGAAAAGGTAATGTCGCAAGCCATCGCCACCTACGAAGCGGGCGAGATGTAAATCTTATAGCAATCACAGAGGCCGGCAACCGTCGGCGAGCCAAAGCAAAACTTTTCGGCCCTAGAACCAACCCGGCAAGTCAACTGGGCACCGAGGAGGAGCCGAGGTTAGTGAGAATAGGGTCACGCTAACGAACAGTCCCAAAGAATGATAACCCTCCCGAAGGAGCACATGGATGTATTCGCTTGGCAAATGCACGACATGGAAGGAATCGACCCAGAAGTTTGCTCACACCATCTGCTGGATAGACCCCAAGTTCAAACCGATCGTGTAAAAGATGAGAAGAATCGCACCCGAGCTACAACCTGATGGAGGCCGAAATAAAAACTGTACGCGGCAGGAATCATCCGAAAGGCCCAATATCCGCAATGGATATCTAATATGGTAATAGTCCCCAAAAGGAATGGGGGCGTCCGAGTTTGCGTCGACTATAGCGATTTGAACAAGGCATGCCCAAAGGATGCCTTCCCTCTCCCAAAGATCGACCGCTTAGTGGAATCCATTGTCGGGGTATAAGGCGATAACACTCATGGACGGGTACTCGGGATATAACCAAATCCCCCTGGCCCCCGAAGATCAGGAACATACATCTTTTTCACGCCAAAAGGGCGTGTTGCTACACCAAAATGCCATTCGGCTGAGAAATGCGGGCGCCACATATCGAGGCTGGTGGAGGACATGTTTGAAGATAAAATACACGACACCATCGAAGTATACGTGGGACGACATGTTTGGTCAAGAGTAAAGTGACCGATACTCACATCGACGACCTTAGAGACATCTTCGAGACCATGAGGAAGTACAAGATGAGGGCGAATCCGTCCAAGTGCACCTTCCGGGTCACCTCGAGCAAGTTTCTAGGATACATAATCACCGATAAAGGGATCGAGGCAGATCGAGATAAAATCAAAGCCGTAATGTAAATGCCATCACCGTGTGATTAAGGGCGTCGCGGCTGAACGGGAACTTGGCGGCTTTAGGGACGATTCATCTCTCGATCGTCCGACAAGTGCAAGGATTTCTTCGGGACGTTAAGGAAGGGAGAGAAGTTTAAATGGACCGAGGAGTGTGAGGAAGCATTCCGGAAAATCAAGCAACACATGGCGAGCCTCTGGCTTGCAAAGACCCGAGCCCGAAGACATACTAACATTTGTATCTCGGGCAACCGGTCATGCTATCAGCCGTGTTGGTTAAGAACGAGGGAGCAGAGGAAAAGCCGGTATATTTCATAAGCAAGACCATGAACCCGGCGGAAAAGAACTACACCAGAATCGAGCAACTCATACTAGCGCTAGTGTTTGCAACACAGAAGCTCCGGACGTATTTCCAAACTCACAAGATTCGAGTGCTTACCAAGTCCTCCATAGAGTCAGTACTTGACAATGCAGCTAGGTCGGGGCGGATCTCCAAATGGAGCGCACAAATAAAGCAGTTTGATATATTTTATGAAATGAGGACGGCGGTGAAAGCGCAGGCAAATGTTTTTTTGCGACTTCCCCCTCAAAGGACGAGGACGAAGTAGAAGACATCCCGGAATGGAGGAAGATCGAGAAGACTCACTCGATTTACTCGAGACCCTGCAGCCCGACACGATGGGAGGTCTTCGTTGACGGGTCATCCAATAAAGACGGATCGGGTTTAGGGACCGGTCTTCACGACACCAAAGGGCAAGAAAATGGTCCACTCCTTTAGGCTTGAGTTTAAAGCAACCAACAATGTCACGGAGTACGGCAGTAATACATGCCCTACGCTTGATTGTGGAGATGGGCATCCAGGAGGTACGACTGACAAGCGACTCCCAGCTAGTTGTGCGGCAAATCAACGGGCAATATGCCATACATGACCCCTTGTTGCAAAAATACTGGGAGCTCGCCCAATTCTACATCGGGCAAATACCAAGCATCAAATTCCGACACATCTGCAGAAAAGACAACCGGCATTCAGACGCCCTAGCATATATCGCTTCCATGTTGACAGACTCAAGCATTGAGGGTATTAGAATCATGAGGATCCTAATGCCTTCAGTACCCGAGAATGTGGATATCGGCGCACAAGTCGCGGCAGCCACTACCGATCAATACCGGGCCGATGATTGGAGGAAGCCGATCCATGAATACCTCGAAACGGGAAGGTTGCCCAAGGGGAGGCCTGAGATCAACAAGATCAAGAGCAAAGCCGCGCGCACGAACTCGGGATGGCACCCTATACCGAAAATCATACCTAGGACCATTGCTAAAGTGCCCGAGTAAGGAGGAGGGGCAGATGATCCTTAACGAATTACACTATGGGGTGCGGAAACCACACTCGGGCCGCAGCCTAAGCGGCATGAGCTAAAACCATGGGATACTTCGCCGTACATGAATGAGGACGCGAAGCATATGGCCACCGTTTGCGACGAGTGCCAGAAATTTGGGAAGAAGATACATGCGCCGGCTGTAACATTAAACTCTGTCATTAGTCCCTGGCCCTTCGCTAAATGGGGAATCGACATCGTGGGACCACTACACGTCGGATCAGGACAAAGGAAGTATTTAATTGTAGCCACCGACTATTTCACCAAGTGGGTTGAGGCCGCTCCGCTAAGGCACATACGGGATAAGGATGTTTTTCTGGTTCATCTGGGAACACATCATATGCCGCTTTGGGATTCCGGCAGAAGAATCGTCTCTCGACAACGGGAAACAATTGCAAGGCAAAAACATCGACTTTATTCAACACTTACAACATCCGAAAGAGCAAGTCCACGCCCTATACCCCCAAAGCAATGGACAGGCTGAGATCACAAACAAGACCATCGCCGATAACATGAAGAAGAAACTTGACGGGGAATATGGGGAATGGTGTGAAGAGCTCTACAACGTCTTGTGGGCATATAGGACGACTCGCAGGGGGGCAACGGGACTGTCACCCTTCATGTTAACATACGGGACCGAAGCCATCCTGCCACGGGAGGCGATGATACCTACCACGAGGACCGAAGCGTGGAGGTGAAACATCTCGCGGACCTTATCTTGGCTAAACTCGACGATCTAGAAGAAACGAGAGAGATGGCCCCGCAAAAATGGAAAATTACCAACGAAGGATCCAACGAGAATACAACAAACGGTCCGTCTAAGAGAATTCCAAATCGGGCAGCTGGGTACTAAAACACCTACCTAGCTATGAGCGCGACAAGAAGGGCGGTAAACTTGCACCACGATGGGGAGGACCCTATACGATAGTTGAGAAGGTCGGAGAAGGGGCATACAAGATAATCGGCCGGACGGAACACCCGAGCCACGACCATGGAACGCGACACGACTAAAGCTCTACCATCCATAAAATCGTAAGATATCTTGTCATCTATTTCCGTGAAAGGCCGCGTGGGGTTGGAAATATGACAAGTGCGTCCTTGAATGGTCGTTTCGAACCCGGGGCGATGGCATTGTGCAAGTCTCGGGCGACTTACACTAACACGGACTATTCGAACTCGGGGCGATGGCGGTGTGCAAGTGCCGAGGTAGTTCGTGGCCCTGGCGGTTGGAAACCAAATGCCGATTGTCGAGGCATGAGTACTCGACGATCGAGCGATCAACATTGCTCTCCTCGCAAGTGGCCGAATCACTTGCCCAAGAAGATTAATCGATAACTTCTTGGGGTGTCGATCCCATAGAAACTAGGCAAGACCCACTTCCCTTCCACTAGATCTCGAAAGACGGTGATGAGATGCCTCAGTCAGGACATGGCATCGGGCCCGATGACCCTCCTTGTTGAGTGTGTTCGACAGAAATGGCATTTATGACTAACCTATCTATTCGTACAGGCATACATAACAAGGCTACGACAGCAAACCACACACAGGCAACTCAACATAAATAAGGATAATAACATCAGCAGTATAATAGTGTCAGTAGCAAGAAGAGCGAACAAACTGGCAACGCAGCACCCCAATTAAAGTTTACGAGAAAATAAAGGTGTTCAAACGAATTACAACCCGGAGAAGAAGGGCAAGATAGCGACGCAGCGCTGCAAAAAACATGATCACTCTTTGGAGGGAGTAGAACCCAGAGTGTCTTCTTAGCGGCTGAAGCATCGGCTCGCTTCTTATCCAAAGACCGCCTTCACACCGGCTTTGACCTTCGAGACGAGCTCATCACTGAACTTCGCCTTCTCGCAGCAAGATCCCGCGCTAGCTGCTCCGATGCCGCTTCAGCAGTGGCCGCTCGATCGAGCAAATGAGCCTCCCTCCCCTTTAAACGGACGATCTCTTCTTCCAACGAGGCCGCCTTCTTCTGCTCGGCTGCCAAGACAACAAGAACGGTCAGTCACACAACAACAGCAGTGAAACAACAACACGGAAAGCACTACACAAGGCACACCACCTTCCAACAAAGGGGCAATTACTCTAATGGACTCCTCGGACTCAGACAGGCTACACTCGAGAGAAGATATCTTTGAAGAAAGTTCTAGATATCGTTGTTCATTAAACTCATTAGTGGGGAAATACTTCTTGTGATCACTCCATTCCTCCCTCTGTCGAGAGTGGGCAGCCTGCAAACCCGACAATTGAGCACGAACCCAATCCAACTCCTCAGAAACCTTTACGGACTCCTTAAGCCTCTCAAGGGACTCTCGGCTACACTTCTCGGCCGCGTCCCTCTCCCCCAAGATCCGGAGGCGATCTGCATGCAAATCTCGAACCTGGAGTCTTAGCCGACCACATTGTTCCTCTAAGTTGTCGGCCGATAATGTTTTCTCGGCCGCTATACCTTAGAAATGAGCTAGGTCCGCCCTCAGATTATCAATTTCCTCGGGAACATACTCAAACGTCTCGTACCGATAAAGTTTGGATTGAAGATCTTCAACATCGGTTTCTAGACGATCAATCTTAGCATCCTTATTAACTATTCTCTGTTGTAAGTTCGAAACGTGATCTCGTTCTATGTTCGCTTCCCTCTTCAACAGACGATACCTTGTGGCAGCGTCGGCCTCCGCAATAGAGGATTCGGCTAAGAAGGGAGTACTAAACTTAGGATATTGGCACTACAAGATCAATCATAACTAGTTGCGAGTAAAACGAATACCTTGGGTTTTGGCCAACTCCTTCTCCAACCCTCGAGACCGTTCGCGCTCCTGCGCCGCAATAAGAGACGAAGGTCCTCCCTCTCGACCCGCCTCCCGACGTTGGATGGCAGCATTCAACAGCGAGCGGTTGACATCCTAAGAACAACACCAACATAGTCAGCCCTAAACAAAAACAAGAATGCAACACCCGAACAGTTTAACTCACCAGGAGATCAAAGGTACTTTTCAGACCGGCTTCATACAACGAGACGGCATTGACCTTCTCTTCATCGGACGAGAGAGGCAAAATCGGGGAGATAAGTGCCCCAAGCGAGTTGCACATAGGGCCCGAGATGGTGAAGGAGGTACTGCTGCACTGGAGTTAGGGACCACGGTAGGGGAAAGTCTTGGCGGTTGACCCCCGACAAAGAACATTCTCCACGTCACGATCCCGATCAAACTGCTCCCACCACCACCCGACTTCTCCGTCTGACCCGACTCCGCCTCATTACCAAGGACATCATCCTCATCATCAAAAAGACCTTCTTCATCATCACCTTCAGACACAACATACACAAAGTGCCATCGCGCAGAAGAACAATCCCTTCACCACCACTTCCAGGGCACATTCTTCTCCAAGCAGAACACATCCTCCTTAGGTTCTTTACCCCTTCCCTTGGGCTTCCCACCTACAAAGGCAGGACGAATCGTCCGGGACGACTTCGAGGCGACCTCCCCAGGAAATGTGACAAAGGTAGTCGATCCTCGGGATCCTCACCGTCCTTCGCCGAAGCACCAGCAGCCTTGTCAACCCTCAACTTCTGTGCATGAGCCGACGTCAGATCCATGCAAGGCAACAAATAGGGGCACGTACATGTACGTTAAATAAAAATAATAAGTATATTTGTTACCTTCCCTGTATCCTCCTCGGCTCCGGCAATCCTATCCCTCTTCCGATGAACGAAAGCCTCAGAAGGAATACCCTGGGACTTAGTCTGAAAAACACCAAAACAAAACATCACCCCGCAAGTCGCCCGAGCCGATCAATCAAACTAGAGAGACAGAGAAATGCACTGACCCGATCAACATTGACTACCCAGAAAGGATAAAATTCGGCCGGAGGAGGGAGTTTGCCGCTCAAAAGAGGACCGGAAATAGCCAAGGGAACCCGGTCCCAAGCCGTGTCATTGGTATGACGGGCGTGCTTGTTGGAACTCTTTCCCTGGGGTCTTCATCCAAAAGAAGTCTCCTAACTCCTTCGGGGAAGAGTTTTATGACGATGAGGGCTGGCAAACAAACCCGGCGAGATCGCCATTAGTAGTGGTCCGGCTCCGATAATTATCGCCAAGCCGGGCAGGAGTATAGTCACTCGCTTTGGGGAAGGATTATAGGTAGACCAAGTAGTAGGAGCGCACTCGCCTCGACTACGCTTCTCCCACTCGGACGGGATACGGAAAGTGTTACCATTCCATTGGGCCAAGGCACGCACGGACGGATCTTAGAAAGGGACTCGTGACAGAACAGGCGACTAGGATCATATAGAGGGAAACGCAGCCTCGAGCTCTAGCTGGCCCCCGGTGACAATGGTCGCCTCGGCTGAATGAGGAAATCTCAAAACATCCTCCTTCTTCGTAACACCCTCTCGGCCCGACAAGAGCCGACATCATACCCGTGAAGACCGAATTCATCTTTCAATTGTTGAACATATTGCTCGTCCGTTAAGTCCTTAGCAGCCCTCTTGTCACCCTACAAGAAAACGAAGATGGGTTATCAGGAAAGATAGAATCTAGAGCGCGATAATCATACTTGGAAGGACTCTCTACGACGAACAGGGAATCAAGCGGTACGCCGTCTTCATCGGAAAACACATAACTCACACACCTTCTTTCTGTCATTTGAGGAGTTGAAGATGCCATAAAAACTAATGAGAAAAACGGCAGGAGAAGCGAAACACAACCGGAACCGGAGGTTGCAGCGGCAACGGAGACGGAGAAGACGACGGATAACGGGAGAAGAGAGGAAGCGATTTGTCGAGGAAATAGCCAGCAGCAACGAAAAGAAGATGGAGAAGGAACGAAGTTGCGGAGAGGATGGAGGAGGAATGAAGTTGCAGAGAGGATAGAAAAAGAGTGAAGTTGCAGAGAAGGAAATAAGAGGGAAACAAGGTTTAGACGTCGGACTTATAAACCCCTCCCGTGTGGTAAAATGCAGAGAAGGTGAACCGGTTGCGATGAATCAAGCGAGTGGGGAACAAAGATGTAAAAACCGGCATGACCGAGGACGTGGGAAGACGAGGCGGTTATTCTTCCCCACGTGTTGACCACACGAGTGAAAGAAGGGGCATAAATGTAGGTGTAAATAATCCACGGGGGACAGTGGAATGATCCTAAGCCATGGCGTACTGGAGAAAGCATGCATCTAGAGTACTGGATCACCTCTCCGAATCGGGCGCAAGAAAAGAGGAGCAGAGACGGCTGAGAGAAGTCGACGAAAAAGGGAAAAGTTGTGATGCGATGGACATCGGGAGCCGGAGCAATAAATGCGCTGACATAGTTGGTAAAAAGATAAGAAGAGCTCGGTCAAGGAAGACTCGGCCAAGGATCCAAAGGGCGACATCGATCATCCCCACCAAGTGGGCGACATCGAGTGACGAGATAGCGTAAGAAGACATCACTCAACTTTGACGTCCCGACCGAACAAATAAGAACATCAGCCGAGACATCGACCGATCACCCGAGAGGAACATCGAGGAAGCTCGCCAGGCCTAACATCGTAGTACTGGGTGTATCATCACTTGTAACTATAAATAGAGACCATGTAGAGAGGTAGAACTCAAGTGAGAAGTGAGGAAAGAGAGCATACTCATAGCATTGAGAGAGAAACACCCGCCTTGTAACCTTGAATCGAGTAATAAGATCATCCTTTAACCCCCGTGGACGTAGGTAATCATGCCGAACCACGTATATCTCGTGTTCTCCTACTTTCCTTGTTTGTTTTGCTTCTTTGCGTGCATGCTTAATTACCTTTGGATGTAGAAGTAGGATTTTCTACATCTACAGGTACAAAAGGTGTTTCTTACTTTGTATGTATCTCCACCCAGTATCACTTTGGAGGGTATACACATGAACATCTCGATCATCATTGTCCCGCAGAACAACAACCTTGTACTCATTACTTACACGATCGTGTCCGAATCCAATAGCCGGATTTGAGCCCTTCCACCATTTAATAACCGGAAGTTTAATGTGCTCTCCGGTGACAAGATTGGAAATGTAGATTTTTATTAAAAATATATCATATGTTAGTAATCTGGCGTAACAAACTAAACCGTTACAAGAACCAACCATGAAACTTCTGGATGTTGAACATCGGTTTAACTCGAGCGATCCGAAATAGCGGAGCTGCTCATCGCCCTGATTAGTACTAACCTTATTATCATCATCATTATTTTGTTCAGAAAAATAGAATCGTGTTTCACCGTTTTTATGGGTCGTAGCGTAAAGTAAACCCATCTTGTTGGGTTTTGGTATCAAATTTCGCCATGTTTTGCATACTTCCCTGCACTGTAATTGTGAGAATATTGGTAAGCCAGAAACAAGAAGTATGTGTGATGTGATTTCTGATGGTAACTTCTCCATTAAACCTCTTGAAAGTGCTCTTCTTCTTTTCCTCCAAATTCTTGCCGCACACTAATATAAGTTTTACCCTAATTAATTAATTACTAGTACTTAGTTTTTGGTTTGGCCGATAGTCAAGGGTTTGACCTCCTTTAACCTAGACACAAAATTAGGCGGGCCCAAGTAAAACTGGTACCCCTTAGACTAAGTCTTATGGGCTAGATTGGAGGTGCTAGATTAGCACTTAAGTGTTGCAATTCCAAAAAAAAGCGTAGCAAAAAAGTTAACACTAGTTCTCTCTCCTACCATTTGCTAGCATGTGAACTAGCATGCTAGATAGTTACGTTGAATAATTCAAGCTCGAAAAACTACCTTTTGCGGAATGATTCAAATACCGAGGGGTTTATTTTTGATCCGACATTTGAGATTTGAAGTTACTGAATGGTTTAGCGCTGAGTCTTGAATGGTTCAGTCATTTGGGCGAAATGGCTCGGGCGCTAGGTCGACGCGTGGATCGCTAATCTAGCTGCTAGATTAGTACTCTCATAAGACTTAGGAGGTAGTCCTGACTGCTAATCTAGGTGCTAGACTAGCCCCTCATAAGACTTAGTCTTAACACAGCCATGCTACTCAATAATAATACAGCTAGCAATGAAATTTGGGGATTTGAACTCGTTTGTCGTTTTTGAATTCCATCAATGGAGGTCTACCATATTCCAGTGAACAGCAACTCAAAAATTCACAACCCCAACAATATCAGGTGAAATCAATCAAAACCCATCTATCAAAATAACTCAAATCCCCCGACTTCATCAGAGATTAATAACAGGAACTGTGAACACCATTATTCTGATGTCACAACCAATTGGACAAGATCATAGAATCTTGATTTAAAATCACAAAACAGTAAGTATAAAGCAAACTATAAACAAGCAAATGAAAGATCCACACAGAAGATTAACGTGGTTCGACGGCAGTGCATCTACATCCACGGGTAAACGAGTTTCCAGTGTTTATTATCATTATAGGTTACATCTAAGGAGCTCCCTTCATGAAGTTCTGTGAGTTTTTTAGATAGCAAGGAAAGAAGAGAAAAGTTCTCCAAGTCTCGGTCGGAGCCCCCCTCTCTCACCTAATAATGCTTTTCTTTTATAGGAAAATACTTAGTCAGTTTACTAAATTAGCCTTAGCTTCATATTGAAGCAGCCTTGGACAAGATGCGGTGCATTGTTTTGCTCCATATTATCCAACTTCAAGCTCTCGATAGTCGCCATGTGTGTGATGCAGATTATGGTATCTACAATTTGCCCCTTTTCTTGAGGGTTGATGATGATCGGTCCTTAAGAAAAATCACTCTTGCCATAATCTCTCATGCTTGATTTGTTTCTTCCTTCAGCTGCTCCTTGTCAAGAGGCTTTTGCATTCAGTTTGGTAGCTGCGCAGGTTGAGAAATTTGTACGTAGGTAAGCAGCTACGCAGATTGAGCACGTAGATAGGTGACTACGCAGGTAGACAGCTACGCAGGTTGAGAACTCCCTTCGTGAATGTCTTTCTTTGAGTGTTTGAGATGCGAACCCGAAGATGTATGTACCTTCGTGAACGTCTTGAGACTGTCACCCCGTTGGCTAATCCGGGCCGGAGGATTCCCTAACGGTGGGGTCTAGGCAACGTGGTTGGACATGAGATGCTTTTGGTCAGCACGCTCGTTCCGTGAACCCGCCGTCATAAATTGCTTGGGCATCTCTCTCGTCGGATGCCATCCCATGGTACTACACTCCAGACCTTGCTGTGGGAGTCAGGAGGAGAGATTGCGTGTGTACGCTTTACCCAATATGAAGATCTGAGACCGGTGGTGCTTTCCCTGGTTCTCCATTTTATGAAAATATATGTAGTTTGCAAGACATGCATCGAGTTTTGCAAAATGTGTGATGCGTGCATAAAGATGTCTACTAGTAAAAACAAAATGCAAGGGGTAAAAGTGATTGCAAACTCTTTGGTTCCGTGTAATGTATGTATGTATGCCCCCTTTTGGTTTCGGAAGCTGGTGGCATAAGCTTATGAAAGCAAAAGTTACTGCCCCTTTGAGCTTTTCTACTACGCTGATTTTTGTCTCATGGATGGAGCCGAATCCCTTCATATTTTGAAGCTCCGCTATCACTGCGTGATCCGTAGCTTGAAGCGCGAATTGAATCTACCGAATTGAGGTTCGGAGCAGGAGTTGATCGTTGGGATTTGTTGTTGAGTCTTCGTATTGAGGCTACGTTGTTGAGTCTTCGGTGTTGACTCTTCGGTGTTGTAGTTGTGCTGGGGAATCGAAACATGTGGTCATCAAACTTTGGGTACTTTGATCATTGGTATGTGAATTTGTACGTTGGGTCTCCCGTCCTCTGGAAGGTATCATCGTCGGGCCTATGGTCATCGGCATGAGGAGCTGTGGAATATGGGTTTACTAGGAGCGTCGGTGTTGCTTTGTACCACCATCATCGTGATACTTGTTCATTGTGTAGAATGTGGGTTAAATCATTGTTGTCAACATCAGGCTTGTCATCTTCATGTCACCGTCGACATCAGACTTGGGTTGAACCGTGGCTTGTAGTTGTATTCTGACAATAGATGTTAACTGATCTTTAGCTACACTCTTTTAGTTGCCTCAACCGGTATATCGCCTTTGTAGTCCATCCCGAGGTTTGGGCATGGAATTGAGTGCGGTGTTGAGCCTTCGACCCTAATTTCTTGGTGCTTTGTTTGTGCATCGGACTTGAGGCTTCGGAATTGATGCTTCAGGATTGATGCTTCGTGACTGAGTTGTTATACTGCGTTGCCCCTGAACAAGGTCATGCCACATCTTCGTCATCTGGGTATATAGCAGAACCTTCGGTAAATAGCATAGCCTTCGTTGTTGGACCCTGAAAAGTGGAAGCTTACACCATCACCGTATTGGTACGTTGTACCACCGTCATTGTTCTTGGAGGTCGATTTTGTGGATTTTGGATCTTCTTCACAAAGCTAGGTAAGATCGCCACCGGACCGTGGTTCGTCGTTGCAAGGCTGTACCTCTTCGTTATCATTGACCCTTGGTTTAGTCTGCGTTGTTTTTCTCGGGTTGAACATCGGATTTAGCATCCAAAGTGGATGAATGGGACCGCATCTTGGTCCACCGTTACAAGGCTTATCCTCTTAAGCGCGCGGACTATCTTCTTGGGGTCAGGCGTTGCACTATCGTTACCGCTGCCTCTATACAGCATCACCTCTTTTATCTTTAGTAGACAGGAGGGATTGAGACGATCCGCGCCCTACGTCAGCGTACCTCATGAACAAGCGTTGGGTGTCTTCGGTCTTTGGTTAAATTCTAGACGGTGTGTACTGCGAAGACAAAGGCATTGGTTGCACCGCATCGGTGATAATGCTTCGGTCTAGCGGCAACTTCATCGAAATGTGCTTCATGTTTCCTCTATAGCGTGGGTCTTTGCATCTTCGTTATTGGAGTGTTGCTTAGAGTACTTGGTCAGCTGGATGATAAGCATTAAGCTTTGTATCGTCGTTCGGCTTTACACCTTTGGCGTCGGTCTTTTGCTCGAAGCCTTATCTTGTTAGCTCCTTCCGGGGGTACTTCATGTTCATGTTTGCATGTTCATCACTGCATCGTTGCTTTTTTGTTGGTTGCATGACCTGTTCCCAGGAGGTTGTGACTGCGTTGCGTGGTATCCTACGGAGATGGAGCTGCGGAGTTGAATCTGGGAAGTTGGAGTTGAGGCTTCAGAATTGATCTACGCGATTGATCTGCGGAATGAGGCTTCGTAATGAGCAGCTGAACCGAAGCTTCGGGGGTTTGAAGCTTGCATCTGCGTATCTGCGTATCTGTGCGTATCTGTGTTGGACCGATGCTGCTTAATAGTCTTCGATGGGATCCGGTGAATGCATCCCTTTGTCAGGAGCAGCAACCCTTCAAGCTGCGTTTTATCGTTGTTGGCTTCAGGTTGAGGCTTTGGTTAACTCTTCGGTGTCGGGGTTAGGCAGCTTTGGTGAAGTCTTTGAGTTAAATTGAGCTTCGGGATAGGAGTTGAACATTTCCAACTTAACAGCTGCATTACGAACTTGTTATACAACAGGCGTTGTGAAGCCGCATCTTCGTCGATCTTCATCTGCGGAATGGATCTGCATCCGCGTACTTTGATCTTACTCTGCGGGTGGAGAATGGGGACTTGGCTTATCACCAGCGGGGCACCAGAGGTGGGTTAACCATCGTCATCGAAATCAGACCTAGGTATCCGCGGGTGAAGCTGCGTCTTACGTGTGAATCGCATCGTTATCGGGCATGAACCGCATCTTCGGTGTGTAATCCCTTCGTTGCTCGTTCGTTGTGATCTTTGGTGGATTCTTCAACTTTGAATTTCTCTCTCTCACCGCCTTGAATCGGTTTGCGCTTTGCTCTCCTTTAGCACTTTCGTTGTATGCATTTTTAATCGAAACACCAACAAAGATCGCGTTGCACGCCGGGTCTGCGGCTTTTTGCGACAATAGCATCGTGTCGTACTTTGGGTCCAAGAGTGACAACGTCATCGTGTTGCGCCGGGTTTACTCTATAGCGCCGTCTTGAGGGCTTTGCATCTTCGAGATACCATGATCATTAGCGTCGGGCTTGGATCATCATCAGAGGCGACCGCTTTACCTCTTCGTTATCATTGACATTTGGTTCACCTACATCCCACTTGAGTCATGCTCTGTAGCTTTGGCAGCACTTAATCTCTTCATGTATACTAGATTCTTTTCAACAATGTTGGTGGATTGGGATAGCATCGTCGGCACCAAAGGTGATCTTCTTGGATTGACACAACGTGTTAACGGTAATTAGTCTTAACCAAACGGTGTTGGTTTGTAACCCAACGGGACCCGGTCGAGACAAATCTCAAATCTATTCGAGAAATCAAGCATAAGAAATAACATTCGCTTCATCTTTGTAAACAAGATGTAAGCACTAACAGACTATAGTAAGTTAAAACGAGAGCTTCTGTCTCTGCATCAAACTTTTTAATTTGCTGAGTCATTTTTGAAAACGGAAAACAAGCGTTTTCATATTTTAGTTTTTCACACTGTTTTGTTAGATTTTGGGTAGTACCCCAGCAAATTTTTCATGTTAACATGGCGAATTGAAAGAAGTCTCGGGTGGAGATTGGAAATTTACAGGAGAATCAATTTCTCTAAATAAATCAATTTTTGGAAATCTGTAAAACAAACTTAAAAGCTAATAGATCTGGAACAGGTAGAATGAATTCTTTACCCATTCCCTGTTTCTAGCGCCAAATTGTGAACACCATTATTGTGATGTCACAACCAATTGGACAAGATCATAGAATCTTGATTTAAAATCACAAAACAGTAAGTATAAAGCAAACTATAAACAAGCAAATGAAAGATCCACACAGAAGATTAACGTGGTTCGACGGAAGTGCATCTACATCCACGGGTAAACGAGTTTCCAGTGTTTATTATCATTATAGGTTACATCTAAGGAGCTCCTTCATGAAGTTCGTGAGTTTTTTAGATAGCAAGGAAAGAAGAGAAAAGTTCTCCAAGTCTCGGTCGGAGCCGCCCCCCTCTCACCTAATAATGCTTTTCCTTTATAGGAAAATACTTAGTCAGTTTACTAAATTAGCCTTAGCTTCATATTGAAGCAGCCTTGGACAAGATGCGGTGCATTGCGCTGCTCCATATTATCCAACTTCAGCTCTCGATAGTCGCCATGTGTGTGATGCAGATTATGGTATCTACAGGAACCAAACAAATCAACTATGAAACACCAAATTGCAATTTCAAAGTTGCTGATGGTTGAGAAATATAGAGAGGGTTCTGAGAAATGTACTGAAGGGGTTGAGAATGCTGTTAGGGGATGCGTTTGGGGAGTTTGAAGGAGGGGAAGAGGAAGATCTTTCTTACTTCTGGGAGGAGTTCAAAAAAGCGTTTGAAGCTATGGTAAGATTGTTTTGGGTTTTGCTTGTAATGTGTTTGTTATTTTGTTTCATAGAATTTCCATTTTATTACATGGTGGTGGGTGTTGCTGCTGCTGGTGGTCTACGCATACACAAGCAGCACCCATCACCACTTTTGAAATGGAAACATGGTGGGTGGTGATTGGTGGTGGTATACGGAAATACCCAACTATCACCCATCACCACCGTTAAAATTAGAACTTGTTGGTGGGAACTGGGGAGCGGTCACCACTTTTGGTGGTGTTGGTCAACACAGACCCACTGGAGCACCCATCACCATCTTTGAAATTGAAACATGGTGGTGGGTGGTAAGAGCTGGTTGTTGCTGGTGGTGGTGATCTACATAGGACCAACTATCACCCATTACAACTGTTGAAATTGGAGCTTGTTGGTGGTGAGGGCTTTAGATGGTGGTGGTGGTGGTCTATGCAGACCCAAGTATATCACCCACCACAAGGAAATATTGCTATCATTGAAGTTGAAGGTTGTGCTGGTGTTCTTCTTGTTGTTGAAATATTTCAAGAATTTAGGAATTGATGGTTTCTGTTGATTTTGTAGGGCGGTGAAAGATAACGATGACGAAAGTGATAGCAGTGATGATGGAAAATCAGAGGTTCTTCATGATTGAAGTCATTGATGTAAAGTTAAAGGGTGGTGAAGACATTTCTGGTTCTGGTTTAGTGGTGAATTGTGGTGGTGAATCTTCTTCTCCTGGAGATGTTTTGAAGTGGGGCAAGGGTCTGGAGTCCATTTCGAAACTGTTGTAGGACAGGAGTCGGGGACTCGTGAGGATATTGTATGTGAAGCTGAGGTTCACGTTAAAAGAAATGGTTCTGTTGAAAGTAAATCTGGAAGTGATATTCAAATAGTTCATGAAAGTCCAACCGTTTTGAATCTGGAAACTGGGAGTAGTTTTGTAAGTAATGCAGTTGTTGCTGAAGCTAATGGCTCTGCTGAAGAAGCAGCAGTTGCAAGTGAAAACAACTCTGATTTGGAGAACCCACTGGATTGGGATGATTTTGACTCTGCTGTTGAAATACAGGTATGAGTACAACTCCCCACTATACTTTCTTCTTATGGCAATTGGATAGTACTCCCTCCGTCCCACTATTAATTTTAGAAGTACCCCCTTGTTTAGTGAAATAGGTCATCTATTATGGGACAAAATAGTGGGACGGAGGGAGTATTAATTTTCTTCGTTTATTATGAAATACACCTAATAGTTTTCTTTCTAGGAGTTAAGCAGTATAAATTGTCTCTTCAGTAGAATGTAAAAGTGAAACTTGCAAGAGGATACCTAAAATTAAGCAATCACTTGCTAATTCAAGGAATCACAAAAGAGTTATAGTGGGGCAGTTCAGTTCAGCATTCTAAACGGTCCATCTTAGAAAATCAAGTTGGTGGAATAGTAGGACTTGCTTCGCACCAAATATCATACAAACGATTGGAACTATGTGCCACAGGCTCCTTAGATTGTTCCTTTCCATCTTAGGGATTAGCCTTAGCATTTAGCAAAGGCCTGATTGGTATATTGTTCGCTGATTAGAATTTCTAATTGTAACTTATTTCCTTACTGTGTCTGATCCTAAGAATAAAGTATGGCTCCGTGGTTGTGTGTATGGCGTGACAAGCAAAGAAGACAAAAATGCTACCTAAACCAAGTGGAAAATTAGATTTGAGGTCAGAGATTGAACAACATGTAGTGGTCTGCTCTGGTGTGTGTACGTCCATGACTATTTAAGGTAGTCAACTATTCACGAACTCAAATGGACAACTATTTTAGCTTATCCAACTTCTTCAGCATGTTGTGTCTAATTGTGTATTAAGCATAACTGTCTATTCGTCTTTGATTTGGAAGTACATATAATTTGAAGATCCAGTGAGCTGTGAGCCTTTGTTCCTCGATGCTTGATTTCTTTCTTTTTTTTTTCTTTTTTTTCTTAAAATGTACATTTCTGTTTGCTGTTGTAATGTACTTGATATTGGTCCATGTATGCAGGTTCTTGGTTTGGAGAGGTTAAAGGCAGAATTACGAGCACATGGATTGAAATGTGGAGGGATGTTAACAAGAGCTTGTTTCTAGGCTTTTCCTGTAAGTAAACTTCCGAAGAAGCTCTTGCCAAAGAAATAGATCTTTGTTATTCACGGTTGTTTATGACGAAGTAGCTACATAGAGGCCGTGTACTGTATTTTTTTCAATATAACCATTTGATGGAAAGCAGAAATACAAGCACATGGTGGGGGAATGTTACAAGAGCTTGCTTTTAGGCTTTTCCTGCTCAAAACCACGCCTGTAAGTTAAACTTCCGAAGAAGCTCTTGCCAAAAAACTAGTTCTTTGTAATTCACAGTTGTTTATGACAAAGTAGCTACATGGAGGCATTGTACTGTATCGTTTTCAAGATAACCATTTAATGGAATTACAAACTTCGTTCTGAAAAGTCTTGTGCCTGAATACAAAGAATGAACTTCAGCTTCTAATCTGGACTAGTTTGATTATCATTTTTAATTTTTTTTTGGATAACATCTTTAACCTAGTTCCATACAATTGCAAAACGTTGAGCAGGGTGAATGATACTTTTCAGCTAGCACAGTGAGATTAAACATAAAAATGCTTACACCCTGGAACCAAAGCGTGTAGATCAAATCTGCAATATATTCTCTGCATATGGTAGTAGTCTGTGTAATACAGTTTTAAACTGTTCATATCTCAGCTAGTATGCAAAAACTCAATGCAAAGTAACTTTTAATTGCAGCATATAGGTCCACTCTCCTTGAAATGAAATTGGGATTTCTTAGCAATTCTGCTACCCTGTTATTCTAAGTTTTCCGTATCGATTATGTATGTGTCCTTACAAGTTTCAATCCGCTTGGTGCGTGCATCTTCACCATGCTGCAGGATGCACTCATCTCTCAGCTTTTTAGTTGCTGGGCAGGCAGAACAGATCTTCTTCTTTGGCAATTCGTATATATACTAGGTGGTGTCATGGTTACTAATTCTTCTTTTTCTGTTGCATTGCTGAAAGTTGAAACTGCAAACTTTCTGGCACAATGGTAGTCTTCTTTGATTTGGGAATCATAGGTGAAAGGAAAGTATATAACTAGTAAACATAAAAATTACAGAATGAATTACATATCGTAGATACATAAAAACAAAACTGAGGTCTTGTTGATTCTGTGGGTGATATCATGCAAGTAAGGTTAAAAAGATGAACATGTCAGTGATGTCACAGTACACATGATAATGACAAGTTGCTATCCATGTGGCGAAACTATGTGCCCATGTGGCCTAACCATGGCAGAGATAGATCAAGTTTAAGCTCTCGAGCAGGGTGAATGCAGTTTCAGATTCTGTTCACAGACTGTGACTTCTTTCTTTCTGCAAATTTGTTTGTTTCTTTCTAGACAGTTTGCAGGTAGTCAGAGAACGAAAAAATGGCGTTTGCAAAGTTGGTCTTGCTTGTTGCTCTCTTGTTGATAATCTCCAACTGTAATAGCGCAGAAGATGTTTCCAGTGATGGTCTTTTACCGTCCTCGAATGTTTGTGTAAACTGCTCAATCTGTCCATACACATGCCAGTCTCAACCTCCACCATCGCCGTCAGGGTATCCATCATACGGAGCTCCACCACCACCTGTTCAAAGTACGCCTGTGCCAAGCACGCCTGGACAAGTCAATTGTCCACCACCGGCAGTTCAGTGCTGCCAGCAGCAACATCCTCCTCCAAACCCTTATGGTTATTTCCCTTATGATAATAATTATTCAGCTTCAGTACGTTCGAATTCTGCATTCATTTGCATCGTCCTGGTTTTCTTCTTTGTTCTTCTTCTTTAGACATATGCATGGTTGTTACTTGTGTTATTTCTCCTTGTAGAGCTTCCTGTCCTCATCATTTAAGAGGACTCAAATCCCAAATAAAAGTTTGTAATGTTCAAATATTTTGATTAAATTTGTGTTTCAGTTCATGTTTGCCTCGGTTGAAGATCTTCTTATGTCTTTAATAATCAATTGGCAGTGCTAGTATGTGTTTGTGCAACTGCAGCAATATCAATTTTTGGCTAAAAATCTTGAGAATGTCTGGCATAAGCGAATGTCTTTGATCATTGGTTTAAAAAAAAATCAAAATGAACCAAATTTTATTCAGCAGTTTTAATGAAGTTCAGTCCCTTGCATCCATGGTGTCTCTGAATGGACGTAGGATTTCTTGTTTCTAAGAAAAAATATAGGATTTCACTCCGGCACTAAGCTTTATGGCCTTGAAAGAGATTTGAGATTTTAAGTCGTGCTCATGTGCAGAGGCAGAGCCAAGCACGGGACATTTGCCCTTTTCTTGGTTTCCCCTCTCGCCCAGTCAGGTTTTCTTACAAACCCCTTTGGGCTGAAGTATCCGGTCTGATTTGAAGGAAAAGCCCAACCCAAAAACCCAACTATTTGGGGTTTTAGTTTCCTCTTATTCAATATGAGGTGGTATCCAGATGAATCATGTGAGTTCAATCAGATCTAAGTGAGTCAGATCCAAAAGGAAAGAAAATAAACATGGTGTAACTCGCCCCAGACTAGGCATGAGTCGTATGTCAGATCGTTTGTTTTTTAGTTTGATTCAGATTAGATCTAACTCGTCCCCTGTATTAGACCTAATTCTTGATTCAGACCTGTTTGAATAAGAAAACAAAATACTCCAGATAGCATGTTTTTGGGTCGGTTAATTCAAATTTGATCGGACTCAGAAAAACGAAACACACTGAGTCAGCTCCAAATGAGTCGGGGTTCGTTTTGCATGCCTAGATTAACAACGCAAGACATTGCCAATTACATATAGTTGTTATGTCATTGAATCTACATGTAGTTCAATGTTTAACGTTGGCATTAAAATAAAATGGATCTAATACAAAGATGGAATGCTAACTTTAATTCCAAAAAAAAATAAAAATCATAAACAAATAAAAAAGAAGAATATATTTAAAAAGGAAAAAGAAATTTAAAAAAAAAAATAAAAATTGTTAACTATATTGTTTGTACCCTATTAAAATAGTGTACATGCGAACCGCACAAGAATCACACTGTATAAGGTTCTGATAATGCTATTAGAGAAGAAGAAAACAGATTGCTTTTTTTGATGTGATGGAATGGGAGAACATCTTCGCTACTTATAGTGATAATCATTCCTGTTGGTAAAGTCGTTTCATCACCAACAGACGCTTCCAAAACACCATTAATGGTGACTCATGGGAAAAGACGCATCCATTCAAGTTTGAATTGAAACTGAATGGAAACTTCTAGGTTTTCTAAAATAAAACCAGAAAAAATTTCCAAGCTAAGAGTCATCACGGTATATCATATTACCCCGACGATTTTTCATAACTTGAAAAAGTTGCAGGTTTGAGTCGTCAGGGTATATCATATGAACACGAAATTGGGGGATATAAAAAGGAATTGGGGGATACAAGAAAAGGACAAAAACTGGATCCAAATATCAATTCGGGGTCACCCCTTATCTAAGTATTTTTTTAAATCCTAATCTACCCCTCACTAATTAGTGGTTAATAATAATTAGTAAAAATCTTAAAATATTTTATAAATGATTAGTGTGTGTTTTATTTGTTTTTGGGTGAGTGAGGTGAGAGTAGAAGGAGGGAAAAATATTTTGAGAGATAAATTTTTTTGTGGAAAATGGAGGATGATTGTGAAGAGAGGATTGTTGCTGCTGAATCTTTAGCTCAACTACAACAAGGAGCATATCTTGAATCTTCAGCTAACGACAACAACTCTCAATTGCAACTCATTGTTGAGCCAACACCCTTGAATGATGATTTTGACGAGTATGGAGAGTTTCTTGAAGAACCAACACAAGAAAGTAAACTTGCACAACATACAAGCATCCCCAACACACATGTAAAGCTGCTAAGATGTCGAAAAATCGAATTTTTTCTTTAAACCCGCCATTTTTTCAACTGAAAAACCTCGATGCCGGCATGGTAGTTGTATGAATACCATGCCGGTAGTCGATCACCGAAAACTCTGCGTAGCGGAAAACCTTGAAAATATCCAACATTTTTATAGTACTACATCTATATGAATTAATCGTTTAATCATCACTAACCAGGATTCCCTTATTAAAAACCTAGGAAAAAATATCAAAACCCTAAATGAATCCAATATCCAAAAGGATTTCTATGATTGAAAGTCTAGTTTTCCATCAAGCATAACCCAGATCCATTTATACATCTGCTTAGGTGTACTAAGCCGAAGAAAATCATAATGCGAACACTTGTGATGCTTCTTTTGACAAGGATAATAAATATGGCGTTGGAACTGTGGCAATGAAACCTGCAGGTGATTTCAAAAGCTGCAAACTGGCATCAGGGATGGAAGCAAGTCCTAAAGCTGCTGAATGTTTTGCTCTTCTAGAGACTGCCAAATGGATCAAAGGGATGAATTTTCAAGATGTTCACCTAGATAGTGATGCCAAAGATGTGATGGCATATCTTAATGATGATATAGGCCAAACTAGTTGGGTCTTTATTTTTTTTTAAAGATGTTCATTTAGTTAGATTTAAACATATCAAGCGATCTCTTAATGGGGCTGCAGATATAGCTGCCAAACACAATAGAGTTGAGAATGTAATAGGGGAGTGAGATGAAAATAACCTAATTTGATTGGGGGCCAAACATTTTAATTGGGGGCCTTGATATTTTATTTGCACCCCAAATTTTTCAGGGGCGTATTAAACCGATTGCGAAGATACTATTTTACCCTTCACTAAAAATAAATCTTAAAAACCTATTAACCCTTAATTCTAAGCCCCATTTCATTTCTAGTTCTAAACAAAAAGATCACTCCCTCCCCTCTCACCCTCTCGACTCTTCTCTTCTCCTCCATTAACGACTCCAAGAAGAAAAAAAAAATTCACCCGAAAAATTTCAGTTATAGTAAAAGGGTCGTCAATTCGACAAGCCTAAACCCTAACAATTTTTCATATGCATGTAGAGAACATAAAACATCGTTAGGTTATATGATGATCAAGATAACGACCATATTTCTGTTTCTCATATTTATACCCTAGATTAGAGTCGTTAACATAATATAGAAACCTATGACGATCCTCCATGGACGACCCTTTTTTAAAGGTCAACGACCCCGGTGAAAAACAAACAGCCTCTCTGTCCCAAAAATTTTCAGAGTCTTCTTGGTATAGACAAACAAAATAACGACTCTTTGTGGCCCAAGCTAAGAGTCATCACGGTATATCATATTACCCCGACGATTTTACATAACTTGGAAAAGTTGCAGGTTTGAGTCGTCAGGGTATATCATATGAACACGAAATTGGGGGATATAAAAAGGAATTGGGGGATACAAGAAAAGGACAAAAACTGGATCCAAATATCAATTCGGGGTCACCCCTTATCTAAGTATTTTTTTAAATCCGAATCTACCCCTCACTAATCAGGTTTAGTGGTTAATAATAATTAGTAAAAATCTTAAGATATTTTATAAATGATTAGTGTGTGTTTTATTTGTTTTTGGGTGAGTGAGGTGAGAGTAGAAGGAGGGAAAAATATTTTGAGAGATAAATTTTTTTGTGGAAAATGGAGGATGATTGTGAAGAGAGGATTGCTGCTGCTGAATCTTTAGCTCAACTACAACAAGGAGCATATCTTGAATCTTCAGCTAACGACAACAACTCTCAATTGAAACTCATTGTTGAGCCAACACCCTTGAATGATGATTTTGACGAGTATGGAGAGTTTCTTGAAGAACCAACACAAGAAAGTAAACTTGCACAACATACAAGCATCCCCAACACACATGTAAAGCTGCTAAGATGTCGCAAAATCGAATTTTTTCTTTAAACCCGCCATTTTTTCAACTGAAAAACCTCGATGCCGGCATGGTAGTTGTATGAATACCATGCCGGTAGTCGATCACCGAAAACTCTGCGTAGCGGAAAACCTTGAAAATATCCAACATTTTTATAGTACTACATCTATATGAATTAATCGTTTAATCATCACTAACCAGGATTCCCTTATTAAAAACCTAGGAAAAAAATATCAAAACCCTAAATGAATCTAATATCCAAAAGGATTTCTATGATTGAAAATCTAGTTTTCCATCAAGCATAACCCAGATCCATTTATACATCTGCTTACCGAAGAAAATCATAATACGAACACTTGTGATGCTTCTTTTGACAAGGATAATAAATATGGCGTTGGAACTGTGGCAATGAAACCTGCAGGTGATTTCAAAAGCTGCAAACTGGCATCAGGGATGGAAGCAAGTCCTAAAGCTGCTGAATGTTTTGCTCTTCTAGAGACTGCCAAATGGATCAAAGGGATGAATTTTCAAGATGTTCACCTAGCTAGTGATGCCAAAGATGTGATGGCATATCTTAATGATGATATAGGCCAAACTAGTTGGGTCTTTATTTTTTTTTTAAAAGATGTTCATTTAGTTAGATTTAAACATATCAAGCGATCTCTTAATGGGGTCAGAGATATAGTGCCAAACCTGATAGAGTTGAGAATGTAATAGGGGAGTGAGATGAAAATAAACTAATTTGATTGGGGCCAAACATTTTAATTGGGGGCCTTGATATTTTATTTGCACCCCAAATTTTTCAGGGGCGTATTAAACCGATTGCGAAAATACTATTTTACCCTTCACTAAAAATAAATCTTAAAAACCTATTAACCCTTAATTCTAAGCCCCATTTCATTTCTAGTTCTAAACAAAAAGATCACTCCCTCCCCTCTCACCCTCTCGACTCTTCTCTTCTCCTCCATTAACGACTCCAAGAAAAAAAAAATTCACCCGAAAAATTTCAGTTACAGTAAAAGGGTCGTCAATTCGACAAGCCTAAACCCTAACAATTTTTCATATGCATGTAGAGAACATAAAACATCGTTAGGTTATATGATGATCAAGATAACGACCATATTTATGGTTCTCATATTTTATACCCTAGATTAGAGTCGTTAACATAATATAGAAACCTATGACGATCCTCCATGGACGACCCTTTTTTAAAGGTCAACGACCCCAGGTGAAAAACAAACAGCCTCTCTGTCCCAAAAATTTTCAGAGTCGTCTTGGTATAGACAAACAAAATAACAACTCTTTGTGGCCTAAGCTAAGAGTCATCACGGTATATCATATTACCCCGACGATTTTTCATAACTTGGAAAAGTTGCAGGTTTGAGTCGTCAGGGTATATCATATGAACACGAAATTGGGGGATATAAAAAGGAATTGGGGGATACAAGAAAAGGACAAAAACTGGATCCAAATATCAATTCGGGTCACCCCTTATCTAAGTATTTTTTTTAATCCGAATCTACCCCTCACTAATCAGGTTTAGTGGTTAAT